>JAYEPQ010000004.1:43818160-44165660 GCA_036321105.1 Dracaena cambodiana
CAGAACTACTATAATTTCTAGTTATAAAAAGAATAAATATAAGCTAAATTTAAGAAAAAGAGGTTCATACACTAAAATAAAATATCAATAATAATTAAACATTAAACCGTCAAATCCTTATTGGGAGAGTACCCACTTATGGCTCCTCCTTAAGTCTCCTTCTTAATATAATAACACTTTTATATAAACATACATTAAAAAATATATAACAAATGCTCCACCGATCAAATGGATATGGATTATGTGGTTACTAATATTAACTAAAAATATATAACAATATAATTAAGTCAGAATTTGAATATGCATAAAGACCTAAAGATTTTGAATTATAATATTCAAAATATATGTATTGCTATTGCAAGGAAACAGGAGATCATGTTGCCTGAAATTATATAACAACACAAATAAAAATAAAATAAAAGAAAGGAGTTAAAATTGCACTTGCTTCTATCTGGGTGAATCTTTTCAAAAGCAAGGAGATGAGGTTCTCTCTTCTAATTGGAAAGTTTAGAGTCAAATTCTAAATAGAAAATTTCTTTTGGATAGAGTAATCTCTTTTCTTTCTCCGTTTTTCTCACTTGTTTGTTTTTCTTTCTCTTTCCTTTATATTTTCAACGTAAATGAAAATTGGGAATGAGAGTTTAGGTTTATTTTGTATTCAGGTAATATAGAGTTTGTTTAGCATGTTGAGATTATTGGAGTTTAAAATTCAAATTTATTCCAATTATTATTATAGATAAATTAAATTTAAGTAATAAGATGTCTAAAAGTAGTTACTATCTCTAATATAGATAAGATTTCACATATTAAAACAAGTACAACAAAAACAACAACAACTAAGCCTTCTATCCCAAGTACTTGAGATAGGCTATATGAACCAAAAGAGAATCATGTCGGATCGCTCACACCGATAATCCTTCTCCATTCATACCTATTGAGTAATATATCCTCATTTAAATCTCTAGAATCTATATCTTTTCGTATTACCTCCATCCATAATTTCTTCAATCTTCCCTTTCTTTATTTAACTTGTCTAATATTGATAAGCTCTTCTCGTTGCTCTGGTATATTTGTAGTTCTATGTTGCATATGACCAAATCATCGTAAATGATTTTCTCGCATCTTCTCTTTGAGAGAAACTATACTTACCTTAGCACGAATATCTTTATTTCTCACTTTCTTGTTCCTAGTGTTGCCACATATTCAACGAAATATGTGCATCTTTGTTACACTTATCTTCTGTGAATGATATTTTTTTATAGCCCAGCATTTCATGCCACATAATAGAGCTGATCTAATAGTAATCCTATAAAAAAATTTCTTCAGCCTTAACGGAATATTACGGTCACATCAAACTCCCATTATACTCCTCCATTTCAACTAGCTAGTTTAGATCCTATGATTGATATCACTATCGATCTCTCCATCATTTTGAATAATAGAACCAAGTATCTAAACTGACTGCTCATTTGTATCGCTTGCCCGTCCAGTGTCACTGCACTATAGTTTTGGGTCCATCATTTACTAAATTTACACACCATATATTCTGTTTTAAACCTACTCAATCTAAAACCTCTATACTCTAATATTTGCCTGCATAACTCTAACTTGATATTCGCGCCTGCTCTTGCCTTATCAATTAAGATAATATCATTAGCAAATAGTATACGCCAAGATATCTCATCCTGAATAGCCTAATATTAAAACAAGTTAAACAAAATAAATATTGATGGATTTTGGAAAATTATAGGATGCATGCTTGCAACTCTAACTTGTGGATATTGGTGGGTTTGGGAAATTACAGGAGGCATGCTTGCAACATTCATAATGGTCTTGAATAAATGATCATGATAAGCAATAGGCTTAGTAACCTCACACTGTTACTAAATTACTGAGCTAAGATGCTCCAAGTCAATCTATGCAGGTCTTAACTCAACTAGCTAATATGTATTACAAAAAATAGATAATTTACAAAGGTAGATTAGTAAGAGACCTACAAATAGGCCCAATAAGATGTATGTTTGAGATATTCTACATATCCCAGCTGGGGCCCCATCGAAGAGCATGGATCCCAATATAAATGACCAAATACCCTTCCATAATTATGAAAAGCAACCTCAAAGTATAATTCTATCTCAGAATCTCTCTTCACACATTTAACATTGCATTTGCTAATTTTAACTAGTTACACCTCTGACAGTCACTTATTTGAAGACCGAAGTGCCGTTGGTTGAGAGCCAAACCCGTCCTTGCTATCATTCTTATTTCCTAATGCAAGTGACGCTTGGAGAATGTATGTCTAGGTTTAGGCCGAGAGCACCGTAAAATAACATCTTTCAGCATAATTCTGACGTCTGAGCCCAATTTCACTTATCATAAGTTATAATTTTTCTAATTTAACCAGAGGAGCTTCCATGTTTATAATAAATTACACAATTCCTTTGATTTATGTCGTATCACGATGGTGTAATTTGGTATTCTATGTCTCACTTAACTAGCAATTCTTAAGACATTTTGCCAAAATATAGAAGATGGTCGAAATTTCCATAGAAATAGTCACATATCAACCAATTTTATTGATTGCTGCAGTGAATCTACTTCACTTTCCAATGTTCAACTAGTCCCTCTCATTAACAAAATTGTACTAAGCCCCTAAATTTCTCAGCACAATAAAACTCATACCCTTCCAAGTATTCTCTATTATTCAAGGGCATCAAAAGACAAATAAATCTATATAGTTTTGACATAACCATATTCATCAAATGGTTCACTGAGATCCTACAAGGAACTTCCAGTGCAATCTACTTGCTCACAATCATTAAAAGAAAAATGTAGGAATATATACAATATAGTTAAGAATATATCAATTAATGATTCATATCACACTAATAAATGAGTATGACTTTGATCTACTTGAGAGGATTTGTAACATAGATCCTTAATAGTTCAAACTATATGTTGGAGAACCAAAAATAAAAAGCAAGTGTACGGATATGATTACAAAAGCACACGATCCCAAAAATTTTGCCCCAAAATATGGCTGGCTTAAAACAATATGGTAAGATGTAAACAATCTAAGCCCCTAAATTCATGGGTTAAAGTTCTACAAATCATATAATTTTTTTGCATTTAGGCTATTTAGATATAATTGATCAAATTTATACCATTAAAATTTTAATTTCTAGTAAGTCTTTAATTTCTAGTACCCTAATTTATAATTTCAACATGATAGAATCAAGTTTTAATCCTCTTGAGTGCATCCTAGTCAAACTCTGAACAAACTAATCTATATCATTAATTTTTTAAGCAACCACCACTCTCTATATCATGCTATGTTTTATCAAGCCCTTGAATACTTACTGTAACCTACATCATTCAATGTGTACTGTAAAGCATCACAATTAGATGTCGTAAAATGTTATAATGTCTCTAGTTAATAATTGATTAGTGTAGTTTATAATGATTCTTACAAATACAGATTTTGATAAGGGGTTTTACAAGTGGTATCGGAGTCAGTTGTAGACAGAAATATATGAAACTAAATGCCACATGGAGATAAATAATAAATGGAATAAATTGTCATGCTTTTGGTAGAGGCCATCTTTTGAATTTATGAAAGTCACCTTTAGATATAATCCATTAGTAATGTGTTAGTGTTACTATGCCCCTCGACAAGTATGTTAGATCCTAAAGAAGGAAAATGTAATGACCATAGCTAATATTAGTGAATTCTAATGATTCTCATGAACTCATAAATGATCTTAACTCATAAATGATCTTAACTTATTTGAGGGAGGAATATATGGTTAATTATAAACCATTTTAACTATTGATATTATATTAGAGACTTATCATTTTCATAGGAATATATTACTGGTATTTTAATACCCCAATTCCTAGAGGGGATTACAAATATATGCTAAGAGTTTATATGTTAGTGGTTGTTAACCAAAAATCATATACGGTGTCCAGTGGCTATTTGGTACATGTATTTGGCAACCAAAAATCATCAACGATGTCCAGCGGCTGTTTGGTACGTGTTTAACGCTAAATTTGTCTACAAGGTCAGTCGGACAAAGTTAAGCACCAGACAATAATAGGGCTCGTGAAAAACTTGAGCCTAGTTGGAGAGCTTCAAATATACTGACGAGATGTAAGATCTCAAAAAAGTATATAGTGTTTAACAAGGCTTACCCGAGATAATTCTTGAGTTTACATCTTCGAAAGAATAGTTAGATCTAATTTAATTTGTTAACTAATAAAAGATTATAGATAACTTAGAACTCTTCTCTTTATAAATACTTCTTCTACTACTTATAGCTGTTGATAGTCATTTATCAAGAAAATGGTACCAAGAGCAAGGTTTCCCCTTCCCATGTCTTGATAAATTTTCTTGTACTTCCTATGTCTGTATTCGAAGATGGGTTTCTTATCTCCAGATAATTTAGTTTTTTTTTTTTTTCTCTGTAGAGGATTGTGATTGATAGCTAGTTTGTTAAAGTGCTAATCCAACTCTATCTCTTTAGAACATGAATTATATAGTAATCATGTGACCTTCATCTCTCTGTCGAGTTACTTCTTAGCATGGAAGTTAGTTGACTTAATACTCGAGTTCTTTTATGTCTGTAGCCTAACAATATTTTGGGCCTCTTATATTGATATTTTGTGGGCTTCTGTTTTGTGTATGGGCCTAGCATTTTTTTTTTTAAACAACAATAGCCTTCCAATGTGAGTTGATTCCATTAAGTTCTCATAGTGATCATGATTGTTTTGAGTAGGCTATTAGTGATCAGTCCTTCCCATCCGGCTGATTTAGATAGGAAAAAAAAAGAGTATTTGGCAATGATTATTATATAACAATTTTAAAATCATTGTAAAATAACATATTTAGCATTTTGCAACGATTAATTTGCAGCTGTTCTAAAATCATTGCAATAAATTATAGTTTATAATTTTTTCCAAAACCGTACCAGTAGATGACTTATTTGCCACGGTTATTTTACAACAATTAATGATTTGCCGCTAAATGATTATTTTGTAATGTTTTACACAACTGTTATAAATATATAACTTTTTTGTGATGGTTACATTGCAACAGTTTAGGAGACGTTTCTAAATATTAGTTGTTAATGACAGTTAGCGTAGCCTATACAACAAAGTCATTTATTTACAATGGTTTCATACAAACTAAAACTGTAGCCAAGTAATATATTTGGTAACAATTTGATTCTCCATTGCAAATAAATTATTTATTAATTAAACATATATATAATTTTTGTGTTAGTACAATTTATTTAGAACCATATATAACTAAAATAACACGCAGTAATGTTTATATTAAGTTTTACAGTTAGCTATAAATTAGTCATTTCCTAAAATCTAATATCTCGGCAGCTAGTGATATTAAACTTAATTATATATACAGTCACTATATGAAAACTGGTTTACAGTGACATCTTTTTAGTGAAGAATTATGTTAGGTTTTTTTTGCTAGTCAAACTTTCACGTACATATAATTTTTGACAATATTACCTAAATTGAGTTTTCACCGGGAGTCGAACTTAGAACTTCTTGCAAATTGGAGATGGCTGATACCACTTGAGCTAAGACTTATTAGCAAGAATTATATTAGTTACAGAAGGGAATATTTTTAAATAGAATAGTAGTTATCACAGATTGTAGATTTTCAGTGATATCCATAAATTATTGTTACTGAAAAATAATTTTCAGTGATAATAGATGAAAACTTTTACTAAATCGTAATTTTTTGTGACGGATTTAAATAATTGTTCCCAAAACATAATATTTTATGTGACAGTAGTTAAAATATTGTCATTTATTTTCAGTGACGGTAACTTCAAATTTTCATATAAAGTATTTTGTAGGTGGCTGAGGGTAGCGTCGGCTGTTGTGGGGACCGGGAGATCTCAGCCACCTACACACCCCCGCACACACCACGCCACTCAGCCCGACGCCCAGCACACCCCCGGCCCTGCAAATCTGGCCTTCCAAAATATACATTAACTCAACTTAACTCTAGGGTTCCAAAAATACTCTTCCGCAAAAATTCTAAGTGCCAACGTACGCGCTCTCTCCTTTCGTCTAGCCACCACATGCCGCCCCTTAAATCACCACATCCCTGACTTCTCAATTGGGAAGAGCTTGGAGGGCAACGAGACAATGACAACAGTTGAAACTTCTCTTCATCGAGATGTGGATGACTGGTGCGATCAACATGGGTCTCCTCCTAGTTTCCCCTTTCTTATATACTTGTATCAATTGATTCGATTTTTCTCATGGGTTCTGAATTTTTAATTGGTTTGTTTTATTATTAGGCAAGATATGATATGATTATTGCGACTAGGAGCATCCAAGGATGCCATCTCTTTCAATTCTATCCCCGCATCCCTGCTTTTGAGCTGGTAATAATAATTTTAAATTCTGAACGATTATCAATTTTGTAAAGAGAAATGATCTTTGAGGACTTAATTGGGTTTTATTTGGAATTCTTGTATGCTAATTTGGTGATTTTATCTGGTAGTTGAATGAGCAAGGAATTTGCTTCGCTTAGTGGTTTTGTGCTTATATATATATATATACTATTGTTTTAAGGACCTAATTTCTATTGGGATTGTTGATCTTTGAATTGAAATTTTCCTGTCATTATTTTATTGTCCAAGATGATATTGTAGTAAATGTATTCTAATTTATATATTAATCCAGCCTCCATTATATGTAATAGTTAGTTTTACGTTTGTTTAGTACACTGAAGGCTTTAACTAATTAACTTCGGAGCTTTTGTTTGGTGAACCTAGCATTCTAAGATGGATAGAAGGGTGCAGGCATTTTTTACCAAAATTCTAGAGATAGGATATGTCTAAGTTATTTATTTCATGTGTATGAAGGTATATTTACCTTATAGATATATGAATACAGTTCTGTTCAAAGGTGCACAACTTGCTCCACCTTAAATATTAGTACACAAGAGATAGTGGTCCACATATTTGTAATTGTCAGACATAAATCGACACGTGGGTTGCATCCAAGTTTGTTGGGCATGCAAATTTTTTGTTGGGAGGAATATCTTACCAATTGTTGCGGATAATAATAATAAACAGGGGGATTCTTCATCTTCTTAAGTTAGACTATCATATAATTGAATTCTACTTTGATCAAGTTCCTCATTGTGTTCTCAGCCTCTAACTTAAAATCCATATTAGTGGCCTCGATTTGTTGGAATATATGGCATGAGAGAAATAATCGTATATTTAATAACACCACGCACACGATGTATTCTTGCATAGGATATATTTATTTTGATGTCATCTCTTGAACAGAATACCTAGCAGAAGAACTTGCTAGAGTGCAGACAAAATGCCCCCTTAGAACTACACAATAGAGAAGGTCATCACCATAGTATGTAAGACCAGCTGTAGAGGATAGTGATAAAGATGCACACTTACTAGAGAGGAGTAGAATCTTGGAGCTGTTTGTCACCTATGGAGAAGGAGAATCTCCTTACATTATACTTTATTCTAGCTTATTTATTATTGTTGTTGTACTAAAAACTAATGTTGTATTGAGACCCAACTTTGGTCTATGTACTTGCTTTAAGTTCTGTTAAGTTTTCGTTAATGGAACTTGGGGGGAATACCCACCGCTTGCTTCAAAAAAAAAAAAAGTTCATTGTCGTATTGTGCCTATTGTTTATATCAATATTTGTAGTGGAACTTGAATAAAATTTTAATTATATCCTTGTTGTTTGCTTAGCATGTATAATTTTCTTGTATTATATGAAACGATATAGTTTGTTAGTAGTTATTTAACGAATGTGAAGATTTCAGTCAAAAGAATTAAACACAAAGAAATTCATAATTTGTTAATAGTTATTAGTAGTTATATATGTTTCTTATATTTCCAGATTATCATCATCTCACTTAAATATATTCAATATATAATATTTCAATAATAATATAGTCGTAAGAAATTTGATTATATAAATTAAATATTCTTTTGAGTACTCATATATAATAGCTAAAATTTAGTTGTTTTTATATATTTGTATATAGTGCGTAAATAGTCTCAAGTTTTATTATTCTAATTGTTTTTATAAATTATTTTTGTTGGTAGGACAAGATAATGATAATTCTGATATAGAAAGATGTGAAGATGCTAATTGCATAGAAAAAGGATGACGCATGAAAATCCTATTTAATTTCATTTTGTGATATTTCATATCTGAATGCTTAGTCCAAATACTCATTATGTTGTTGTTGATGTATTTCATTTAATGAATATTTTGTATAAACATTGGTGTGTAGGAAATATTGTAATATATATTAAAATATATATTTCTAATTAAAATGGTTATATAATTGTTACAATTTGTTTACTCTGGTTACCCATAAATGTTGCGAAACACCTAGCAATGGTTGTTAGTGACCATTGCAATTGGTTACATAATTGTTTTCCCGAATAATTATTATTGGATTAGTAACGGTTTCTTAATCATTGCAATATATTAGAACCTAATGCATCGGTTCTTATAACCATTGTAATAGGCATATATAAATTACAAAGGTTTTTATAACCATTGTAATAGACATCTATAATTTTCAATGATTTTTATAACTATTGTAATAGACAAGTATGAATTGCAATGGTTTTAGATAACTGTTGTAGGTCAATTGCAAGTTTGTGTTTAACCGTTACTATTGATTTGCAACAATTTTGTATAATGGTTGTTATAACCATTGTATTCAAGATTACAATGATTGTACATAACCATTACAAATTTATTTTTATGTAACAGTTTTAACAAGCATTGCAATATTCAATTAAAACCGTCGCAAATATTTTCTGCAACGGCAGCAAGTACAATGAATGTTAAAGCCGTTGCAAATATACTTTTCAATGGTTTTGCTCAACATATTTTTCAATGGTTTTGCTATCAAATTCAACGCTTATCAACTATCGCAAGAGAGCCCTTTTTCTTATAGTATGTTCCTTTTGGAATTTCTTCATTTATATATGGCATACTTTTTTGTAAATTTAGACTTCTCTGTCTTTTCTTGATCACAGCTGTGAAGACAAAGAAATGTTTTCTAAAATTATTGATATTGGGAAGGAAGCATGAAACATGAGTTTTTTACTCGGACTAGGAACTAAATTTAGGAATTCAAATTCAAGATATTTTTAAAAGACCATCATTTCTAAAGTGTGTTTTAAAAACTAAAAGATTTTGGTATTTAAAACTCATAGTTAAATGGTGCTGAAAGCAAACCATTTTTTGTTATTTTTGACTTATAATTTTTTATGGAGAGAGCTAAGTCCAAATTATTTCCTTAGTTGTTTCTGATTTATTTTTTTTGGATGTACTGAAAATTTCATTTGGAAGGATTATTTACATATATTAATAATTATCTCTATAAACAGCGGCAAAATATCTGCAGCAAATCTTAATTTTCCACAATTTACATAAAAATAAGAATAAGAATTAAATAAGATATGCAAAGTCACTGTGAAGGGAAAAAAATGTATTTGAAGTTGATTTCTCTGTTCGGTAGCTTTCAGATAAGCTTCTGTCAGAGTGCAAATACGTTTGAAACGTGAAACACGAAAGCTGCTCTAAGGCTGTGTTTGGATTGAGGGAAAATGAAGGAAAAGAAAAGAAAAAAAAAAAGAGAAAGTTGCTTTCCAATGTTTGGTTAGAGGGAAAATTAGATAGAAAATAAAAAGGAAAGAAAGTGAGAGAAAATGTATTAAGTTTTTTTTCATTTTCATTTTCTTCCTCAAATTCAAGAGAAAATGAAAGAAAATGAAAGTTGAGAGAAAAAGGAAAAAAAGAGAGAAATTTTTGCATAAATTTTTTTATAATTTTAGTCCCAAAATATTTTTAATTTTTATGAAGTTTGAATTATTTGGTTATTATATGCTTAATTATTTAAAAATTAAAAATTATATCAATAATATGTAAATTAATACTAAATTCTCTATAATTTAATTAAAATTATATTTTCCTTTTAATTTTCTATTGAGCAACTAAATATAAAAAATTACTTTTTTCTAAAATTTTCTAGAGATTTTCTTCTTTATTTTCTTTCTAACCAAACGTAAAAAAGAAAACCAATTTCCATATCATTTTATTTCCATTTCCCTTTCCTTTTCTTTTCTTTCCTTCATTTTCTCTCAATCCAAACACAGCCTTAACAGTTCTCCGTGCATTTTAAATATGCAAGCGTAGAACCAGTTAAGGATCATAAAGCGTATAATTCAATATAAACAGCTTCTTGATAGAGATGACTGGAAAATTATGCTTCAATTTATGGAAACACATGTTACACATCAGAAGTGTGGCCTTCCATGTAAAATATATGTTCACTTACTAGTTACTGTATATATCCCTATCTAGAAGCATTTTTATAGTACTACTTGAAACATTCTAGGTTCGGATCTCCACAACCTTACCGTAACTGCAAGAACAACTAGAAACTTACCAACTCAGATTTATGGGGAGAATAAGAGGGTAATGGCTGCTGCAAAGAGCCTCGCCTCCCCAAGGAGGGGGAGTACTGCTGAAAACAACCGCGCCATCCCCCGAGTATTTCTTCCAATGTCGGACCAAGCGTCGACAAATTTCGTGCAATTGTGTGGCAAAATGGGTGTAATTGAACCAGGTCATGGGAACCCGTCCGTAGAAGAAATGGTGAACGGCCTCTGCGACTTATCAGCAACATTACGGAACCATGATTGGAAGTTGTTCAAAGAGGGAAGGAATTACCTGGCCCGCTTCCCGTCACCGGCGGGTTTGGTGGTGGCGTTATGCCGGACCTCTATTCCCTGCAGAGGACATCAAGCAGGGTTCAGAGTTGTGTGATGGGGAAATGAGGTAGGGGTGCGGCACCACAAATTTCCGGTTAGGGCATGGATCGCAGTCAGAGGAATTCCTCTCAACCATTAGAACCGAACTGATTTGAATAAGATCATGTTAAAATTTGCGCAACTTCTAGAGGTTAGCGACTCTACTCTCGATAAGTCCAATCTATCGGCGGCGAAGTTGCTTGTGGGTTGTGATGACATTGGATCTATACCAAATGAACTCGAAGTTGTGATTGGTTCCAGAAACTATAGGGCGGCATTATGCATAGAGTCCAAATTTCTAGAACCACCAGAGATCAAAATATCTCAGGAAGAAAGGGAATGGGCGGAGAAGAACCTGGAGGAACTTTCGGAACCCGCTAGGGTTGCAGTAGCGGTGACGCCCACCCAGAAGGGCGCTGGGAGTAAAACCACAGTGCAAGGGTTCTATCAAAAACCAGGAGACACCCAGGTAGTCGCCGGCAAGCGTCCAGCTCCGGGACAACAGGCCAGTTTCTCTAACTCGGCACCGTCGTCCCTAAACTTGGAAGCCAAACGACGGTTCAAGTGGACCAGAGATCTTTCGAACCCACCTGCGACCGGTGGTCCGGCGAGCCGGGAGGCAGATCGGAAAGATCCTGCCGGTGATTCGAAAACTCAGGCATCCGGTTTCGGGTCAACAAGGATTACGGGTACAAGACAAAAATTACCTGAAAATGGCGAGATGGATACAGGACCCGTAAAAGTCGGAAGCAGCCTACCGATTAAAGAAGGGAAGATAGATAAGGAAGGTCAGGGATTTAACTTTCGCCTAGACGAGGGTGGTTCCAATTTTCCTATGATCGCTCATGGTAAGGACGGTAAGCTCATTCTCGAGCAGAGAGGAGAAGAAGATCTCGGGCAGAGAGCGCGTCGGATAGAACGCTCCCCTCAAAGTCAACGGTTGCAGCGGAGAAGGAGGAAAATAGGGCAGAGGATGGGGAGGCGGCTAGGGCATCTGAAAATAGGAATTTGGGGAGTGAGGTGGAGCGGAGTGGTTACACTCTGGGTATAAGGGCTGGACTCCATGGGCCCTCTTTTGTCCATGGGCCTTTTCTACAGTTTGAAGCCCATAAGGAGTGTGGATCAGCTAGAGCTTCAATCTCCCCAACCCAGCCCAGTGGCCCAATCACACAGCAGCAAGCACCCCTTCTACCTTTAATTTCTGGTTTTGATAGAGAGATTTTGAAGGAGGCATTGGCTAAAACGCTAGAAAACTTAATTAAAGGAGAAGGCCCAACTTCCTCTCATCGGTGACAGCCATTATGCCGCCCAAAGAGACTTCATATAAAATCTGCTACAGGACCAAGTTCATCACTGTTAGAGATTTCGGAGGACCCGGAGGATGTGCTACAAGAAAATGAAAATTCTACTCCTAAGGGGGTGGAGGCGACAATTCCGGTGGAAGAGGAAGGAGAAAAAATCCCCGCTGTACGCGAAGAACTGCTTTCAGATTTTGAGGAGTTTACGGGCACCTCGGATCATCATCCAACAATCACACCCTCCAGACGTAGCAAGAGGCTAAGTGAGAAGCGAGGAGGCCAGGTTTACCAGCCCGGGCAGGTAGCATCCTTCGCATCAAAGTGTAAGGCGCTGCACACTAATCTTGATAAAGGTACCTCCTTTTCCCTCATTTGATATTCTGCACTTGTTGCCTAATCAAACCCTACTTGAATTTGCACAAATTTGTAAAATCGATATGAGAGAAACCGAGAGCAGTAGAGCTCATGCCATAGAGGTCATAGGAACTGTCACTTCCACAAATGGAAGGGTTGTTAGCGAGAACCATTGAGTTCTAACTGCAACAGATATGGAGAAGTAGATAATATTATTTTTTATGATGAAGATAATTTTCTGGAATAATAGAGGGCTAAGGGATAGGACAAAGCGGCGTATGGTAGCAGAAGTGCTGCATGATAATGGAGCAGATATCTTTTGCTTGGAGGAAACAAAACTGGTGGATCCGCCAGTTTCGCTTGAGCATGAAATTGCACCGAATAGAAAATTTAAATTAGTATTTAAAAATGCGAGAGGAGCCTCAGGAAGTTTGGTTATCGGTGTAAACAGTAATTGTTATGAGATCTTGGACTCCTCTGTAGGCACATTCACCTTATCTATTATTGTTAGGCAGAAAACCGATAGGTGGACTCAGAGAGTTACTGTGACATATAGCCCAAACTATAGGGATAGTAGAGGTGCTATGTGGAGAGAGATTCGGGCTCTAGCTCGTCAAAACACTCTGCCCTGGGTGATTGGAGGGGCCTTTAATGTCATTAGGTTCATGGAGGAGCGTCTGGGGGGAGGGGACTTTAATGATCAAGACAGGGATGATTTCAACGATATTATAAGTGAGACAGGATTAATAGAGATCCCTCTCTGCGATTGTAGGTTTACCTGGTCCAATATGAGGGAAAATCCTTGCTTGGCCAAGCTGGATAGGATCCTAGTTTCGGTTGCTTGGGAAGACCGCTTCGGTCTTTCTAGAGTTTATTCAATTCCCAGACCCACGTCAGATCACGTCCCGATATGTTTGGATTCAGGGGTATCGGCACTCAAAATTATCTGACCATTCCGGTTCGAGAAGTGGTGGGTGGAATTTGACGAGGTACATGATCTCATACACACAAGCTGGTGTTCCCAATTTAGGGGTAGAGATGCTGCCGAGATAATTTGTGGAAAATTGAGAAGATTATGTCGGGCTCTGTCCAGGTGGGACAAGAGACACCGTGGTCTCTTAAAAATCAGAAAGAAAGAATTGATGTAACAGATCGTTGAACTCGAGAAATGGGAAGAACTCACAAACCTTAGTGGTGAGAAGATAACAGCTTTGAGTGGCTGCCGTAAAGAAATAAAAGAACTATACAAATTGGAGGAGATAAAATGGTGTCAGCGGGTAAGATCCAAACGGCTGAAGGAGGGGGATGCCAATACGGCCTACTTTCATAAGATAGCAAAAATGAGACATAGAACAAATACAATCCTGTTGCTGTATAATCCAGCGGGTGAGAATCTAGATGGGGAAGTCCTGAGGACCCACATTTATGACCATTTCCAACAGATATTCGGACACTCAGAACGCGAGAGGATCCGTCTATGTAAGGAAATATGGCTGCAAAATCCTAATCTCCACTCTCAGGAGAACAATTTCTCTGAAGAAGAAATAAAAAGAGCAATTTGGGAGTTGGGCCAGGATAAAGCCCTGGGCCCTGATGGTTTCCCTATGTTCTTCTTCCGGACCTTTTGTCCATTGCTTAAACAAGATCTTATCAACTTATTCAAGGAGTTGAACAATGGAGTGGCACGACTGGACAGGCTTAATTACTCCTTTATAGTTCTTATCCCGAAGAAAAATTCACCGAGAACTATCGACGAGTATCGCCTAATAACGCTACTGAACAGTGTGCTTAAGATCATTTCTAAGGTGCTCGCCTCGCGGCTTATGCCACTTCTCCCTGAACTGATAGGGGAAACCCAAACGGGCTTCATTAATGGAAGGAATATCCTCGATGGTGTAGTCATTGCACAAAAAGTACTTCACCAATGTAAAAAGACAAATCGTCAGGGATATCTTCTAAAGTTAGATTTTGAAAAAGCATATGATAAAGTGGAGTGGGAATGTATAAATGAAGTTATAAGGAACAGAGGGTTCGGTCCGAAATGGTCCAATTGGATCCTCCTCTGGCTCCAATCTGCAAAAGTATCAATCTTAGCAAATGGAGAAACTGGGAAGGAAATTGTTTGTAAGAGAGGTCTCAGACAAGGTGACCCTTTATCACTGTTAATTTTTGTCTTGGTTGCAGTGGGGCTTAATCTAATATTTGCACGTATGAAGGAGGCAGGTAGAATTGAGGGACTACCAGCTGCAAGGTCGGCTTCATTCACAAACCTTCAGTGTGCAGATGACACCCTAATCCTTGGACATTGTAATGTCATACAAGCAGGTGCAATTAAGTGGATATTAAACTGTTTTGAGGCATGGTCTGGTCTGAGAATTAATTACCACAAGAGTTCACTAACCTTCACGGGTAAGGAAAGTCTCACAAATACTCTGATTGTGGAGATTTTTGGTTGCAAAATTGGTACACTCCCAATCTCGTATTTGGGCATTCCAATCAGGTTGGGAAAGAGTCGGAAGATTGACTGGGTTCCGATCATTGAAAGAGTACACAAAAGGCTGGATGGTTGGCAAAGCAAAATACTGTCTTTAGGAGGAAGCTAATTCTTCTTAATACAGTACTCTCTTCTATCCCGGTCTACTTTATGTCCTACTTTATCACCCCATGCTGGGTTAGACGAAGAATTAATATACTAAGGAGTGGCTTTCTATGGGGGAATTCCGTCGAACACGGTAGGAAATTCTACCTAGTAGCCTGGGGCCAGGTTTGCAAGGCAAAACAGGAGGGTGGACTCGGTGTTTTGAATATGACGAACTTCAATACGGCACTGATAGCCAAGTGGTGGTGGCGGTTTTTAGCTCAACCAACAGGGTTAATTCAAAAATTGATGAAAGCAAAATATGGGCCACGTGTGGGCTCCTGGAGAGGTCAAGGGAGAAATTTGTACAATATCTCAGGCTTCTGGAAGGGTGTCATAAGTGTGAAAGAGTTATTTTGGCAAGGAATGTCCTTTAAAGTAGGCAACGATGATAATATAGCTTTTTGGGTTTACATATGGTATGAACCTTTACCCCTTAAATGGTTATTCCCTCTGGCTTACGAAGATAACCCCAGAAGATATGGCACAATCGCAGACTTCTGGTGTAGAGACAGATGGCGACTTGGGACCGATGCAAGGAAGGGATGGCAGGATATACGTGACAGGCTGCACCACCTTCAGCTCAACGCTAACGAGAATTGTCCGGTATGGAGATGGGATAAGTCCGGAGTTTTTTCGGTTAGATCGCTGTATGGCCTACTCAACGATGGGGGGGATTAGATCCACTCCTGCAGCCAACATTTGGAATGTAAAATGCCCTCTGAAAATAAAAATGTTCCTTTGACTCTTGGATAAGAAAGCAATCCTGACATGGGACAATCTACAGCGTAAAGATTGGCAGGGCCCTAGTAAATGTGTGCTATGCGGATCAGCCAGCGAAACAGTGCAGCATTTAATGTTAGCATGCCCATACTCTAGGAGGATCTGGATGAAGTTACTTGTTGACATAACATCCAAATAAGGGAAGGTACCTTTTCGTCAGTATGGACGAACTTTTCGTCTAGAGGCAGAGCTCACTATGAACATAGGACCGTCATAACTGCTATAGTTTGGAATCTATAGTTGGAGAGAAATAAAAGAATATTTACTAATAAGGCTCATAGTTTGGACCACTGTGTTTATTGTATTTCTAATGATGTTTTATTGTGGTTAGCAATTTTTAGAGAACCAGAGACGTCTTTGCATACCACTCCGTCCGACGTCAATGCCGTGGTAAACTTGAAGCTCCTCCAAGGGAATACAAGCGCAGGAGATGGCGAGGAGGAGGTAGCTCGTGTGAATCAGTGGACCAGGAGAAGATGGAGTAGGAACAAGTGATCGCCCGCCGTTTGCATTTACCATTTTAGTTATGGGCTGATCTATTATTATGTAGTAGACACTACGTTATATTTTCACTCACTCTCTATTTGGGTTGAGTCTTGTATTTGTTCTCATTATAGTATGCTTATTTGTATATTCTATTAAAACCCTTTTAATGGAATGCGGGGAGTGCTAGCCCACCGTTTATTTTCAAAAAAAAAAAAAAAATCTTATCTTGGAGGCTTTGGTTGTGTACAAGTCAAAGATAGTTGTTAGGTGTGTGAGTGTGCCACCACTCCTACATATAAATCTCATCTTACTCCCTGCATATCCACACCACTCCTCTTATCCTTTTCCAATCAAGTCATCGAATTTGACTGTTCGCTGCAAAAGTTTTGCTTCCTTCCATTGAATACAACTTAGATAACAATGAAAGTGAACAAGATAAAAAGAACAAACTGGCAACCACAGTGGGAGCCATCTCTTTCACTGATGAAGAGATTGTGGCGCAATCGAACGTCGATTTGATTGAATCTGACGTAGACATGCTGGTCGTTGAAATTGACCAGCAAAAATATGAGGAGTACCTCTCCTTTGGATCATCAGGTGACCTGAACGACACACGACACTATCGTCGCGTGCGGTCCAATACCCGAGCAACGGGTAAAAATGAATCCACCGAGAAACGGGGATCCGTGGAGACCGCGGCCATAGAGCCGGTGTTCGGGCAGAAAATCCTAGTAGAGGATGATCTCCCTTCTGCCGAAGAAGACATGGGAACTGGATTGACCAGAACCCAACTCCGAAACAAAAATCGGAGAGCAAGGCGTAAAGCCCTCAAAGCCCGCCTTGGACACGAGGCTATGGTCCCTCGCAAACTGGCTCGCTCTAATTACGAGACCAGTCATTATAGCGTTAAACGCGAAGTTACAACTTGCGTTACTCGCAAGGAAAAGCCAGCGTGTGATTTTCTGCGCGAGGCTATTACTGAGCCTAGCGAGAAATGCGAAGCCAGTAAGATTTGCGCTAGTCGCAAAATTTCTGATACTCGCGAGAAACGCGAGGATAAAAGTTTCTTAAAGCCAGCATGTAATTTTCCATGCGAGGCTACTACTAGGCTTAGCGATAAATGCGAAGCCAGTAGCACTTGCGAGAAGCGCAAGACTTTTAACACTTGCGAGAAACGTGAGGGTAAAAACTCCTTAAAGCCAGCATGTGATTTTCCATGCGAGACTATTACTGGACCTAGCAATAAACGAGGAGCCAGTACAACTTGCGAGAAACGCAAGATTTTTAATGCTCGCAAGGAACGCAAGGATAAAAATTTCTTACAGCCAGCATGTGATTCTCCACGTGAGGCTAATACTGAGCTTAGCGAGAAACGCGAAGCCAGTAGTATTTGTGAGAAATGTAAGATACCTCACCTCTGCGTAAATCGTGAAGATGATTGGCAGATTGTCGTCAATCGTAAAACTTGCGCTAAACACGAAGTTATGACTGGTGTTAATCACAAGAATAAGCCAACGTGCAGGAGTTTTCTTCGGGGCGGGACTAAGATTCCAGAAGAGAAACTTCTGAAGGCACGCCAAGCCAGCGTAAAATGCGAGGATAGCGTAGCAAAACGCGAGGCTAATTTTCAGCCCCGCGCTCCAAAATGCGAAGCTGTTTCTAAGCTCCGCGTAGATTAACCCGACTACAGAATTAGGGCTGATCATTACATCAGTGGACCAGAACTGGACTCCAGTGATCCTAAGAAGCTTCAGTGGGTTCCTAGACCCCCTCAAAAGTTGGATGGCTCCCACAACTCCATGGCTAAGGTCACTGACCTCAGGAAGTATCTATCCAAGAAGAGAGGCATAGAACAAGTTCAAGCTGAACCTGTCTGTCACTGCCAGCAGCTTATGACAGCGGTATCCGCTGTAATGGACAATTGTGGCTGTAGCAAGAGCAGGGTATCGGTGTTTGACCGATTAATCGAGTCGGACAAGAACCCTACTAAGAAGACAAAAACCGCTTCCTTAAAAGAATGGAGAGCTGTAACCTCCAATATGGTGGGAAAATGAAAGAAGGTTGTAGAGACGGACGATGATTCAGAATCGAGTGGTGAAGAACCTCATCATATCACTCGACTTAAATCAGGAGCTGTCCCATCTCGAAACTATAAGAGGCTTATAAAAGGTTCATATGACGATAACAACGATAACTCAGCTATAGCTTCACCTCGTTCCTCTACATCATCTCAACTACAGAAGTCAGCATCACATATGGCAGATAAATCCGACGATATCAATAAGAGATTTGAAGCTCAAGAAAGAATGATTCGAGAGCAACAAAAGACGATTGAAGATCTTAAAATGATGCTCTCAAAATTTATTGAGGATAATGCCAAGAAGGGCAAAGAAACTCCGTTTAATAAAATAAACGAAGAAGAAAAAGAAGAGAAAGCCCACTCGATGCACGAGGACGAGGATAGATTTTCTTTTCATGATCCACATTGAGAGAAAATAGAAAAATTGCAAAGTCAACTCGAAGCACTGATGCATAAAAAGGAGTTGAAAGAGTCAGGGGTCTCACGACCATACCCGCCTGAATGGGATATGGTACCATACCCTCAGAAATATAAACCGCTCAAATTAGAGCCATATGACGGGAAGAGATCTCCTAGTCAATACATTTATTACTTCTTGTCCCAAGCAGGACATTTGATGGGTAACGACCTGATAATGATCAAGGTATTCACAAGTACCTTGTAAGGGCCTGCCTTTACTTGGTTTATACAGCTGCCCCCAGGTACTATCAATACCTGGTTTGATGTTGAGAAACTATTTTTCTTTCATTTCTTTGAGGATGATACCGAAATTACGGTTCATTCCCTCCTTGCGACTAAACAAGGGGAACAAGAAACCATTAAAGACTTCATAGAAAGGTTCCGGGAGAAGTCCGTGCATTGCAAACACGGAATGGTCCAGAAAACTCTAGTCGAGACATATCAACATAATCTTAAGACTAACGTGCTCCTAAAAATGGGGGCCGTAGAGTCTAAGACATGGAGGGATTTGCTCAAACAGGGAGAGCAAGCTGAAGACTTGATCCATCGAGTTGAAGAGTCTCGTGGATCTAGAAACACTGGGAATAATAGGCCATACACCCAAAATAATAATAATAAGAATAAAGGGAAAGCGGTGATGGTATCAGAAACTGCTCCGCAGAAGACAAATCCTCCGAGCCCAAAGTCCCAAAATCAAAAGGGCCCAAGGCAAAATAGGCCTCAACAGGAGAGAACCTATATTTTCAAGGCGGAATAGACACCTACACTCTTCCATCTCCTCCTGAGGAAGGGAATGTTGAAACTTCCAGAGAATAGGAAGCCAGAGGACGCTGGTAAGACCAACGACCCCAATTATTGCCTCTACCACCGAAATGTTGGACACCCGACTAGGGATTGTTACCCTCTAAAGAACAGAATCCAAGCACTGATAGATGCTGGAGTTCTGATGCTTAAAAAGGAACAAAAGAAGGTCACTGCCAATATGGCAACCATAGTGGTTGGAACCCATAAGTTCCCCGCAGGGGTGACCCCAATTCCAAAAGGTAAGCTGGTTACGAAGAATCTTGACCCTCATAATAAGGCTCAAGAAGGACTTGTCCCCATAACAACTCAGAAGGGGGAAGTCATGTGGGTCTACCCTGATTTGCTACAGGACGAACAGTGGACAACCACAGGGGGTCGAAAGAAAAAGCGGACTAGTAATACTATCTCCGCGGAAATAAAAGATGAATACATTGCAGGGCATTTACAGACTCTGAAGAGGAGCCCGAAGCCATGGCCACTCATCAAGATGGGGCAGTCCCTTCCGGCACTCGGTCTGGAAAAACATATATCAAGAACTACACCAGAGTAGACGCAAAAGATATATATGCGGAACTCGCTAAGCCTGCAAAGCAGAAAGGTCTTTGCTTCCAGAAAATCCCTGGAAATGGTGAAGGAGTCAAAGATACTACCTTCAAATTTGAAATAATAGCTCAGCTGGCAAATATTCTAGCTCGAGTCACATTATATGAGTTGCTACAATTATCAAAGTCAACTCGTGAGGCGTTGAAAGAGGCCTTGGTAGACTCTGAGTCATTCCTAGCTCAGATTGTCGAGCCAGCCAACGAGGAACAGGACTCTTGCCCCCACTGTCATCAAGTGAGGAGGCAGGTTCCGCAAATCATTTTCTCTCCGGAGGATATGCAGGTAAGGAATATAAAACATAACAGGCCTTTATATTTCACCGGATACGTCGAATCTACGGAGATAGACCGTATACAAATCGATCCGGGGTCTGCACTAAGTGTCGTTCCCAGAAGGTTGATGCAGCTATTGGGGATTTCCACCCATCATCTGACACCAACTAACACAACAATTTATGGGTTTAATGCCAACAATAGTTGTCCCCTCGGGAAGATCCGACTCCGATGTCAAATCGGGGATTTGAGGACGGAGGTCACATGCTACGTTATTGATGCAGATACCTCCTACAATATTTTACTGGGACGGCCTTGGATCCATGCTTACATGATAGTCCCGTCGACTCTCTACCAATGCATGAAATATTGCGATGAAGAAGGAGAAGTCCGGACACTAGTTGCGGATAAGCAACCATTTAAAGGGCTGGAAAATTACTTCACAGATACTTCACTCTACAAGCCAGCCCACGAAGTCTCCAATAACGATCTTAGTAAGCCTCGAGAGCCTGATGAAAGCAGCAACGAGGCGGATACTGAGTACGAGCTTCCTGAAGAAGACGATGGGGGTGATTATAAAATCAACTCTCACTTAGATTTTAGTTTGAGTCTTGATAATAATGTAACTAATGTAATAGAGAGTGAATGGATTATTAATGAAAACATAAAGTTAGTCTATGAGCATGCTGTAGCTACTGAGTCTGAACCCTCTTGTACTTCTACTGAAGTGGATGGCCTGTCCGAACTTGAAGTTCTGGCGACATACCATTTGCCCCTCAGGTCATCCCTCCTCTCTCAATCAAAAATAACTAAGGGACAAGGTCACTTTTTTGAAGTACCTCCTCGACAGGGAACCCAAAAGTCGATCCTGTTCGACAAAGTAATTACGTCGCCGCGACAAAGACAAAGCAGTGAAAGTGATGAACAAACATCACCTCAATTTCACTTGTATGAACAGAAATCCCGGTAAATGATGGAGAAGATGGGTTATAATTTCACCCAGAAATCGGGATTAAACTTTGGAAAAGGGCGACGGAATCTCATACCCTCATTTAGACCGAGAGGAAAGAGCCCAGATTATTATCAAAGGACTCGCAGGGGGTTGGGCTATGTATCTACTCCTCCCTCATCACCATCCGGATAAGAAGAAAGTTCTTCAGCCGATGATGAATCACCTCCACTTGATCATGACTCGGATCAAAGTACTGGCGCTTGGTTTCAATCCTTGACAGCCAACATGGTTTCAGCCGCACCAGAAAGCAACGAGGAACCAATTGATGTTCAAGATGATTTTTGGTCTAAACATATGGACACTCTCTGGGATATCCGCTTTGAACAGCGTGACCCGCCCACAGAAGACAAATTGGTACAAGTTAATATGGGAACGGAAGAAAATCCGAAACCCATCTTCATAAGTGACACGCTAACTCTCTTGGAAAAGGAGAAACTTATATCTCTTATCAAAGAGTACATAGACGTGTTCGCATGGAGTTATGAAGACATGCCTGGGCTTGACTCTCAAATTGTCACGCACCGGTTAAATATTAAAGAGGATGCCAAGCCAGTTAAACAACATCAAAGGCGTTTTCGACCAGAATTGATGGAGGCAATAGTTGCTGAGGTCAACTAAAATCCGGATTCATCCGTGAAGAGCAACATCCTGCTTGGGTAGCTAACATAGTGCCGGTTCGTAAAAAGAATGGCAAAATCCGGATATGCATCGATTTTAGAGATCTGAACGCTGCATATACTAAGGATGAATTTCCACTCCCCATCACCGATGTGATGATTGATAATACTTGTGGTTATGAGAGGATGTCCTTTATGGATGGCTTCTCAGGCTATAACCAGATTAAAATGCACCCAGATGATGAAAAGCACACGGCTTTCAGAACGCCGGTGGGGGTATACTATTATACGGTGATGCCTTTCCGATTGAAGAACGCCGGTGCCACCTACCAACGTGCAATGAGCATCATATTCAAAGAACTCCTGCGCAAAACAGTAGAGTGCTATGTGGATGACTTAGCGGTCAAAAGCAAGAACAAAGAAGATCATCTTCATGATTTAAGAGCGGTCTTCGATCTTATGCGAAAACATCACTTAAAGATGAATCCCACTAAGTCTTTCATAGGGGTGTCCAGCGGGAAATTCCTTGGGTTCATAATAACCTCAAAAGGAATTTTCCTTGACCTCGAAAAGGTGAAAGTGATTAGTGAAATGCCACCACCCTGCAATCTTAAGGAATTAAGGGGGTTGTAAGGAAAGTTAGCCTATATCCGGCGCTTCATCTCCAATCTATCAGGGCGATACCAGCCGTTCTCCAGACTCATGAAAAAGGGGGTTTCTTTCGTATGGGATGAGGCATGTCAACAGGCGTTTGACGATCTCAAAGAATATCTCACTAAACCTCCTGTTCTTATGGCACCGATTCCTGGGCAACCATTTCTTGTATATGTAAGGGTCATGGATGATGCGTTAGGAGCATTGCTTGCTCAGTATAATGAGCACGGCCATGAACATGCCCTCTATTACTTAAGCAGGACAATGATCGAAGCCGAGCGTCAGTATACCCCAATTGAAAAAGAATATTTAGCCCTAGTGTTCGCTGTTCAGAAAATACGACACTATCTTTCGGGCCAAACCATTCATGTCATATCACAGGTTAATCCCTTAAAGATCTTGATGACAAAGCCGGGATCCTTAAACGGCCGGTTGGCGAAATGGGCATTATTGCTATCGCTCTATGATATACATTTTGTCCCTCAAAAAGCCATGAAGGGACAGGCGATCGCCGATTTTCTTGCAGACCATCCAATTTGGTCCAAATCCAAACAGACGTCAGAGGTCAACACAGTTAGCAAAGAACAACCATGGCAAATGTTCTTTGACGGTGCTGCCAGACGATCTGCTGCTGGAGTGGGGATTGTGCTAATATCCCCACATAAATATATATTGCCTAACGGTTACTCATTAACAGAACCGTGTACGAATAATGTGGCAGAATATAACACGTTCATTATCGGCTTGAAAATGGCTTTGCAACTGGGGGTGAACTATCTAGAGGCATATGGAGACTCTAAACTCGTTGTCAATCAGATGACGGGTGAGTATAAAGTCAGACATGAAGCCCTCATCCCCTATCATCAGCTAGCTACTGAGCTAGCAGGATATCTTGAACAGTTTTATATATATCATATATCTCGGAATGAGAACGTCTATGCAGATGCTCTTGCTGCGTTAGCTGCAACATTGGCGATCCCGCCAGGTGAAGCTAAAAGTGTCACTATTGGTAGCAGGGAACTCCACCCAGATACGGTATTCCAAGCCAAAGAGGTATGCCAGACAGGCTTAACCTTGGAACCCCATGATTGGCGATTTCCAATTATAGATTACGCCCTACATGGGATACTACCAGAGGATCCAAAGGAGGCCGTCTCGATAAAGAGGAAGGCCCCGAGATTCTACTTTGATCGTACACTTCAAACTTTGTACAGAAAATCAAATGATGGTCTGCTGCTACGCTGCATATAAAAAACAGAAGCAGATGAAGTGCTGAGGAAAACACATGATGGAGTGTGTGGAGCTCATCAGCCCGGTCCAAAACTCGGAGACCGCACAAGAAGACTGGGATATTACTGGCCGAACATGATTACAGAGGCAATGGCATATGCCAGACGGTGCCATGCATGTCAGGTACATGCTAACTTCATCCACTAACCCCCAAAATACTTGCACAATACCGTTGCTAGTTGGCCGTTTGAGGCACGGGGAATGGATATTGTGGGGCCAATAACTCCCTCGTCATCCAGAGGACATCGGTTTATTCTTGCAATAACCGATTATTTTTCAAAATGGGCCGAAGCCGTGCCCATGAGAGAGGTAAAACGACAGATGTGATTAAATTCGTTAAGTATCATGTCATTTACCGTTTTGGCGTCTCCCGAAGGATCATTCATGATAATGGACCTCAATTCATCAGCCAAGGATTCTCAAGATTCTGTGATAAGTTCAGAATCAAAGATATTGCTTCGACACCTTATAACCCCGCGGCAAATGGGTTAGCTGAAGGTTTCAACAAAACGATCATTAAACTCCTTCAAAAGTTTGTCTCTTCCAACAAAAGGGATTGGGATGAAAAGCTGGGAGAGTGTCTGTGGGCTTATCGCACCACCGTTCGCACTCCTACAAAAGCTACCCCGTTCTCCTTGGTTTATGGAAGTGAGGCCGTCTTGCCTCTTGAAATCCAGATACCATCGTTAATCGTGACTTTAGCCACAAAGATGACGACAGAAGAGCGCCATAAACAGAGATTGTAAGAACTAGAGGCATTAGATGAAATACGTCTCAGGGCTCAACAACAAATTGAGTTGTATCAAGCCCGAATCTCGAAAACGTTCAATAAGAACGTTAAACCAAGAACCTTTAAACAAGGAGACTTGGTTCTGGCTATTAAAAGGCCAATGGTTCTAACCCACAAGACTAAGGGTAAATTCGAACCCAAGTGGGAAGGACCGTTTGTTGTGGAGACGGTATACTTTAGTGGAGCCTATCGCCTAATGAACCAGGATGGCGAAAGGATGATGATGCCGATCAACGGCAAATTTTTAAAAAATACTATGCCTAAACTAAACCAGAATGATGACAGAGTAACTGTCACATCTGGTGCAGAACACTAAGAGTATAGCCATCCACTTGTTCAAGTTACGCAGATGAGCACTTGAACTTCTTTCTTACCAGGCATGTGCAATTAGGCGCCTCTGCCACAAATTTGATGAATCCTAACCCGACCATCGTGGTGTGCCCAGTTCAAGTTACGCATGAGAGTCTTGAACCGCCTCCACTTGTTCAAGTTACGTAGATGAGCACTTGAACTTCTTTCTTACCAAGCATATGCAATTAGGCGCCTCTGCCACAAATTTGATGAATCCTAACCCGATCATCGTGGTGTGCCCAGTTCAAGTTACGCATGAGAGCCTTGAACCGCCTCCACTTATTCAAGTTACGTAGATGAGCACTTGAACTTCTTTCTTACTAGGCATGTGCAATTAGGCGCCTTTGCCACAAATTTGATGAATCCTGACCCGATCATTGTGGTGTGCGCAGTTCAAGTTACGCATGAGAGCCTTGAACCGCCTCCACTTGTTCAAGATACGCAGATGAGCACTTGAACTTCTTTCTTACCAGCCATGTACAATTAGGCATCTCTGCCACAAATTTGATGAATCCTAACCCGATTATCGTGGTGTGCCCAGTTCAAGTTACGCATGAGAGCCATGAACCGCCTCCACTTGTTCAAATTATGCAGATGAGCACTTGAACTTCTTTCTTACCAGGCATGTGCAATTAGGTGTCTCTGCCACAAATTTGATGAATCCTGACCCGATCATCGTGGTGTGTCCAGTTCAAGTTACGGATGAGAGCCTTGAACCGCCTCCACTTGTTCAAGTTACGCAGATGACCACTTGAACTTTTTTTACTAGGCATGCGCAATTAGGTGCCTCTGCCGCAGATTTGATGAATCCTGACCTGATCATCTTGGTGTGCCCTGTTCAGGTTACGCATGAGAGCCTTGAACCGCCTCCAATCAAACTCTAGGCATGCGCAATCAGGCGCCTCTACTGAAATTTGGTGATCTTTACCCAATTACCTCTGTATTATCAGTCTAAGTTACGCAGATGAGCCTTGGACTATTTTACCTAAAACAAATAAATTATTTTGATGACAAGTTATCTGTTGTGCAAACAAATTTGGTAAGCCAACAGGTAAAATAATCAAAAGATTTCCTTTATTTATCAAAAAAGATGAAGTTACAAAGGATCAGTAAAGTTATCTCTTTTATTACAAGTTCTTGCAAAAAATGAAGAGTAAAAGAAAAGAAGAAAGTTATGGATTTTTTAGAAGCCTCAACTTATTCGTTGCCTCGTCAATCACTCGACGACGAGTCTCCTCCACGAAGTGTTGAGCCTACCGGCGTAAATCATCATCATTTATTGTCAGTTGCTCGGCCAACCGCTGACGAGATTCTTCAATAGTGCGGCTTCTTATTGCGCCTTCTTGTTCGAGATGTCCTTGTTGGAGGATTAACTCTTCCCGTTTCTTAACGGATTCTCCTAGCCGAGATTCGCTGGCCTCCAGAATAGCTCGGGCCTTAGCAATAGTATCTCTGGCTCTGAGGATAGCGGACTAGCTTCCCTCAACCTCGAAGTCCACTACCTCTAGCCCCCTGAGGACTGACTCCTGGCTAGCTCGTAGTTCTGCCAACTCCTGAGACCAGACTTCCTCTTGGCGCCTCAATTCCTCTTGACGAGCCACCAACTCTACCTGAAGACGCGCCCACTCGATCTCCGTGATCGCTTCAACATCCGCTTGGCGAACTGTGCTGAGCATATTCACCTGATCTTCTAAAACTTCAAGATGGGCCCGGTAGGGAGCTGCTCGGTCTTGTCCCCCAATCCTTTCGATATTATCCAGATAGCTGGACAACATTGAACGTCCAAGACTAAAGAAATCTCTTTCGTCAAGAATCATCCCGATACACCTCCTTAGTAGCCGCATAAAATCATTTACACTATGGTTGAAGAATTCTTCAAGAGGGTCCATAGTGTCTGTGTTTAAAGCAGGCAGTACTAAGGAAGATGTCGCTGGAGGAGGAGTAGCGTCCGTTGGTGTCGAGGAGGAAGAAGCCCATCCCTGTGCTAGATTCATAACATGAGGGGCCAGTAAAGCCAATATGGACTTGGAAGAACTAGGAACTCGAGAATAAGCATCATTAGTACAGGTCACTCGGGCAGTGCCACCAGCAGGGGTAGACGATGGTGTTTCTTCACCCGAAGTTCCTCCCGTGACAGAAGTGGCTTCGAATGAGAATTTCAAATTTTCTTCGTCTCCCGTTGGCAGATGAGCCGGGGCTGGAAGAGTCACCAACATTTCAACAGCCATAATAGTAGAAGATGTTAATATAGCTGGCTGAGAATCAGAGGGTACATCAACAACTACTGGAAAGGCCTCTTCGGAGCAGACCCTGGGTGTCGGAGACGGCAGACTTGGGGATGGCATTGCTTCTCTTGCTGCGGCCGCAACAACCACCTCTGTCCTATCATCACTCCCAAGTTCATCTATTGGGGGAACTGAAGAAGGAACAAAGGGAAGAGTTATCGTGAAGTAGTCTGCGTTAAATTCATTTGCAGAACTACCTAATCCACCCGCTGAGTCAGTGATGCCCGAATAATCCACCATCTCCTCAGACTCTCCCCTGATAGTCGAATGCATCAGCGAGTGTGGCTGACCACCTGTAAAAAGCAAACAAATAGTGTTACTTACAAAGAGGAAATGTGAAAAGAAGATAGAATAAAAGAGCCATACCTGGAGAAACAAGTCCAGTGGTCAGACTTGAAGTAGGAGCCATCGCTGTTTCCAAGAGAACGCCCGCTTCACTACCCAGGAGTTGCTTCGTGGAATAGTCAACAGATTCTGCGGATGGGGGAGTCAGGACCTCAGTAGCTCTTAGAGCTTCAGCAGGTCTGCTCTCCTCTGCTGGCACCTGAGGCAGAGTCGAGGCCAATAAATCTGAAGCAAACTTGGCTGCCGCCTCTGAGGAACTAAGAGGGCCCCGGGGCTAATTTCTGCTTCTTTTTCGACGGTTTGCCTCTTGCAGGTCCACGGCGTTTAACGGTCGGACTCCGGGAACGGGGAACTAAGTCTTGTCTTGAGGAGCACCGCCAGCATCAGCGTCATCCTCATCACCATCATTGTCATCATCATCAGAATCGTCAACACTTGATGGATCGACTGCTGCACCAAGGAATTCGTCCATTCCTCTGACCCTTATTCTTTTAGCGCCCTTGCGGCTAAAATAAAAGGTCTCTATTTCCTTACAACAACTCCGGTTGATGGAAAAATTAGGCACGTCAGCATTCGCGATACTATACCATATGCAGAAGCTAAGAGTCATGGCTAACTCTGGTGACTTCTGAGGCAGAAGGAATTCAGCTCCGGTTCCACCAACTACAAAGTGGAACTAGCAGCGGGCACCCTCGTACAAGTTCCCTTCATAAGCCAGATCCCTGTTCGGATTACCCACATAAAGTTGGGAATATCCAAACTGGCGAGTGAAGCGGCTTGGGGTGTATGGTTTAACATAACACTTGGTGTCTTGACGATATACCAAATGCCCAGGTCGGATATTAAGGAGCCACCAAAACACTTCTGAAGATAAGATAGTAAAATTATCCACTCCCAAAGTATCCTTGAACTTCGACCCGTAATCCCCACCAGGAAAATTCGGAAAATATTGGAAGATCTCATAATTTTGGTGATGGCGGAGTGTCTTCCGAATTTGCGACATATAATGACTTTTCCATGTAGAGCGTTCATATAGCTCCACAAGGATAGGCTTGTCAGCGGAGTGGTGTTCGGCCGCACTCATTAAAGAGGGGCAGTGCATGACGAGCCACGCCATCAAGTAAGTATAGGGCATCTCCACCCTGGGGTTTGGAACCTTCGATTTGGCAATCTCCTTTGCCTTGCCTTTTCCTTGCCCTTTTCCCTTGTCGGCAGAAATAAAACCATTACAGAGCTCTCATAGTCCCCTCTGTAGGTTGCACACCATCGCGGGATATACCACGTTCATTGCAATTGCCTCCTTCGGCAAAGACGGCACGACTCATCTCTTTAGCCATAGCATCAAGAACCCAGCAATGAGACCTCTATTGGATATGGGGAACCGAGCTTGGAAGTGGCAGCTCTTGAAGACTGTGCCAGGGTTGAACCCGCCTTCATTGGATTCAGCCGTATAAAATATAACACGAGTCTTAGCGATACGGCGATCAATCTCCTTGACATCAGTAGGGGCATAGCTATGAACTGTTGCCAAACTATCTTTGGAGTTCAAGTTGGCATAAAGGTAATCAGCCCATTTCTTGTGACCAATACCCTGATTATGCACACCTGCCATGTTGGCATAGATGCGGTAATGACACATCATCTCCCAGTAAGTGTTGAAGATACGCTCATCCCCCATCTTCAGCATATTCAATTCTTCGTTGGTGGGGATATACTCTTCATAAGGGACTTCGCCCATTGACAACCCGGACACTTCAAACATCTCATGGAGAGCAAGTCCCAGCTCACCCACTGGTGTAAAGAAAGTGCCGGTCTCAGGGTTGTATATCTCTAGGAGACTGAAAAAGTGATAGACACTCTGAGGAATCCTGAATTGAACGTTTCTGATAGTTTTGGATAAGCCAATTTCTCTCAGAACTGGTTCATGGGAATCTAACATGTATTGGACAAGGCGGGCCCACCACATATTGCCAGGAGAGTAGATCCAACCGGGCATCCTGAAATTATTAGCTGCGTATTGACCTCCTTGCGCCATGAACTCACTTAGGAAAGTTCGTGCGCGAATTGGAACTTCTCCTACTGGGTGCTCCTTAGTGATTCTTCCAGGAAGTAGCCCAGTGATACATCTGGGGGGACCGTCTTAAAAAGCCCCATTCGCGCCGAATTTGCCGGTCGCAACACTATCGTACTCACGAGTTAGTTCAAATTCTAACTCGCGGTGGGAAGATAGCCTCTGGAGATACACCAGAGGGTAGCTACGCTCCATGTCAGGCAGAAACATGAGCAGATCCCGGCTTGGTACAGCCACTTGCCCTCCTCTTCAAAGAGGATCTTATCCGAGTGCCCCATTGCATCTCCAAAAAGGAATGCTGGTTTTTCCAACGCCTCCTGATTTGTGGCTTCAAAAGGAGCATTCGTAATGATCTCCCGTGCAGTAGCAGGGCTGTATTTGATCAGTTTCTCCCTACGCTTTCTCAAATCAGGCTTGTAGGCAGCAAGAACAGTGGTGAAACGGACTGGGTGGCTGAGTCTGCACCCCCGCCATAGCCGAAGTGATGCCCTTGAGAGATTGGGTCTACAGAATAGCCAACTGAAAAAAAAAAGAGAATCAAATAATCAGAAAGAGATTCGAGAAATTTAGAAAAATCTTCTAAGTATGGAAGCGCGAAGCTAAAGATTAGACCGTGCGAAACTAAAAATAACTCCGCGCGAAGCTAAATATTAGACCGCGCGAAGCTAAAAATAACTCCGCGCGAAGCTAAAAATTAGACCGTGCAAAATTATTGAAGTAGCCTCGCATTTACGAACGCGAAGCTAAAATTCATAGCCTCGCGATCAAACGCGACAGTTAGTCAAAATAGCCCCGTGTTTCAAAGCGCGAGGATAACGCGATAGTTTCGCATAGAAGAAGACCAAAATCCTTTCTTCTTCTCCAAGCCGTACGGCCGGAAAAATGGCGATCTCGCTGGTAAAGAAGTGATTGGTCAGTTAAAACCAAGCCAAGTAGCAGGGCTGTATTTGATCAGCTTCTCCCTGCGCTCTCTCAAATCAGGCTTGTAGGCAGCAAGAATAGTGGTGAAACGGAACTGGATGACTGAGTCTGCACCCCCGCGATAGCCGAAGTGATGCCCTTGAGAGATTGGGTCTATAGAATAGCCAACTGAAAAAAAAAAGAGAATCAAATAATCAGAAAGAGATTCGAGAAATTCAGAAAAATCTTCTAAGTATGGAAGCGCGAAGCTAAAGATTAGACCGTGCGAAGGTAAAAATAACTCTTCGCGAAGCTAAAGATTAGACCGCGCGAAGCTAAAAATAACTTCGCGTGAAGCTAAAAATTAGACCGCGCAAAATTATTGAAGTAGCCTCGCATTTACGAACGCGAAGCTAAAATTCATAGCCTCGCGATCAAACGTGACAGTTAGTCAAAATAGCCCCGTGTTTCAAAGCGCGAGGATGACGCGATAGCTTTGCGTAGAAGAAAACCAAAAGCCTTTCTTCTTCTCCAAGCCGTACGGCCGGAAAATGGCGATCTCGCAGGTAAAGAAGTGATTGGTCAGTTAAAACCAAGCCAAATCACTCTAAAATTGTTCTACAAAGCCCCAAAAGTGAGGTTCTTACCTCCGATAGGCGAGGCATGAACCGGATCGCCGCTGCCACGGCCGCTGCCACGGCCGCTGCCGCCGCTGCTTGTGCCGGCCGCCGACGGTGAGGATGCGCGAGAGAAAGCGCGAGTCTTAGGTGCCATTGATCTTGAAGAAAACGGAGAGAAATCGACGAAAAACTTGGAGAAATCGATCGGGTACCCTGGTCGCCTGAATCGCCTGAGCTCTAGTCACCTTAGTTCTTGAAATCTCTTCGAATGGAGTAAAGAAGAAACAATTTAAAACTCTATTTAAATGAAGAAAACCGCCTCTTGGTATTCGGTGCGAAAATCGGAGCGACTATCTGATAAGTTACTTTCTAAAACACGAAGCTATTTTTCTTCGTGTAGTCACCCAAAGCGCAAAGTTGATAACTCCGCGCAAATATGCAAAACGCGAAGCGAACTTGGTATTTTTGCTATGAAGCTCGGACTTGGCATGCGCAGTTCAAGTTACGCAGATGAGCACTTGAACTGCCTCCATCAAACTAAGAACAATGAGTCATCTATTTGTTGCGCAAGCAAGATTCTTGAAGCCAATAGATAAAGAGAAAAAGAATTATCTTTATTTATGAAGCAAAAGATTACAAGAGGGAGTTATAGCTCTCCCAAAAGCTTCAACCTATTTATCGACTCAGCAACAAATAGACAACGAGTTTCCTCCATGGAGTGTTAAAATTCCCTGGTTCGCATGCACAAGATCTCCTCTGCAAATATCAGCTATGATTTGTTTTAAGTTCTTAGTGGATCATCTGAAGATACTGCTATAAAAATCCTAATGAAGATGCACAAGTTGGATTCGACATGCTACAAGCCCTTAGATGATCATCTCTATCGCTTTGGAAAGCAACAGAGATTGTCATCTAACAGAAATGGTCCTCAAGAAAACTTAATGAGCTGCCGCAGAGTTCTTGTAACTCCTTCAAAAGTTTATCTTTTGGAGTCAGGGCTTGAAACCTGCAACTATATTGTAAAGCATATGCTTTTGGCTTCCTTAGAGTTACTTTTGCTGATGAAGATCGGAAGAGCCATATGCACTTCTCTTCAAAAAGGATCTGGTCCAAGTACTACACTGCAGAAGAAGAAGCAAGAGTTAGAAAAAGTTTTACAAAACTCGAAAAATCTTCCAAGTATGAAAACGCAGAGCTAAGGATAAACTCCGCGCACAGTTAAGGAAATAGCCTCACGATTGAAACGCGACTGCTAGTCAAAATAGCCTCACGATTGAAACGCGACTGCTAGTCAAAATAGCCTCGCGGTTGAAGCGTGACTGCTAGTCAAAATAGCCTCGCGATTGAAACGCGACTGCTAGTTAAAATAGCCCCGTGTTTTAAGCACGAGGATGACGCGATAACTTCGCGTAGAAAGAAGACCAGAGTTTTCCTCCTTCTTCTCCTTTCTTCCCAAGCCTTACGGCTGGAAAAACGGCGATCTCGCCGATTAAAAAATGACTGGTTGGCTAAAATCGAGCCAAAACACTCCAAAATTGATCTAAGGAGTCTAAAAGTTGGGAATTTCTACTTCCAATTGGTGCAGCATAGATTGGCTCGCCATTGTGGCCACTGCCTCGGACGCTGCCGCCGCTGCTAATGCCGGCCGCCGATGGTGAGGAGACGCGCAATGCCGTACTCTTCTTAGATGACATCCTAGTGATGAAAATCTATGGAAAATCAAACAAAGTTTGATCAAATGACCGCTCGTTGGCATGAGTCGCCCGGTTGCCAGAGCTCCAGATTTCTTGGGTTCTTCGGATGAAATGAAGAAGAAGAAGAGCTTGAGGCTCTATTTAAAATGATCCGCCTCTTGGTATTCGGTGCTAATTACTGAGCAATTACTCACTGAAAAGCGAAGCTATTTAGCTCCGCGCAATTGAACAAAACGCGAGATAAACTTGGTATTTTAACTCTGCGTTTAAAGATCCAAAGTATTTCAAAATTTGTTAAGTTCTAAGCCATTTTGAAAACTTTGGAGGGGGTTCTGTTGGTAGTAAAAATTTCTAAGTTAAAAGGATTTTCCATAACAGAACGCGGAGCTAACTCAGTAGCTCCGCGTTTGGCTATATTGCCTCGCGTTGAACAAAACGTGGAGATGTTTAATAGCTCCGCGTTAGTTCCGCGTTCTGGTTCTTTAGCTCCGCATTTTAACGAGATTATCTCTGCGTGAGCAGATAACCAGAATCTCAAATTGATTGAGATTATAATTTGGGCTTATCCAAATACCCAAATTAAGTCCGATAAGAACTCTAAATCAAGAGATTTAAATCAAAACTAAGATATTTGATTGGAATCCTTGATGAGAGCAAATTCTATTTAGATAGAAACTCTCAAATCATCCTAACGCTATAAATACCCTCTTGAGGAAGCCCTAGGGGTCTTTTTTTGGTTCTTCTTTTCTTCTTGGAGAATTCAAGTTACGTATAGAGCCTTGAGTTCGTGAAAGACCAGAGAAGATCGTATACAGTCGACCGCTACCTTCAAGAGAGAAGAGTTTGATGCCCGATCGTCCAAAGAAACTACTATAGATTCCATCGTCACAGATCTCACAATTATTTTGGAATTGGCGACTATCGATCTATAGCCTTATTGAATAGTTGCTTCAAGATAATACCAAAGCTATTTGCCAACAGACTCGCAACTGTCCTCCTAGATCTAGTTGATGAAAACACAGTCAAATTTTATACAAGGGAGAAATATCCTTGACGGAATCGTCCTAGCAAAGGAAGTTATTCACCACTGCAAAAAGACAAAAAAAAAGGGCTTCTTTTCAAGCTTGATTTTGAAAAATCCTATGATATGGTAAGTTGGGACTGTCTACTAGAGGTTATCAAGAAAAGAGTCTGGGGAGCGCTGGATTAAATGGGTATAAATGTGGCTGGCTTCTGCGAAGATTCAGACGATCGTTAATGGGTAGATCGGTAGGAAGGTTGTATGTAAGAGGGAATTGCGTCAAGGAGACCTCCTGTCCCCTCTCCTATTTGTTCTCATAGCTGATGGCCTAAACAAAATGATCAGGAAAGTATCGACTGCAGGACTCGTGAGTGGTCTCCTAGGAGGAAGGAATTTTTTTTCTCACCAACTTGTAATACGCAGATGACATGCTGATCGTCTAGGAGAACAAGATTAAAGGGGCTGTTGCCCTGAAATGGGTTCTCTGTTGCTTTGAAGCTTGGTTGGGCCTGAGAATTAATTTCCAAAAAAGTTCTATGGTAGTTTTGGGATCCCCTGGTCCTCCTGTCATGATAATTTAGAGCATTTTGGAGTGTAAATTGGATAAATTCCCCATCAAGTATCTAGGCGTACCGATCAGGAAAGGAAAGCTTCTTAAAAGGGACTGGGGCTCGATAATAGAAAAGGTTGAGAGGAGACTTGAAAGATACAAGGCCAGATACCTCTCTCTGGGAGGACGGATCGTACTTATAAACTTGGTCCTATCGTCCATTACCCTCTATCTCATGTCCACCCATTACACTCCTACATGGGTTAGGAAAAAAAATAGACAGAATAAAAAAATTTCTTGTGGAACGGAACAACACAAGACCACCTAAAATACAGTTTGGCAGTCTGGGGTCAGGTTTGCAGACCAAAAAAGGAGGGGGGGCTTGGGAATTTGGACTTGAAGACTTTCCATCTTTCTCTATTGACTAAATAGGGGTGGGGTATATTGACAAATCCAGGGAGGCAACTACAGAAGTTATTGCAGCTAAAATATGGCTCGAAAGCGGACAAATGGCGGGGAGAAACCCATAATACATATAATGCATTGGGTTTTTGGAAAGGGGTGTTAAACGCGAAAGATATTTTATGCTCAAGCATAGCTTTTAAATCGGGTAGGAAAGGAAGGGAAATATTCTAGAATGCCCGATGGTGCACAGATGTTCCACTAAGGGTACTCTTCCCGAAGGTCTTCGAATTGGCAGCCGACAAAAATGCCTCCATAGGGCAACTGTGGCATCAAAATAGGTGGGATCTGGGAACTAATGCACACGCAGACGTTATAGTTCATCTGCAGGCCTCAGATCTTAAGAATCTCATAAAGAGACACCCCGGGTATTCATGAATGTGATGAAGTCATTTGGAGATGGGAAAAGAACCAGTTTTTCACAGTCAGTTTTGTATATAGCCATTGCATTGATGGCAGCCATAGGCTTCAGCATTCGCGCCATATATGGCAGGCTCGGCATAAGTTAGGAGTTTTCTCTGGCTGATTGCTAAGCGAGTAATTCTAACTTGGGATAATCTACAAAAGAGGGGATAGAAGGAGACTAGTATTTGTGCTCTAAGTCAGTCGGAAGCGGAGTCTAGTTTACATATTTTCCTTACGTGCGCCTATACCACAAGAATTTGGGTAAAGTGCGCCGCATACTGGCATATACCAATCCAAATGGCCGAAACATTTGATATTTGGAGTATGGGTTTTAGTAGGTTCACAAAACACAGTGCTCATACATGTCGCATAATGACAGCACCATATATTGAAATGTGTGGAGAGAAAGAAATAATAGAATTTTTAGACAGAGCACTAGTCCACATAACATTTGCTTCTATCTCACATATCTTGATATGATCTCATAGGCAGGTCTTTTATCGGAAAAAGAATGGTTGTGCCTCTCGGAAGAACCGAATACGGATGAGGAGATGTAGGACGAGTCCCTAGTTCAATCTCCACAGGGCACGACTAACGGCGCCTGAAAGGTCAGACTCGTTGACTGAGTGGATGTCTTTTATTTTTATACTTTGTACTTTGCCATTTTATGCATATATGATGTAGCATGGTCGAGCTTTTGGAACTCGTAGGTCTCTCAGTACATGTCAGATTGTTATTGTTATCATGTAAAATAGTTGTTTTGTTATTTTTTATTAACAGAACGCGGGCGCGCGGGGGGGAGGGGGGGTCTGTTCACCATTTTAACCTTAAAAAATAAAAAAAAAAATAAGCAAGACCACCTTGTTAATCGTCTTTATCCAAAAATGAACGATGACCCGTTTCAGTGACGAGTGAGTCGACAAATAATCAAATCAACTAATAGTAAAGACACAAGATATCAACATAAACGTCAGATATAGACCAAGAGAAAAGCGAGGATAGATCATCAAATGAGGCTACGAAATATGACTAGCCAATATTAGCTCCTTCATGTCGATTCTCACTCTATCAAACAAATGTGGTTAATCTGGATGCAAGTTACATACTGCAGCCAGACTGGTTTTTTTTTTTTTTTACTTGTTGGGGGCGGGGGGGGAATACAAAGGAAAAACCTTTTCTTTCCTTTGTTACACACGCCTGACAACTATCTGAACTCATATACAACCGAAGCCACCAATATAAGGTCATGGAGTTCCAAACCAGGAAATTTTCAAGTAAAGCTATATAAATGGTTCTAGATTGGGATATATACAGTAAGTGAATATATTTTTTATGTGGAAGGCCACATTTCTCATGTGTAACATGTGCTTCCTTAAATTGAATCATAATTTTCCAGTCATCTCTTTCTAGAAGCACTTTATATTTTTTCTAAGTATAAACGGTGGGAAAATCCCTGCATTTTATTAATCAGAAGTTAACAAAACAGAGATACATATTTATAGTATATATATCTAATCCCTAATATATGAGTGCATATTAAAATAGTTATACCAATGCCTAAGGGATAATATTTATTCAAAAGACTTAGGGATCTCCCTCTCTCCCCCCTCTCTCCCCAAAAATCTCCCTCTCTCTCTCTCTCTCTCTCTCCCCTCAAAATTCTACTAAATAGGGGAGGGGGTGGAAGCGATCCTCCCCCTTCCCCCACCACCATGATCCCTTAGATCCAAAATCCTCAAAATCCAAAGTCGAAGGAGAGACGCCTCAAAAGAAAGAAAATTGGAGCTACAATGAGAGGGGAAGGACCGCACGAAGCGGGAGCCATCACCTTCAAGAGTAGGGACTCTCTCCCCTAATTTGGAGCCGAAGATGGGAGGAAGGAGGTGGAGATGGAGAGCATGAGATGCATCTCTGAGAGAGAGAGGAAGATGATTGAGTTGGAAGAACGGTTTTTCGGCCAGGGTAGAGCCGGAACGACGCTCTCTAGAATGGAGCCATGGCAGAGCCGGAGCGGCACCGGAGATAGAGCCGGAGCGACTCTCTTCAGTATGCAGCCGGAGCGGATTCTTCTTGCATTGCAGATTTTAAGGCCAGATCGCAAATCCCAAGCATAAGTAGGCATCCTCCCATAACAATTGGGCACGTGGGCTGGTGAAGAAGTTTGAATTTTGAATTTCAAAATTTAGATGAGCTTTGAAATTTTGAGATGGGTCGAATGCATGATTATTTTGAATCTCAAAATGCAAATGGGCACTGTTGGAGTGGCACTAGGTCATACAGGTCTAGGTGAGTTATCTGATATGGTGGACTTGCTGAGTTCAAATTAAAGTATATATTGTCGTGGACCGACATGTTAGAAGATTAGGTCGGAATGACTAATCTACAATACGGTCGGGGTAAAAATTAGACGGCAGAACGATAACACTGGACATCCACCAGATCATTTGTAGTGTCTGTAGTTCTAATATTTCTGTATTTTATTTAGTGTCTCTCCTTAGATATTATTTGTAATGTCCACTCACGAATGGGGGCCTAGATATATGTACTATATATATATATATATATATATATATATATATATATATATATATATATATATATAGTTTGTTTCGTTAACACCTGATTAATGAAACACAGGGGGAATACCCACCATTTATGCTAAAGAAAACAATGCCTAAGAAGAACGACTAATATAGATACAAATCATCGGAAATAGTTTGGATCTACAGCTGCTATCCCAGTCTGATTCTTGAAATACTTGTCCTAATACCATGTCGTTGCCATCCATCCTTTTACCCTAAGTATGTCAAGAAGAGGTCGTTTCAGTGAGGTAATCGTCCAGCATCGAGCGTCCCTTTATAGATTTAAGCATCGAGCGTCCCTTTATAGATTTAATTGAGTTCCTGGTACCCTCCACGAGGGCTTTGCCGCAACCCAAGTTAGCTTAGCTTGCTCGCTTTGAACTTATTTTGCATTATGGCTCGCATCTGCATCTGATCATAGGCTGTACGCATGGTTTTTTTCCCTCCCATGTTACTAACTTCCAACAGTACAGTCCATAACCTATCAACGGTTGGTTCTTTAGATTTTATTAGCATTTTCAGCACTTAGTCATGGGCCAATATAGGCTTCACTGAATCCTACGTGTTAGACTGAAAATTTTAAATTTCCTTTCATTCAAAATTCAAATTCTTCAATCATTGCCCTTGATTCCATCTAGTTACATGAGTCCTACATGATATCATGTGATTTCAACCATGACTTCAAATATGTAGCTTTAGTTTTAGCCCTATTCCCATGTCAACCTAGCCCATATTTTTAAACTTCCTCACATAATTAAACATATGGGTCCCATGTTCTCTCTCGTTCCCATGAACCCTCCTTTCCTCATATGCTTCAGCCTAGACTACCTACTCGATCCTTTTACCTACAATATATCACATTTTAGACACGTGGGTCTCACGTTAACGCATGTGCCTCCCCTTCCCCGTGAACCAGAGAGGCTCGGTGGCCTCCTCATGGAGCTAGGCAATTGCAACTCCCCTGCAGGGAGGCAAGTTTAGAGCTCTTCTTGCTTTCTCAAAGCCATAAGCAATCTCAACTTTTCCTCTGAGCCCTTCAAACCCCCAAAGCAAATGCCAAATGGAACTTCATCTTCACCATACTCCAGCACTAGTCTTCCTCGCCTCCATGGATCACGAACGGACTCACGGTGCCCCCTCCACAAGAACTTGTCCTCTCATAAAGCCGGAGAAACTCCAGTTAAGATCTGGTAATCCCAGATCGTCCTCTCCATTCCCACAATCAGCATCAGCGAAAGCTCAACAAAGACCAAAATCTTGACTCCATCGCCGTCGGCCTCACTTTTTTTACTCCGATCATGATGGCACACATCACATCGGCCCATTCGGAGTGGTGACGAAACTCTCTGTCCTCCTTGAAATTATCGTTCTCCCCAACTTTGGATATTAGGGTTTGGATTTTGAGGGGAGTTTCGTTGGGGAAAGGAGCTACTTTGTGTGGCGGTCCTCCCCCCTACTCTATGCTTAATGAGAGTCTCTCCGGCGAACACTCGAGAGAGAGGAATGGGAGAAGGTTTTTTCTTTTAAATTGAATTATGCTTGCATATTTAAAATGCACGGAGAAGTGTTAGAACAGCTTTTGTGCTTCACGTTTCAAACATATGCAAATGTAATACAGTAGAGTGCACTTCTGAAGCTTATCTAAAAGCTACTGAACAGAGAAATCAACTTCAAATACATTTTTTTTTGAGTTCGCAGTGACTTTGCATCTCTTATTTAATTCTTATTCTGATTTTTAGAAAACAATTCTTTGACCTCACATCTGTGACCGAGTGGATTCTAAAAAACAGAAAAGTCTAAATTTACAAAAAAGAATATGCTACATATAAGTGAAGAAATTCCCAAAGGAACGTATAAACTATAAGATTTTCCATCTTTTCAACTCAACAAAAGAGCCATAAGCAATTTTAAAATTTACCATTTTAGCAACATATGCTGATAAGCTCTACATCAATATTTCCGTCACTTTTAATCTAATTTTATATGTGTTATGATAGTCTAAATTTAAATGTCATTCTCTTGAAGTATACCTGCAATATACTGTACGTGACACTATTTTTGGACAAATTTACTCTCTGAAGATGAACACCTAGATATCAAAAAGGACTCTCAAATGATGACTCAATACCTCCATTTCCCTTAGTACCATCACGAAACTTTGATGACGATACGATTAACGATCCTAGACATGTGTGGAGCGAGGCTTCGAGGACGAAGACCAACATACACCATGAAACATTGTAGAAGTGGAGGGGTTTGTTCCCGTGATCCCCCTTTCACTGTTTTTTTATTACTTTTTGCTACTTTCATTATGTTTATACTTGTATTGTTTTATGGTTCCTCTTATATGAAATCACTTGTACTCTGCTTAGATATGTCTTATTAATCGAACAATAGAGGATAGCAGCCCGCTATGAAGTCTTCAAAACAAAAGAAACCTTAGAAAACCAAACTAGTTATCGTAGCATGATTTCTGTACCATATTCACGCTCGTACCGCAAACTCGTAGTTCTAGTTCGACTTGCTTTAACAATCCCTTTTCTCATCCTGTATAGATATTTTGCTGTTTAATTGCTATTCAAACTTCTCAATTCTTCATTTGTAGATTTCATTATTTGGGGCTCCTTCACAAGTATCTATCAGAAATTTGCATATTTTCAGGAAATTTCACCTCTATGAAGGCGAGAAAGCGAGATTAGTCAACCTTATTGATTCAATACATATATAATAGCATAGGTTTCGCATAAGAAGTCAAATATACGGACAGAGCATTTCAATCGCAGCTAGAGCATTTCAATCGCAGCTGTGACGACATAGATGTCGAGCTCTATAATAACAGTACCAGCGGGAGAACTTAGTCTCTTGCCATGAACATAACCCCGAGCCATCTTAAATTGGCCAGTCCCTCCAATGATGCTCCAGTCCCGCGTCTCCATTGCAAGCACAACCCTCCCGAACACATCTAGCGTGCTTCCATCATACCCTGACCCCTCCATAAACACAAAATTTGAAGCGAAAAGATACACAGTCTCCTGCTGCGACACCAGAGGCAGGATCCCTTGGGCTCGCCCGACCAGCTTTGAGGTGGGATCGGCCCCTACTCGAAGCTCATTATCGTCTATTTCTATCCCTCCGAATCCGAAAGCAGTCGTATTCCCGGGCACAGAGATGGTCGTCATGCTGTCTGTTATCTCATGGAGGTAGAGATGTATGTGTATTGCGTTCCCTGAGCCAAGGGCTTCTGATGAAAAGCAAATCGTAGCAAATAGCGAGAGCGATAAGACAATGAAGAGATTGAGACAAGATGCCATCGTAGGGTTTGTAGTGGAAAGAGAGTTGAGGGAAGAGAGGGAGCCAATGGAGAGATACGAGGAGCGGTGTGGATATGTAGGGAGATTTATATCCAAGTAAGGTGAGTGGTCAAACTCGATGGCTAGATCGGAAAATGATAAGAGGAGGGGCGTGGATTTATATGTAGGGAGATTTATGTGCAAGTAAGGTGAGTAGTCAAATTCGATGACTTGATTCGAAACGGATAAAACGAGTGGCGTGGATATGTAGGGAGTAAGATGAGATTTATATGTAGGAGTGGTGGCACACTCACACGCCTAACAAGTATCTTTGGATATGTAGGGAGTAAAATAAGGATGGAGGTGATATGAAAAGATATGGATTCTAGAGGTCTAAATGAGGAGATATTACTTGATAGAAATGAATGGAGAATGACTATCAACGTGATCGATCTAGTGTGATTCTTTTTTGGTTCATGTAGCCTACCCCAAGTACTTGGGATAAAAGGTTAAGTTGTTGTTGTTGTCTGTTGGGAAAAAAAACCTATATTTTCATTTTTGGTTTCAGGGAATTTGGGGAAATATCTTATGCATGCAAAATAGCAGCAGTCCTTTTCTCAGGGGAAACCATCAATGGAACTAATTTTCTCAGAGGAAATTATCGAGCAATGATAATTTCCTCTTAGAAAATTAGGTCTATTGATGGTTTCTGTCTGGAGAAGGCCCTTGTTTTTATTTAAAATGGGTGATTTGTATTCACTGGAGTACAATAGGCGATTATCTTTCTTTAAAACTGAAAATAGCTTATTAGAGATCAGGTCCACAGTTCATTTCCTGCACAATATTTTTTAATGTAGGCCATTCTTTTGTCGATTCTTATGAAGGACAATGATCTGTTGCAGTTGTACACTGCAACTAGCTTCTAGGGGCTATACTGAAGTTACAGGTGGTTAAAACATTTGAGTTCAAACTAGATTATTCATGTTATAAAATGTCTTAGTCAACGTGGCGGACTTGGCATGCAAAATTTAGGAGATTGCTTGTTTGGATATACTAGCTTGCATCATACCTTGTATTATGTGAATTATTCTTCTACACATAAGGGATTGGAGGTGTTCCTGAGCAATCTATCAAATTAAAAACCTGAAAGTTAATGCATCCTTGGATTTTGTGAGAAATGTATGAAAATAGTGCAAATGTAACCACACTTTCATTGCTAGTGTCTATAAAGCATGGATACAGACACGGGGCATACACGGCCACGGAAATACGACAAATCTGAAAAGTTAGGATATGATAAAATGGGGATGCAATGACATGAACACGGGCATATTTATACGTGTAATATAATGCGTATGTAGCATATCAAAATTTGTAACTGTTAAGACGTATTCTAAAGTAGAAAGAAAAAAATCTTAATAATTTAAACATAAATTTTAATGAAGTAGCTATATTAAAAAAATTTGAATACAATCCAATGGACAAGTACCTTAAATAAAAAATTTGAAGTCTCTATTTTTGCAAGGCATTTGGAGCCTATTGACTTAGTATCTCTTTTTGCCAAAAGATTTTTTTTCTCTCTTTTAAGACAATGTATGTCTCTATAGTGCTCAATATATGATCTTTGTGAGTTTTTGAAAGTGGATGTAGTCCTGACATACGATCCGTAGAACTTCTTGAAAAAGGACAATTTCAAAACACAAGTTTTTAGTGCTTAAAGTTTGACGCAATTTTAGTGTGTCGGATATGTATTGGTAAGTGTCATATAAGTATTGGTGTCCGAGATATATCCGCCACCGATATTCACTTTGAAGTGACCTTCTTCATAGGCTTGTGTGGCTCCAACTTTTTCGGCATTTGGCAAACTAGGACATGCAAGTGTTTAAGGTGAGTGGTCAAATTCGATGACTTGATTGGAAAATGATAAGAGGAGTGGCGTGGATTTATATGTAGGGAGATTTATATGCAAGTAAGGTGAGTAGTCAATATTGGCAATGAAAATTTCTAAGTTAAAAGGATTTTTCACAACAGAACGCAAAGCTAACTCTGTAGCTCTGCGTTTGGCTATACTAGCCTCGCGTTGAACAAAACGCGGAGATGTTTAATATTAGGGAGCCCCCAACCCCAACTGCAGTCTCCAGCCAATGGTCAATTTCCAAGACCAAAAGTGGGTGCTTATCAACACCCAAATGCTTCAAATCAAGGGAACAACCAGAATAGACTACCTGCGCATAATCAATCATATCCACAGTAGGGGTCTAATAATGATTGTGACAGATAACTAATGACACTTGAAAGGGATGTGGAGAACCTTTTGAAAACGACGTCCAATTTAGACACGCAAATGCATAATTTAATGAAAGTGTTTACTGACTTTATACAATAGGCATCCAACTTCTTACAAGTTCTCAGTAAATAAAAAATATAGAGCAGCATGTTAGACTATTAGCCACACAGCTAAGTGAGCGAGAGCTGGATACCTTTCCGAGCCAACCAATATTGAACCCCAACTCTAACTCATCTCAGTCTGTTTCATCCCATGTTTACAATTGCAATGCCATTCACACACTCAGTTCTGACAAGCAATTAGACAATAATTTAGCCATGTTCCCTGATCTCACTCCTACTATTTCGCAGGCTACAACATTTTTTCCATCACTTTCTCCACATATATCTCCATCACCTCTATTACCATCACATACTCATTTGGAAGAACTTGTTCTTAAACCGAAAGTACCATTTCCAATTCGGCTTAGGAAGCCTTCACCTCAAGTAGAGAAGATTCTTGAAATATTTTAGCAGGTGAAGGCTAATATTCCACTCCTTAATATTATATAACAAGTTCCTACTTACGCTAAGTTTCTTAAGGATTTGTGTACTAAGAAGCGATCAAGAAACGTTCTTGGAAAAAATTTTCTCACTGCAAATATATTGCATATCTTCTCTAACTCCTTACCTGTCAAATACAAAGATCCAGGTTTTCCTACAATCTCATGCACCATTATGAATACTACATTTGACAGGGCATTGCTTGATTTAGGGGCAAGTGTCAACTTGCTTCCTCCCACTGTTTATCAGTAGGTGGGATTAGGAAAATTTTAACCTCCGAAGGTCACATTATAGCTAGCTGATCATTTGATCAAGAGACCACTTAGTATGCTTGAAGATGTGCTCATTAATGTCAGCAAGTTTATCTTCTCTATAAACTTCATTGTCTTAGAAACAAAGCTAATTTCTAATCAACAAAATCAAATTTCCATTATCTTGGGTAGACCATTCTTTGCAACATCAAATGCATTAATTGATTGCACGGGTGGCCTCATGAACCTATCATTTGGGAATATGACTGTGGCATTGAACATATTTAATATGAATGAGCACACAACATGCTCTCTCATTGAGGTAAACATGATTCACAGTTTGCACTGTTATTCTACCTCTTGCACTGATGATGAACCCTCATTTGAACAAATTTTCGAAGATGAACTCATATTATAAGATGAATTGGCACATACTGATTCTATGTATGATGATACTTGTACAAGTGTGCCATTGATTTATGAGCAAAATTTTGAGGATTTGTTTATCGAGGAGCTCACATTACTTCATGAGTTAGAAGGGCCACCACCACATTCACTTGATCATATTGCACTCTTCTCACCTCACGATATTTCTACATATGTACTTGTTACTAACGATAATTGACAAGTTTATAATGTAGAATTCTTTAACCCAATTATTAATGCTTACATGTAGATAAAGAAAAGTGAGGGCGGTATAAGATACAAACAAGTAATTTCGTGACTTGTAGAAAGATAATGAAATACAATAATGCAACCATTTCATGTTTAAAACACACATGCTACGAAAGTGGAAAACGATCGAGAGGTCATAATAATCGCCTTCCATACGTTAATAGGATGATGATATTGAGATCGTAACTTTTTATGACTCTCATTATTTGTATAGTATTTGTACAATAGTTTTCACATTCATTTTACCATCCATTGTTCGTGTATGAGGGCATATACGAGTTTCGATGTGGGGGAGTGGGTTAGGGTATTTTCTTCATATTTTCTAGGATTTTTAGTTTTTTTAGAATTTTTATTTTATTTTTAGATTTTTTTTATTTTACACTTCGGATAATTTTTAGGGTAACTAACTGAATAAAAAAAGATTTTAGGGTAACTAACTAACTAAAAAAACTTATTATATATTTTATTCAATAAATCAATCTAATTATAAATAAAAGAATAAATTTAGATTTGAAATTTGATAGGAGAGTAAATTGGATGATACACTAAGAATTTTATAAAAAAGATTAAAATCCGAAAAATAAACGCCACTAACAATAATTTTGAGGTAAGTATACATTTACTTTTCACTTCATAATAGTTTATTAGGTAAAGAATAAAGGTGATAATGATTGAGTAGTCTTCTCTCTCTAAACAAGTAAAAAAAAAAGAAAAAAAAAGGGTGAGCCTGGTATTAGGCAATGGCCTCAATAAAATAAAAGTGAGAAAAAAAAGAGGGTGAGTCGGGTATTAAGGCAATAGTCTCAGAGAGAGAAATAGGGTGAGTATGGTATTAAAGCAATAGCCTTAGAGAGAAAAAAAAGAGTATGATCCGAGTAATTGGGTATTTTGCGCCTAAACAAGCGTGAATATTCGTATGAAAGGTGAAATATTTTTTAAAAAAGAAAAAAAATGTTATGAGAGAGGAGATGAATCATGAATTAGAGTTGGAGTTCAAAACCGAAGTAGACTATTACACATGCACGTAGATATATAGGAGCCAATGAATTATCTATTAGTGGGTATTGAAAGATAGAATTTGAATTTTTAATTAAAATGATAAGTGTATTTGATATGACACCTGACTTGAAAATTGATAATCTAAATTCGTTCTTGAGTTTGTATGTTAGTGAGATTAATTGAATAAAATATTTAAAAAAAGATTTTTCTTTCTTTTGTATAATTTTTTTATTTTATTGAATTTTGGTTATCCTTATTTTTTTTCTTTATTCCTTAATCAAACTTCTTCACGAATTTTGTGAGTATATTCACTGCAAACCCTCACAAGATACAACTCGTCCACTAAGGTAACTTAGGGGTTTAAAGGCTTATTACACATACTAAGTACAATCGCGATTCTTACGAAAGTGAGTTAGGATTTTTCTTTTTCTTTTTAGATTTAGATTATGCTCGAAAACTAGCAAAAGATAAGTGTGTAGGTGTGATGAGTGCCATATATTGCATATTTATAGCCTCCATATTATCTATTTTTGTATTTAAAGAATACTATTCGGGTATTTTTAGTGTGTTTTCAGGTAAATCTATTTCTACAAGGAGATGGCATAAAATCAAAGCCGGATTACAAAACCAAACCAAGAGAGGAATTAAAAGTGAGCAAAACTACAAGATCATGAAGCCACAGAAGACCAAAGTACAATACAGCCATATATATCGAAAGAAAAGGACTAGACCTTCACGCAGTAGAAAATTAAAGCTAGGATTGCTCACTTTTGCCACCATTTGGCAGCATTTGCCGCAGTTTGGTGGCACTTTGGGGCCTGCTTCTCTTGATTTTTTACGTGGGTTTCGATGCATTTTTGTAGTTTCTCACTTGTACTCGGATTAGGGTTTGATTCTCCGAAGCCTGTATATTGGCCATATCCTTGTAATCGAGGGAGGGATATGTAATTTTGTACTTGAATTTTATTGAATGAAATTAGGGTTTCGCCAAAGGGGTGACGACTGCAATACTGTGCTTCAGAGGTACGTCATTGTTTAGAAGTTCTTTCTTGTAAGTTTAATTACTTTTTAGATAGATTTATCGTGGTTTCTAGATTAGATTTTCTTGCTTTCATAAATAAAATTATGATTTTGATAGTTAGAACTATGAGTAGCTAATTTAGTTTAGTTCTAGGATATAGATGAAACATGAATCCACCATGTAGTTGCTCTCTAGTATTTTCTTCCTAAATAAAATAATAAAGATAAGGTTTTTAAATGAAAAGATTAAAATATAACAACTCATAGATTAATGCTTTGATAGGTTATACTTGAATTAGATTTCTTAACAGCATATACTTAATTAGGGTTTGTGGTTGTTACTTTTCTTCTTTGCCATAGAATTATCTGATGATTTAGTTTATCTCTATAAAAAGTTGTATCTTTGATGAATTATATTAGCACACCACTTGATAACACATTCTTAGAATACTTTAAGTAAAGATTAAAACTAAAAGATCAATTTTTATGATATGAAGAAGATAATAACAGTAATACATGGTTAGAAACTTGTGATTCTATATCCTAGGCTAATTAGTATAGTTCAAATCTAATTTATAAACCGTAGTTAATCTACTAGGACTAAAGAATTAGTGAGAATGCAAAAATATCCTAGATCCCAATGGGAACGACCTGTGCAGCGCTACACCGATACTATGCACTTGTAGTAGATATTTCACATCACACCGCTGTCACAATCTGCATCCATCCATATTTCCTTCTCCTTTTAACTATAGAGAGGGTGAAATTCCCAACCCAAGAGTCCACTAATTCAAAGCAATTATGATCCACACCTATCATTATACAACCTAAAGTACCGACCACATTCTTAACTACAAATTCAAATTTGCTTCCTAACTCGTTGAGAGCAGCCAATGATGAATTGCTGAGTTATGTTTCCAGCAGGCACACAATATCGGCCGCTACACTTCTACAAGTCTTTGACACCATTCTCCACTTTCTTTTGGTGCCAACTCTCCTAACGTTCCAGAAACACGTAATCATATCTAAACTACTTCTCCTTCTCCATCTCTAACCTAACGGGTTAGATGCTTCCATTCTTCTCCATCCCCAAATCGTGCTATATCCCTATAACCTCCAATTTCCTGATTAATGCTAGGTTATGGGACTGTTTGTCAGTGTTGGTACACATATCAATGTTATATGTGTGTGTAATGTATAATAATATATGATCAGGTAATAAATTAAATACAACTAAGGGGGCAATATTGTTACCTTGCTCGTAGTCTGTGAGAAGGGCCTTGTACTTTATGGCAAGTGAAGCCACCTCCCCTATTTAGTATTCATGACCTCTCCTCTTCTGCTCCGATCTCCTATTGCGTCTGGCTGAATTAATCTTTGCTTCTTTAACTGTTGGTTTTAGAAGGTCATCCCCTCTGTTAGGACTGGACTGTCCTCCCCTCTCATTGCTATCGGGGGCTTGCTCCATAAGAGGATTTGCCCGTGGTCTTATCAGCAAATGATCCTGATCTAGCAGCACCCGGTTATATTCTGGACTATTCACCTCCTTTGTTACTATCTGCAGTGCAATCTGATCCTCCCCCTCTGTAGCGCAATGTGTCTAAGAAGATTTTTGAGCTTCTCCCTCAATCTTTTTGGGTATCTTTACGGTTGCCGTTTATGCACTTTTACTGGTCTCCTCTTCTCCCCACTAGCTGTTATAATGGTCAACAATTTCGAAGTGGCCTCTTTGATGATATCCTTATCAAAACCGGGCAATATGGACATTAGGCCCAATTGTCTAATTGATTTTGAAGTCTCGCCATCATTGTTAAGACCCATGTTCTTAAATTTTTCAAAAAAATCCAACACCTTGTCAGAAGTTCCGTCTGCTTTCCTGAAGCTGCTAGAAGTATTGCCCGAAACTCCAATTCCCAATTTCACCCTATCCAATCAAAAAATTCCTTCTTTGTTCCTGAATATATAGCCAAAATTGGAGCCCATTTCATTTAGTGGTTGTTGAGAGTGGTCTCGATTGTCCCGTTTTTCTCCCATGTGTGCCCCATTTCTCTCGTGCAGAGATTCCCTCTCCAAAATTACACCACTCCTCATGTGGGCCCCGGTCTCATTCATGTTATGGTGATTCCTTGGGCCTCGGTCACTATTGTGGGCCCCCTTGTACCTCCCATTTGACCCCCATTAATATCCCCTCCGCCTCCAACCTGACCCCCATTAATATCTCTTTGGTTCTCGAGGGAAGTGTCCCCTCTATGTTGGGCTTCCCAACCCTCCACCTCCAGTTGACTGACCCTTCCTCTCCCCTCTTGTACCCCTCAGTTTCTCCCTTTTCCCTCAAAGAGTCTGATGAGTATTATATATTGCATATTTATAGCCTTCATATTATCTATTTTTGTATATAAATAATACTACTCGGGTATTTTTAGTGTATTTTTCAGGTAAATCTATTCTTATAAGGAGATTGCATAAACTCATAGCCGGATTGGAAAACCAAGTCAAGAAAAGAGCTAAAAGTGAATTAAGCTAAAAGATTATAAAATTGCAAAGGATCAAAATTCATTATAGTCATTCTGATCAAAAGTAAGAGACCATAACATCATTCAGAAGAAAAGTGAAGCCAATTACTCACTATTTTGCCACTATTTAGTAGCAATTGTCGTTAATTAGTGGCTCCATGGAGCCCACTTTGAATGAATTTTATACGAGGTCTTCGATATAATTTTGTACTTACTCACTTGTACATGTATTAGAGTTTGGTTCTCCTAAGTCTATATATTGGCCGTATATTTGTAACTAGGATTTTTTAATGCAATTCTGTACTCGAAAATTATTGAATAAAATTAGGGTTTGTCAAAGAGGTGACGGTCGCAATACCGTGCTCCAGAGGTGTGCTATTATTTAGAAGTGTGTTCTTGTAAGTCTAATTATTTTATTTGCTTTTTAGCAAAATTGAACTGCATTCTAGTATAGATTCTTTATAGCTTTCATAGAAAAATAGGATTTCTAATACTTTCGAATAATAAAAATATGATCATGCTAATTAGAAATATGAGTAGATAATTTAGTTTAGCTCTAAGATGTAGATGAAACTAGGAATTCACCATATAGTTACTCTCTAATATTTTCTTCCTAAATAAAATAATAAAGATAAGATTTTTCAATGAAAAGATTAAAATATAACAACTCATAAATTAATTCTTTGATAAGTTATACTTGAATTAGATTTCTTGATAGTTTATACTTAGTTAGGCTTTGGAGTTGTTACTTTTTATTTTTGTCTTAGAGTTTTCTAATGATTTAATTTATTTTTATAAAAAAAGTTATATTTTTGATGCGTTATGCTTGCACATCACTGATAACACATGCTTAGAATACTTAAAGTAAAGATTAAAACTAGAAGATCAATTTTTTGATAGGAAAAAGATAATATAAATAATACGTTGTTGGAAACAAGTGGATTTTATATCCTACGCTAATTAGAATAACTCGAATTCAACTTAAAACTCTTAGTTAACTCGTTTGGACTAAAGAATTAGAAAGAATACAAAAATACCTTAGATTCTCATGGGAACGACATGTTTACACTACAACCAATACTGTACTCTTGCAGTAGATTTTTCACATCAAGTTTTGGTGCCGTTGATGTGGATCAATGGTATTATCCTTCTTTTTCTAACGTTTTACGGGTTAACAGTGTGTGCTGAGTATGTAGGGACGTGAAAGTTCAAATACAGGAAACAAAAAGGAATGAAAAAAGACTCAGAAGTACACTGCAAAAACTAGATAGCCAAACTCTCTAGTTTTGCCACTATTTTCGTAGCAATTGCCACCATTTAGCGGCAATTTTAGTGAGTCTCTCCCCAGTTTTCTCTCTGATTCTATGTTTTTGGTCTCTGATTCTATAAAATATACAAAAAAATAAAAAAAATTTAGAAACTATAGAACATCATATTTTCTTTAATCATATTTCTTCCATTGTTTCATCTCACCACACCTCACTTCTTGCATTAGTTTAGGAAATTCATGCATCAACTCACAGTCGCTGGTTCATGTCATATTGGACCCGTGATCAATTTGGTCGACTTGTGAGATCAAATTTGTTCAAAGGAGATAAGATGGACCAACTGATCCTGATCCTTCAGAATCGATGCTACCTATTGCGGCCATCATTACCGTCATGTATTAAACTTCCACACGCAGCGGGTAATCACTGTGAATTAAAACTGCAGTACATCAGCATGCTTTCTTAATTCACTGGTTCTGATTTTGAGGATGTATATCTTTTTATCAGTGATTTTCATGAAGTGTGCGTGATAATTAAACTGTAGCACTTGTCGAAGGATGCAATTAAGCGCCGCTTCATTTCATTCGCTCTAAAAAATAACGCCAAGAAGTGGTTGTACAGTATGCCTACTGATTCAATCTCTATTTGGAATGAATTCATTACAGTTTTTCTTAAAAAGTATTATCCCATGCACAAGAGGATAAAAATTTAAAATCAAATTAATCAATTCCGTCAAGTGCCGGAAGAACCTTTCTGGAAATACTTGGAACAGTTCAAATATTTGTTAGCTCAATGCCCCATCATGTGATAGAAAAGTGGCGGTTGCGTTAAATCGTATATGAAGGACTCGATTACACATCCAAAACTCTTCCTGAATCCATGTGTCAGGGGGAGTTTATGAGAAAGATTGAGGATGAAACATGGGACTTCTCTTGAGGACCTATCATGAAAAACTATGTAGTGGGAGAGTACCACTGAGAAATCCAATGCATCAACTTCTGCGTATAAGGTTGGGATCCATAGCATCGATAGTTCTATAGCTGCAAAAACTAAGATTGCAGCTCTCACAAGGAGAATTGAGATATTGGAAACTTCTAGTATTCTACTGGTGGGTCAAGTAAATCAAATTCTAGTTCCCACATGTTTTAATTGTAGAATTTCAATTCATGTTATGGAGGAGTGTCCATTATTAATAAATACTATGGGTCCAACAATTGAGCAACATAACGCCTTATGTCAACGACCTATGAATAATCCTTACACTCATACATATAATCCGGGTTGGAGGAATCACCCAATTCTCTCATTGGGTCAAGGGCAATATAAGGGAGCCCCAACCCTGACATGCAGCCTCCACCTAATGGTCAATTCTCGAGAGCTAACATTGGTGTATATCGACTCCCAAATTCTATGAATCAAGGGAACAATCAGAATAGACAACTTGCACATAATCAATCATATCCACAACAGTGGTCTAATAATGATTATGATAGACGGCTAACAAAATGTGGAGAATCTTTTCAAGACAATGTCTAATTTTGATACACAATACAAAATTTAATGAAAGTGTCTACTGATTTTATACAAAGAACCGTCCAACAACTTCCTTTATGTTCTTACTCGATCAAGAATATAAAGCAGCAGGTTGGACAAATAGCCACACAACTGAGTGAGCGGGAGCTAAGTATCTTTCCGAGCCAACCAATAATGAACCCTAACTCTAACTCATCTCAGTCTGTTTCATCCCATATTCACCAATGCAATGCCATTCACATGCTCAGATCTGGCAAGCAAGTGGACAATTATGTAGCCATGCCCTCTGATCTCACTTCTACTATTCTGCAGGCACACCATCTTTTCCAGCTCTTTCTCCACATCCATCTCCATTACCTCCATTACCATCACATGCTCATTTGGAAGAAACTATTCCTAAACCAATGCACCATATCCCAATTGGTTTAGGAAGGCTTCACCGCAAGTAGAGTAGATTCTTGAAACATTTTAGTAGGTAAAAATTAATATTCCACTCCTTAAAATTATATAATAGGTTTCTAGTTATGCTAAGTTTCTCAAAGATATGTGTAGTAAGAAATGAGTAAAAAACATTCCTGAGAAAGTTTATCTTGATGCAAATATATCGCATATCCTCTCAACTCCTTACCTGTCAAATACAAAGATCTAGGTTCTCCCACAATCTCATGCACCATTGGGAACACTATATTTGATAGAGCATTGCTTGATTTAGGGACAAGTCTCAACTTACTTCCTTACACTATTTATCAGCAATTGGGGTTAGGAGAACTTCAACCTACAAAAATCACATTACAACTAGCTGATTGTTCAATCAAAAGACCACTTAGTATGGTTGAAAATGTGCTCATTAAGGTCGGCGAGTTCATCTTTCTTGTAGACTTCACTATTTTAGAAATTGAGCTGATTTTCAATCCACAGAATCAAATTCTCGTTATCTAGGGCAGACCATTCCTTACAATATCAAATACATTAATTGATTGTAGGAGTGACCTCATTAAACTATCATTTGGGAATATGACTGCGGCATTGAACATATTCAATATGAATAAGCACACAACGAGCTCCCTCATTGAGGTAAATATGAGCTCCCTCATTGAGGTAAACATGATTCATAGCTTGCACTCTCATTCTACCTATTATGCTGATGATGAACTCTCATTTAAGCAAGTTTTTGAAGATGAACTCATGCTACTCGACGAATTGGCATACACTAACACTACGTATGATGATACTTATGTAAGTGTACCATTGATTTATGAGCAACCTTTGAGGATTTATTTACAGAAGAGCTTGCATTACTTTGTGAGTTAGAAGAGACACCACACTTCACAGTTGGTGTAACGCCCTACTTTTCGTAGTGTGGAAATCTGAAAATGTTCAGCGTCGAATGATAATTCGACAAGCCACAGTAAATATTACAGTCATATTATAGCAGAAATATGGGCAAAATATAAAAATAAACAATATTTTTTTATTTAAAACAATAATATTTTTCTTCCTTACATAATATTCAATAAGAAAATAATAAAATAGAAAGGCCGTCAACCTTGAAGCTTCGTCTGCTTCGAAAAATATCATGTCATGTCTCCGGCGAGTCTACCTCTAAGTAATAATCTACATCTGGCAATGCATAGCCAGGATCGTCAATAAAGCGATCCAGTGATAAATAATAAAAACACAAAAAAATAACAATAATATCTCAATATCATGAACAGTCATATACAAATAAAAGGTAGGCAATCTTATATTCAAACATTTTATGTGGTTATCATTTAGTTTTTTTCTTTTCAGTTGACGTCTTTTAATTATGATATTTAAAAATTTAGGAAAATATGAATTTGATTGGTCTGGACACATTTCCATCTACCTCTGGAAAAATAGAACAGTAAAATTTGATCGGAGCCTATCCCGATCCTCCCAAAAAAGGAAACAGTGGTGCAATAATGATCAGAGCCTATTCGATCCTCCCATAAAGGGAAACAGGGTCACAGTAATGATCGGAACCTGTCCCGATCCTCCCGTGTAGAAAACAGTACCACAGTAATGATCGGAGCCTATCCCAATCCTCTCAAAATAGGAAACAATAGCTTAGTTATGTCCAGGCATCAAAATTCATATGAACCATAATTTTATCCAAAACCCAAGTGTGTATCAATTTCGGTATTAATTATCAATTTTAGTATCAATTGGTGATTTCAGTAAATTCAGTTTAGTATATAGATGTGATAATCTTTAAAATTTAGTGTATAGCAACAATAACAGTAACATTGAATAACAATATAATAGTATAGTAGTTAATTATCTGTCACCAATCATATACAGTAACAGGTTGCATTTATACGGTGTCTTGCCATATTTCATATCAATGTTATCTTCCTTTTCTTTTCAGTATATAAATAAAAATAAAGGAACTAAACCTATAAAATAGCCTTTTGGATAATATGCATATCTTTGGAATATATAAGCATATGAACTCCATCAGAAAATAATCATATTTGATATATTAAGAATATGCACGTGAATTCATATAAAAATAATAATTAAATATATAAAAATTTAAAGTACCAACCAGTATAGTTTAACTTCTTATTCAAGAAAAAATGATAATAATAAAATCTGGAATTTAATAATTTGTGTCCTATAGTTCCACATAGATAGGGTTAAAAGAAGATATAACTAAAATGGATTATTGGTCCTTTTGAAATAAAATGATTAATTTCACCGGTCGTTAAGGGAAATATAAAGTATAACATATTGTTATATTATCTTGCCATTGTGCCTCTGACCTACCTTGCATAGGTGTTAGGAGGCACGTATAAAATTTACAATTATGATAATCTTCCAAAATATACTTCTCAGTTCTTAGTTTAGTTACTTGATTAGAATAAAGAAAGATAATATCTCTTGATAGAAGCATGGTTGCAAGATTCCTATTCTATTTCTTCAACTTAAATAAAATTTGATAAGTCTAGTATGGGACTATTTAGACCATGCTATTTCTTCTTCAATTGGTGCAAATAAAGTCTGGTCAAAATAGAAAAAATGCTCCCATTTGAGGTTTTAAAATAGTTTCATGTCATTCCATATAACATCGTAAATATCTCTACCTAATATTTTTCACAACAGACTATAAGAGTATTTTTGTACCACAATCTTAGATCTAATTTGGTTATAAGGTTTCAGAATGAAATTTCACCTCATCTTAGCTATTTATTATTATATAGCTTTACAAAACTAATCTCACTTAGTAAACCTTTATACCCAACAAGGTCTAATTGATTGCCACCTACTGTATTTGGCTGCTAACATAGCAATTAGATTATAGGTATATTAGAGTATTATGACTCTGGAGATGAGATGCAATAGAGTTTATCATTGAGTGACTGCAGCTGGTGCAACCTCGTCACTCTATCAGAGGTCCAGGACAAAAGAGATTGAGAGTCAACTATGCTGAAAGACCATTGGCACCTCTCTAGATTTAAAATATTCTATGGGCAACTAGCTACAGTGGAACAACAACAACAAAAATGATTTTCTTTTTAATCCTTTTATTTGCAGGGTATCTATATCAAAAACAGTGAAACTTCATAGCATTTTCCAGAAGACAATCCCTTTCTGGAAGAATTTTCACTAATAAGTAGTTACATCAGTTTTGCTACCTCTCCAAACCAGTTAAGTCATAGGATTTGCAAAACAAGGCATAGCTAAAACCTGATATTATTAGTCATAGGATTAACAAAACAAGGCATAGCTAAAACTTGATATCATTAGTCACAGAGTTAGTAAAACAAGGCATATCAGAAACCTGATATCATTTTATTCTGGGGAGGTCAAGGGAGAAGATATTTCACTAAACTTTGTGAACAATCATTAACAGTATTTATTTTAACTGGTGGAGGCTTAGGTATATCAGTTATATGAGATTTTGGCCAATAAGAACTGTTCAGTAGGTTCCCATGAATATTTTTTATGGATGTGCAGCTGCAATGGCTGCTCGCAAAGAAGCAAGCCTCCTAAGTTTCCTTCACGCTGAATGTTGTAGTTCCTCCAAGAAAATACTCCAGTTACAATGTTGAGAACTCCAAGAGAATCATTTACAAGGATGGATAATGTGTGTGAATAAAGACTGGTTGACTAGAACAACAAAACTCAAAAGTTAGATGGCCATGAAGCAGAACTTAAAAAAAGAGAAAAAAATTGTTATGAAAGAGGAAATGAATCATGAGTTAGAGTTGGAGGTCAAGACCGAAGTAGACTATCACCCGTGCACGTAGATATATATGAGCTAATGAATTATTTATTAGTGGGTATTGAAAAATAGGATTTGAATTTTTGATTAAAATGATAGGTGTATTTGATACGACGCTTGACTTGAAAATTGATAATCTAAATGCATTCTTGAGTTTGTATATTAGTAAGATTAATTGAAGAAAATATCATAAAATTTTTTTTTTTTCTTTAGTATAACATTTTTATTTTTTTAAATTTTTGGTTATCCTTATTTTTCTTTTCTTTACTCCTTAATCTATTTTCTTTACGAATTTTGTAGGTATATTCACTGCAAACCCTCAAAAGACACCACTCGTCCACTAGGGTAATTTAGAAATTTAACGTCTTGTTACACATGCTAAGTGCAATCATGATTACTTTGAAAGTGAGTTAGGATTTTTTTTTCTTTTTAAGTCTAGATTTCGCTCGAGGACTAGCAAAAGATAGGTGTGGGAGTGTGATTAGTATCATATTTTGTATTTTTTCTCCCATATTTTATCTATTTTTGTATATAAAAATTTTTTAATTGGATATATTTAGTGTGTTTTTATTGGTAACAAAGGTATCGCAAGTAAGAGAAGAAGAAGAGGCAAAATTTTTAAGAATATGAGCATTGAAAGTCAATTTTGGTGAAGACAGAACTCAAGTGCAGCAGTAGTAACTTCAAGAGTATTTTTGGCCAAGATAAATCTTGAACTAGAAATACTCATATAGGGAAAATTTGTAGAACTTGAAATTATCTTCTAAACTAGTTGAAGAACAGATCAATCCAAGTTCGCATGCAAAGTTATGGCCATTTTATTAAATCGCTACACAGTGGAAAATCCGATCCAGCGGGCTACGAGTGTGCTGAACTTAATTTTGGATTTTTGACCCGAAAATTAGTATTTTGTGCCATCTAATCTCAACCATTGGTTTCTAATACCTATAGATTGGATTAAGATTATATATTTTGAGATTAGTTTGTGTTGGATTATGATTATATCATTTGTATTGAGTTTGAGTAGCAGTAGGATTGTGTTGGATTATAAATATCCCATGAATCTTTGTAAATTAAGGAGAGCCTTTTGAGATGTAAATTTATACTCATTCTAATTAATAAATATTAGGGTTTTGCCAAATAGGAGACGGCCACTATACCGATCTCAAGAGATAATTCCACTGGTTTTCTTTGTTTTTTAGATAGATTTAAGCACTTTCTAGTGTAGATCTTTAATTGTTTTTTAGGAAAAATAGGATTTTTAATTGCTTTCATAAATAAAAATAGGATCCTTTTAATTAGGAGTATGAGTAGCTAATTTAGTTTAGCTCTAGGATGTAGATAAAATTAGGAATCCACTATGTAGTTGCTCTCTAGTGTTTTCTTCTTAAATAAAATAATAAAGATAAGTTTTTTCAATGAAAAGATTAAAATATAACAAATTGTAGATTAATGTTTTGATAGGTTATACTTGAATTAGATTTCTTGATAGCCTATACTTAATTAGGATTTGGGGTTGTTACTTTTCATCTTTGTCCTAATAATTTAGTTTATTTTTATGAAAAGTTATATTTTTGATGCGCTAACACATGCTTAGAATACTTTAAGTAAAGATTAAAACTAAAAGATCAAATTTTTTATGATAGAAAGAAGATAATAGAAGTAATTTATGGTTGGAAACTAGTGGATTTTATATCCTAGGCTAATTAGAATAACTTAAATTTAACTTAGAATCCTTTCTTGGTCCATTAGAATAATAGGATTAGTATGAACGCAAAAACACCCTAGATTCCTGTGGAAACAATCTGTTAGTATTACAACCGATACTGTGTGCTTGCAGTTGATTTGTCACATCAATATCCTCTGTCGAAATTTAATGCTGATCTTTGGATGAAGTCATATAATATTTTCTCCATCACTCTCAATAATTTTGGTCCATAATGATAGAACTAAGGGGCTTCTTGATCTTCATCTTTACTATTATCAAATAGGGCCCCACGTGATCGAACCCTTCCAAAGAGAATGGGTTTTGATTGATCTGGTAAACATGCACCTTAAATACTGCTCCATCAGCATTATCAATGTTGATTGTTGCGTTATTGATGATTTGATTGGTAGGTGCATAATTGTTAAAGCTTCAAAATTTGAGAGACTATTAACATCTGTAATAGTAGTTGAGGGCTGAGAATAAGTACCCACACCATATAAATAAGCAAATTCTAGATTCTCATTAATCATCCACTCGTCTGCAGCAATGGTGGTGTGTTTAACATCTAGGCCTTCGAGGCTTATTACAAGAGGTTCATATTCATCCTTAGTAATAAATGCCTCTAGTTCAGTGTCTGCCTCGTGGCTACTATCATAGTCGTCATGTAATGGGGGAGCAACTTCAACACTTTTAGCATGTAAGAAGGTATCGACAAAGTAATTTTCGACCATCTTCATCCACATATTTCATGCATTGGTGCAGAGTGAATGGGACAACCATGTTGGCATGAACCCGTGGTGACCCGAAAAGGAGGTTATATAAGGTATCTATGTCCATAACATTGCAGGTCACCTTGCTTTTTAGATCTCCAATTTGGCATCTCAGCGTGATCTTCCCCAAAAGATGGCTATGATTGGCATTGAAGCCAAAAATAGTAGTGTTGGTCGGAGTCAACATGTAAGGAAGGATCCCATGGAACTACATAAGTCTTCATGGCATGATGCTCAAGGTGAACCCTGGATCAACCAGGATCCGACCCACCTCCGTCAAACCAATATATCCTGTAAAGTACAGGGGTCTATTGTATTTGATATTCTTTAGTTGTATGTCCTCTAACATGAATATAATGTAAGGAGTGTGCCTTGCCACCATGTTGCAGTGTGGTCATGCTTCCTCAGCCTCTTCTAGAAGATGAGTTAGAAAAGTTTATAAATCTGCTAAAGTTTTCCTTAAAGTGTCACTTGTAGTCTTGGACAAGCGCAACAACTCATATAGAGTATTCTTGCTAGTATATTTGCTAGCTAAGCCAGAACATCAAACTGAAAAGTAGAGTTTTACTCTTCAATAGCATCCTTCCTTAGAGCTTGGTTGTACCTGAGCTCTTTCTGCTTCCCTTTGTTGTAAGTCTGCTTGGTTGACTTCTTGTTAGCGTCCTATAATGACTTAGAGGGACCAACGTCTACATTTTCATAATTATTGAGATATGGTCTTCCAAATATAGTGCTTGGAAGAGGTGCAGCTTCATGCTCTACTACTAGAGCTATTGTCTCAATTTCAGAGTCCGTGAGCTAAGCCGCATCATCTGAGTCCTTCTCAATTATAGCTAAGATAGTGTTGTATGTGTGTTGTCTCCCCTTCACTTTGGATTTCTTTTTGGACACAACTATTGCCCTTTGTTCATCTTCTAGAAAGTCTGGATGCACGCAAAGGACCTCTTGTTTCTTAGTAGTGAAAGGAGCTAGCCCTTTCTTTTGCCGTCCATGGGGATCATAATTGACCACCCTAAGCTCGCCTTTCGGAAAGAGTGTGGCTCCAAGGGACTTCTAAGGCACCAATTTGAAAGATAGTCATGTTAGCTGTAACCCTTTCTTGTTTGGCTCTGAGTTGAATTATTCTAGTCTCAATTAGTACCTGAATCTTATCCTTAAGGATATAACAATCTTCATTGGGGAGACCTATAATTTGGTGATATAGACAGTAGTTCAGATCATTAGTTTTTTCGACTTTTTCAGGCCTCTTACTCTTTGGCAACTTAATCATATTCTGCTTGATAAGCAAGTTAAACATAATAACAGTGTGTTCATCTTTAAATGAATACTACTTCTGAGGTCTAGATGGTCTTGCAAGGCTATGCTTGGCTGGCACTCCTTTTTTGGCTTTGGCATGATTTCCACTACCATTGTATCTTTCCCTTCTTCGGGCACCAAAATATGTCTTCAGTTTGCTCACCTTGCTTGAGCAAGTTTCTTCAAGACTTGGATTTGACTGAACCCATCTTAAAAAGAACATTGGTCAATAAGTTATGTCTGTAGATCTTCACAAGAATCACCTGCATCATGCCATGCAGTCATAACATGGAGAGCTCTTAGAATCGCTCGATGAAATCTTTAACTGTCTCACCTTCTCCTTATTATTGCTGAAGATAACCTAGATACTTCAGTTTCACCCTAAAAAAATCAGGCTAAGAACTCTCGTTCTAAATTAGCCCATGCTTTTATTGTTCCTTGGGGCAACTACATAAACCAAGTAAATATGGGTCCTTGCAAGATACTCACGAATATCTTAGTCAGAGTCGAATCATTCCCCATTAAATGTCCTATTTGTGATAGGAAATAGACAATGTGTTGTTGCAGAGAGACTTTGCCATCAAATGACTCTCCATCTTCTCTATCTTCTTTTCGTGTGTTTTGATAATGAACCTCATCTTCTCTTCTTCATTAGAGTTATGAGGTGGCTCCTCGTTTTCATCTTTGTTTTCTTCATCTTCATTCGCTAGTTGTTTTCCTTCCCACCTACTGAATGCAGATGATGAGAATGACCTTTCTTAGTGCATGCAATAATTCGGTCAAGAGTTGATTCATTTCTTCGATTGACTCTTCTTGTTGAGTGAGTTTCTGTTCTTTTTTTCCAAGTCTGTTTGAGACTTCATCCAGAAAATTAGTCATTTTACAATAGCCTCCTAGTCTTTAATTGAGTTGGAAGAAAAGGACGACACAACGACTGAGTGCCTATCTTCTTCCTCATCAAATACTTCACCTAGCCATTTGTAATCCAATGGTATAATGATAAGTATCATATATTGTATTTTTCTCCCATATTTTATCTATTTTTTAATATAAATAAATACTACTTGGGTATTTTTAGTATCTTTTTTAGGTAATCCGATTCATACAAGAAAATGGTATGAAATCAGAGCCGGATTAGGAAACAAATCCTATAAAAGAGTTCAAAGAAAGTAAATCTACAATATTAGAATACTGCAGAGAGTCAAAGTCAAATACAGTCAAGAGAATCAAGTGTACATGACAAGAGAATTGTGCAAGAGAAAAACCATGACTATTGGCCATATTATAGCCGCCAAATGGCGGCTGATTTTCCTTCAGTGGTTTCATTGTAATTTTATGGTTTTTCAGTTATATTAGAAATAGGGTTTGATTTCCAAAGCCTATATATTGTCCGTATCCTTATATTCTAGGATATTTTTGGAGAATGTAGTAGTAAAAATAAAATTAGGATATAGTTTGTACTCGTTTTTAATTTAATAAAATTAGGATTTTGCTGAAGGGGTAACAGCCATAATACCGGACTCCTGAGGTAATTTTCTTTACTCTTTAATTTTTCCTTAGTTAATTTATTTTATTGCTTTCTAGTTTAGATTTATTTGCTTTCTAAATTAGATTTAATTGCTTTCTATGAATAAAAATTTGATTTTACTTGTTAGAAATATGAGTAGCTAATTTAGTTTATCTCTAGGATGTAGATTAAGCTAGGATTCACCATGTAATTACTCTCTAGAATTTTCTTCTTAAATAAAATAAATAAAGACATGATTTTTCTATTAAAAGATTAAAATACAAGAACTTGAAGATTAATACTTTGGTATGTTATACTTGAGTTAAGTTTCTTGATAGCCTATTCTTATTTAGGGTTTAGAGTTTTTGGTTTTCATCTTATTCAAAGAATTATCTGATGATTTAGTTTATTTTTATGAAATTTAGTATCTTTGATGAGTTATACTTGCACAACACTTGATAGCTCATACTTAGGGCACTTTAAATAAAAATTAAGACTAAAAGATCACTTTTTTATGATAGAAGAAGATAATAAAAGTAAATACATGGTTGGAAACTAGTGGATTCTAGATCCTATGCTAATTAGAATCTCAACTCCAACTTAGAATTCTTTGTTAATCCGTTAGGCTATAGAATTAGTGGGAATGCAAAAATACCTGAGATTCTTGTGGGATGATCTGTATAGCGCTACAACTGACACTGTACGTTTGCAGTAGAAATATCACATCAAGTGTTTGGCACCGTTGCTAGAGATTGATGGTGTTTTTCATGCTTTTTATAATATTTTACGGGTTAACAGTGTGTGTTGATTATACAAGGATCTGAAGCTTTAGATACAGGAAGAAAAGGGGGAATAAAAGAGTCTCTATAGTGCACTACAAAAACTAGGTAGCCAAACTCCCTGATTTTGCCGCTAAATAGCGGCCGTTACCGCTATTTAGCGGCAATTTTGGAGATATTTTCCCTCAAATTTTCTCTTTATCTGTATTTTGTTCCCTGCTTCTGTAAAAAAATTAAAAAAAATTTCAATATTCTTTATTTTTTCCTTTCCATCTCTTTCCCTCTCCACCTTTTTCAAAAATAAATAAATATATATATAATCTTTCAAAATCAAACTGGTTGCTATCATTATCGTGATCCATATCATAATTATCATCAGTGTCCATGGATAGGAAGTTCGCTAGGACTAGATCATAATCAAATTCAAATACATATAATAAACCTACGAGCGTTTCCTATATACAAAATTACAATTATGAATGGATAAATAATTCTAATTTTACATATAATCAAGGGCCGTATCAAGAGAGTCCTCCATCTGATTCTTTTTTTTTATAGGCTATTCATCTTCATATTCTATATTCAATCATGAACAAGATACTCAATTGAACATGTTAGATGAAAGATTAAAAAGATTAGAAGTGGGTATGTATGTCATGAGAATTAACATACAAACCCTTCATATCTGTCATCAAATATGTATACAGATATATCATATCTTTTTTCAAATTTCACTCATGATCTCGAGATGCAATCTTTTGAGAAAAATAAGAAAAATTACAATTATGAGTCTCAGGAACGAAATGTACAATTGAGGAAGGTATAAAAGATTTGCTAAAATCATCCTCTCAAAATTCATTCTCTCAAACTGCATTTTGTATGGATGATCTTCTCAAAGCGATTTCTTGCGATTTCTCGCGATTTCTCATACTAAATTTTTTGGAGATCAACCATTTAATAGTTTGAATATATCTTACTCTAACGAGCAACCACTTCAGTCATGTTTTGAAGTAGATATTATTCAAAATGAGTTAAATAATTTTGTGCATGATGAGTCTATAATTCAATATTGTGATCAACCTATTTTAGATCATTGTGGAAGTAATTATGATGAAACTGGTGATGAAAAAAATATTTTGTTTGGTGATTTGCCTCATGATGAGCTTACTAGTAACACATTATCATTTGATTCTTTTGATAGAAATTATGAAGAAATTTGTGAAGAAGAATTTTTATCCCTTCATAATAACTTGACTAATGATAAGTCCACTAGTATGACATTTTTTTTGAGAATTTTGATGACAGGTTTAAAGAAAATTTGCATGACGAGCCCAGAATATTAGAAGAATGGAAAGAACTTCAAAAAGAAGAGGTCATGGTACCGATGATTTGAGAGAGCCATCTAAAATCGTGCTCATGATTCCACAACACCAAAGTGAGTATATTATTTCACATGTTGATAAAACCAAAATACTTACTGATATGAAAGATGCTCGTGGATGGAATATGGACGATAATAAAGGTATGCTTTACAACCTTAAAATTTTACTATTGAATAAAAGAAATAAGGGTAGATATAAATTAAGAAAAACTAAAAATAAGATGGAGTGATTAAATGCAAAATTGATAAACAAATTAAGTTCATCCATATCAAAACATAAAAGGACATGCTATGAGGTCGTAAACTGTTTGAATTTTCTAGTAAATGTATAATATATATATCATAATTTTATTATTTATTTACCACCCTAGGTTCATGTATGAGGTCATACATGAGTTTAGATGTGGAGGAGTGGGTTAGGATATTTTCTTCATATTTTTTTCTATGGTTTTTAGTTTTTTTTTAGAATTGTTATTTTATTTTTAGATTTTTAGGTTTCTTTATTTTGCACTTTGGATAGTTTTTAGGGTAACTAACTTAAAAAAAAACTGAAATAAAAAACCTTTGATTTTATATATTTTCATCAGTAGATTAACCTAATTATAGATAAAGAGACAAATTAAGATTTGAAATTGGATATGAGAGTAGATTTGACGATTCACTTTGAATTTTATGGAAAAAAGATTAAAATTCAAAAAATAAATACCGCTAACAGTAGTTTTGAGGCAAGTATAAATCTATTTCTCACTTCACAATAGTTTATTAGGTTAAGGATAAAAATGATAATGATTGAGTAAGTCTTCTATCTCTAAACAAAAATAAAAAAAAGAAAAAAAGTGAGAATAAATAAATGGGGTGCGCCTGGTATTAAGGCAATAGTTTCGAAAGTGATAAAAAAATGGGGTACGCCTAGTATTAAGACAATAGCCTCAAGAGTGAAAAAAAAGAGTACAATCCAAGTAATCAGGTACTTTGCGCCTAAGCAAGCGTGAATATTCGCATGAAAGTTGAAATATTCTAAAAAAAGAAAAAAATTTGTTTTGAGAGAGGAGATGAATTATGAGTTAGAGTTGGAGTCTAATGCCAAAATAGACTATCACACGTGCGCGTAGTTGTATAGGAGCCAATGAATTATCTGTTAGTAGGTATTGAAAGATAGAATTTAAATTGTTGATTTAAATGATAAGTGTATTTGATATGACGCTCGATTTGAAAATTGATAATCTAAATGCGTTCTTGAGTTCGTATATTAGTGAGATTAATTGATGAAAATATTATTAAAAAAAGATTTTTCTTTCTTTTGTATAAAATTTTTTATTTTTCTTAATTTTTGGTTATCCTTATTTTATTTTCTTTATTCTTTAATCTATTTTCTTTATGAAATTTGTGGGTATATTCACTGCAAATCCTCACGAGACACAACTCGTCCGCTAGGGTAACCTAGGATTTAAAGACTTGTTACACGTGCTAAGTGCAATCGCGATTTCTGCGAAAGTGAGTTAGGATTTTTTTTTTCTTTTTAGGATTAGGTTTTGCTTGAGACCTAGGAAAAGATAGGTGTGGGGGTGTGATAAGTATCATATATTGTATTTTTTCCATATTTTATCTATTTTTGTATATAAATAAATGCTACTCGGGTATTTTTAGTATCCTTTTCATGTAATCTGATTCATACAAGGAGATGGTATGAAATCAGAGCCGGATTAGGAAACAAATCTGATAAAAGAGTTCAAAGAAAACAAAGCTACAAGATTAGAATACTTTAGATAGTCAAACTCAAATACAGTCAGGAGAATCAAGTGTACAAAACAAGATACTCATGCAGGAGAAAAACCAGAACTATTGGCGGCATTAGCCGCCAAATAGCGACAAAGAAGTCGACCCACAGGCTGATTTTTTTCAGTGATTTCGTTGTAATTTTGTAGTTTTTCAGTTATATTAGAATTAGGGCTTGATTTCCAAAGCCTATATATTGGCCGTATCCTTGTATTCTAGGGTTTTTTGGAGAATGCAGTAGTTAATATAGAATTAAGAAATAGTTTGTACTCATTTTTAATTTAATAAAATTAGGATTTTTCTGAAAGCGTGCCGACCACAATACCGGACTCCAAAGGTAATTCTCTTTGCTCTTCAATTTTTCCTTAGTTAATTTATTTTAATTGCTTTCTAGTTTAGATTTATTTATTTTCTAAATTAGAATTAATTGCTTTCTATGAATAAAAATTTAATTTTTCTTGTTAGAAATATGAGTAGCTAATTTAGTTTAGCTTTAGGATGTAGATGAAGTTAGGATTCACCATGTAATTATTCTCTAAAATTTTCTTCTTAAATAAAAAAAGTAAAGATATGATTTTTCTATGAAAAGATTAAAATACAAGAACTTGAAGATTAATACTTTGATAGGTTATACTTGAGTTAACTTTCTTGATAGCCTATGCTTAATTAGAGTTTGGAGTTGTTGGTTTTTATCTTATTAAAAGAATTATTTAATGAAAAGTAGTATTTTTGATAAGTTATGCTTGCACACCACTTGAGAGCTCATGCTTAGGGCATTTTAAATAAAGATTAAAATTAAAAGATCACTTTTTTATGATAGAAGAAGATAATAGAAGTAAATACATGGTTGGAAACTAGTGGATTCTAAATTCTAGGCTAATTAGAATAACTCTAAACTCCAATTTTGAATCCTTTGTTAATCCGTTAGACTATAGAATTAGTGTGAACAGAAAAATATCTGAAATCTCTGTGGGACTTGTATAGCGCTACAACCGACATTGTGCACTTGCAGCAGAAATATCACATCTTATAGCGACTCCTTTCCTAATTCAAGTGTGCTGATACACACCCTCTAGTTCAATAGACACTCGTTTTAGCTCTGGAGTGAATTATGCACCTGGAGTGAATTATGCATCCGAAGAGTCACTTTTCATGACTTGTTTGCCCTTGTTGACCATATTAGATGTGGCAGCGTCCAAATTAGCTATGGAGTACAACTTTTCTAAAGTCCGCCTTCTTTTCGGATCTGTAATTGGATAAAAAGTAGACAGTTTTGTCATACAGTTATAACTTGTTAATATTGCTGAAATTAGCCATTCACACTGACATCGAGGAGCAGTTTGTATTGTTCTCCTCATTTGAGTCATATATTCCCTCAAATCTTGGAAAATATCCTAATTCATTTGTAAAACTTGATGCTTATGCCCCAAATTTTGTTTGATACACGGAGAATTACTCTCATAGTATTGATTGGTTTGGATTATTTCATAATTAACTAAAAATTCAGCATATAATAACAACAGTTTGCAAATCTTTTATGAGATCATCTGGCACGCACTGGCCTGGGCACTTGTACAGGCCCTGTGCGCCTTTGGAGTGCACTTTAAGGACTATTACTAAGGAGCGCATGGAGCACTCACCTCTATTGTAGTGCTTGAAGGAGTGCGCAGAGGGTGCGCCTCAATATCTATGCAAGGGATATAGTGTGCTTTAGTTTCCGCGTGGGGAAGATGGAGCAGAAGCGCGAACTGAGTGTGTAGATCTGAAGATAAGCGTAGAGTTGCATGTGCACCTGAAGAAGCACTTGAAGATGCGCCTTTTGTGCTCGCGCCTGAAGAGGCATGTGGAGGGGCACACTCCGCGCATGCACCTTATATAGGTTCGTGGATGCGTGCGATTTGCTTGCGTGTCTGTAGGTGCATGCGGATGCGCTCGCTCCGTAGGCATGCTATAGGCATGCATGAAGCAGCATGCTCTCCACGCTTGGGGGCACATGCAGATTGTTGCTAATGGAGCCCATTGCCTCAAGGGGTTTCGGTCTACCGAAACGGGTCCAAAATCGGCCCAAACCCATTATGATATAATATATATATGGGGTGTGGTGCTGGGTTTTAGGTGAGCTAAAAAAAGAAGCCGAAAAGAAAAATATTGGCCAAGGTTTTCTATTCACGTTGCGGCTGCTATAAAACAATTAGAGGCTGCAAATTATTTTGTTGTCGAGAACAAAAAAAATCAAAGGGTGGCGCTATTGTTGAGGGCAGCAGAGGATTCGGCCAAAAAACGGTGTTGCCGAAGAGTAGAAGGAAGGGTTCGGTTGCTTCTTTTAGATTTTCAGCGGTCGAAACAAAGAGGAAAATCACTGCAACAAGAGATTAGGGTTTGATCTCAAAATCTTGTGTTATTTCTTTGTGATTTCTCTTGTGGTTGAGAACTAGAAAGTTGTAAACCTCTTTTGATATAGTGAAAGTTTTTCGATCGTATCCCCATGGACGTAGACATATTGCCGAACCACATTAAATCTGCGTGTTCTCTGTCTCTGCTATTTTCTCTTCGGTTAACTATTTGATTCCGCTGGTTGTTGCATTAGTATTATTTCACTATCTTTTGCTAATAATTAGTATCAGAGCCCTAGTTCATGTCAGATTTTACTCATATCGGTGTTGATTTTGAGTGAGAGTTATGAAGGAAGATAGGAAGGGAAAGATTGAAAAATTTAAAGGGACAGATTTCTAATGGTGGAAGTTGCAGATGGAAGATTATTTATATCAAAAGAATTTACATCAACCACTGTTTGGAGAAAAGCCAGGAAAGATGACAGATGAGAAGTGAGAATTGTTGGACAGGAGGGCTTTGGAGCAGATTCGATTATTCCAGACAAAACAGGTTGTGTTTAACGTCTCCAAGGAGAAGACCACTTCAAATTTAATGTCAGCGTTAGCTAAATTTTATGAGAAGTCGTCTGCTTCAAATAGACTGTTTCTAAAGAAAAAGTTTTTAAACTTGAGGATGCTTTCTGATAGTTCAGTTGTTAATTATTTGAACGAATTTAACACATTATGGGCACAACTTGAATCCTTAGGTTTTGTCTTTGCTGATGATATTAAAGTTTTGATGTTTATGTGTTCGTTACTGGATAGTTGGAGTAATGTTGTTATGGCCATCAGTAATGTTTCCAATACTGCTCTTAAATTTGATGATGTTGTGAGTACAATCATGAATGATGAATTGATAAAAAAGAGTATGGGTAAGAGCACAGTTTCTACAAGTACTGCTACGTCGGTTGATAATGACAGAAGAAAGGAAAGGGGTAGAAGTTTAAGCAGGGAGTCGAAGTAAAGAAGGAGATCAAAATCTAAGGGGAAGTTCAAAAAAAATTTAGTGTATTGGAAATTAAGACAGAGGGTCATATGAAGAAGGATTGTCCAAACAAAGATAAAGACGGAGCGAATGTGGTGAATCCAAGTGAAGAGTATGATGACTTGTACTTGTCTGCTCATATAGAATTGAGATCAGATCTGTGGTTTGTGCAGGGGTTTCGTTCCATTGCACTGCTCGCAGAGAATGGTTTGATAGTTATGTCCAAGGTGATTTTTGGGCATGTGACTGTTGGTAATGGACAGAAATGTAAGATTATCGGTAAAGAGACAATTCAGTTGAAGTTGCACAATAGTGGAAAGTTGCTTTTACAAGAGGTCAGGCATATACCAGATTTGAAGAAGAATTTCATATATGTTAGCAAGCTGGATGGCGAAGGTTATCAAATCTCATTTGATAGGAAACAGTGGAAGATTAGCAAAAGAGCAATGATAGTGGTCAAGGGTGAGAGAGTGTGAACTCTAATTTACTCTCAAGCTCGGTGGATCACATTGCTTCTTTGGCCACCGTGAAGAATGAGAAGGCTACCTTATGGCATCAAAGGCTCGGTCACTTGAGCGAAAGTGGCATGAGGGTATTGCCATTCAGAGGTATGTTGACAGATATGAAAGATGCTAATTTTGATTTATGTGAGAACTGTGTGTTTAGAAAGCAGAAAAGAGTTAGTTTTATGAATGATGGCAATGAGAAGAAAACTTAGAGATTAGAGTTGGTATATACAGATGTATGGGGGCCTTCTTCGGCGAAGTCTCTTAGAGGTAATTCCTATTTTGTCACTTTCATAGATGATGCAAGTAAGAAAACATGGGTATTCATACTTAAGCAGAAATCCGATGTCTTCAAGATATTCAAGGTATGGAAAGCTCTTGTTGAGAATGAAACAGGTTTGAAGGTGAAATGTTTGTTGTCAGATAATGGTGGGAAATTTTGCAATAGAGAGTTCGATGACTATTGCTCTACCCACGGGATCAAGAGAGTAAAGACTGTACCGAGAATACCGCAGCAAAATGGCGTCGCTGAGAGAATGAATAGAACCATTTTGGAGCGAGCTCGGATTATGAGACTACATGTAGGTTTGCCTTTGCAACTTTGGGGAGCCACTGTAGATACGGCAGTCTATCTGATCAACAGGAGTCCAGCTGTACTTTAAATGGAGGAATTCCAGAGGAATTGTGGTTTGGTAAGACTGTGAATTATTCATTCTTAAAAGTATTCGGTTGTATAGCATATGCACATGTGGATCATGAGATGAGAAAGAAGCTTAATTCTAAATCTCAGAAGTGTGCATTCATTGGATATCGTGGCGACGAATATGGTTATCGCTTATGGGATTATGAGCATAACAAGATGATTCATAGCAGAGATGTAGTATTCAATGAGAGCTATATGTATAAAGACCGAATGGAAAGTAAGAGTGACAATGCAATGGAAAAGAGCACTTGGAGCTGGATGAGCCACAGAATGGGATGGATCTTATGGATAAAAGAAATGAAGAAATGCCTACATCTGAAGGAGAAGAAATGGCTACACATGAGAATACACAAGTTTCAGATAAGACCGAACAGAAAAGAGAGCCATTGACTAAAGTAGATGGTTCCAGTACTTCATCAGAGAGTGTTCCCATTTTGAGGAGGAGCACAAAGATAAGAAAGCCAACCCAAAAACTTTGTCTTCCTTTATATCATATTTTGTATACTGATGTAGGTGAACTAGAGAGTTACCAAGAGGCTATGCAGGATAAATTTCGTCTTAAATAGGAGCAAGCCATGCGTGATGAGATGTCGTCTTTGGAGAAGAATCACACATGAAAATTGGTGAAGCGACCAAAAAAGATGAAAGTATTGCATAACATTGGGTATACAGAATAAAACATGAGGCAGAAGGGACACAAAGGTTCAAGGCTAAACTTGTGGTGAAGGGATATGGTCAGAGAAAAGGTAATGACTCCAATAAAATATTTGCACCTGTTGTCAAGATGACTTCTATCAGAGCAATACTAAGTATTGTGGCTGTGAAAGGATTATATTTAGAGCAGCTCGATGTGAAGACTGTTTTCCTTCATGGTGATTTGGAGGAGAAAATATACATGGAACAGCCAGAGGGATATGAAGTTAAAGGAAAAGAGAATTTGGTATGTCGACTGAAAAGGAGCTTGTATGGGTTGAAACAGGTACCAAGGTAATGGTATTTGAAGTTCGACAAGTTTATGTTGGATTCAGTTTTTGCCAGAAGCAATTCGGATCATTGTGTATATCTACAAAAATTTAAGGATGGTAATTTTATTATACTTACTTTATATATAGATGATATGCTTGTGGCAGGTACATGCATGAAGAAAAGAAAATCAATGATCTGAAAAGGAAGTTGGCAGGGAGATTCTCTATAAAGGACATGGGTGAGGCTAAATAACTTCTTGGAATGCAAATTACACGAGATAAGAAAAATTAGAAGTTGTGGTTACTCAGGAGATCAAGAAGGTGTTGGAGAGATTCAACATGGAGAATGCAAAACCGGTAACTACAGCTCTTAGTAGTCAGTTCAAACTGTCAAAAGAGTAAGGTGCTAAGACAGATGAGGAGATGAGACATATGGAAAATGTGCCTTATTCATCAGCTGTTGGGAGTCTCATGTATGCAATGGTGAGTACAAGACCAGATATTGCACATGCAGTGGGAGTAGTGAGTAGATTCATGAAGAACCCTGGAAAGGAACATTGGCAAGCGGTGAAGTGGATTTTTAGGTATTTGAAAGGTACTTCAAAGTATTGTTTATGTTTTGGGGGTGATACCATTGATGTGCAAGGTTTTGTGGATTTGAACCATGTGGGTGATAGAGACAATGGCAGGAGCACTATACGTTATATCTTTACTGTAGGAGGGACAGCTGGATTTCAAAATTACCATCAATTGTTGCTTTATTTTCAACAGAAGCTGAGTATGTTACAACTGCAGAAGCAAGTAAGGAGTTTATTTGGTTGCAGCGATTGATGAGTGAGTTGGGTTTTGATAGAGTGGATTGCAGGTTATTCAGTGACAGTCAAAGTGTAATTCATCTTGCTAAGAACTCGGCGTATTATTCACGGACTAAACATATTCACTTGAGAGATCACTTCATTAGATCCTTGTTGGAGGATGGCCATTTGAAGTTGGAGAAGATTGAGGGTAGTAAGAATCCTGCAAATATATTGACAAAACCGGTTAATAGGAAAAAGTTGAGCTATTGCTCAACTTTAGTGCAATTGTGTTGAATGCTAAAATCAAGACTTTAAACGATCGAGGTAAAAGCTTTGGACACTAGGATTATCATGTATAGAGATTACAATTTTTGCAATAAGTCTCCAAGTGAGAGATTATTGCTAATGGAGCCCATTGCCGCAATGGGTTTTGGTCTACCGAAATGCCAAAACCGGCCCAAATCCATTATGATATAATATATATGGGGTGTGGTGCTAGGGTTTTGGGTGAGCCGAAAAAAAGAAACCGAAATGAAAAATATTGGCCAATGTTTTCTATTCAAGTTGCGGCTGCTATAACACAATTACAGGTTGCAAATTATTTTGTGGCTGAGAACAAAAAAAAAATATCAAAGGGCGGCGCTATTGTTGAGGGCAGCAGAGGATTCGGCCAAAGAAACGGTGTTGCCGAAGAATAGAAGGAAGGGTTCGGGTGCTTCTTTTGGATTTTCGGGTCGAAGCAAAGAGAAAAATCACTGCAACAAGAGGTTAGGGTTTGATCTCAAAATCTTGTGTAATTTCTTTGTGATTTCTCTTGCGGTTGAGAACTAGAAAGTTGTAATCCTCTTTTGATATAGTGGAAGTTTTTTGATCGTGTCCCTGTAGACGTAGGCATATTGCTGAACCACGTTAAATCTGCGTATTCTCTGTCTCTGCTATTTTTCTCTTCGGTTAACTATTTGATTCCGCTGGTTGTTGCATTAGTATTATTCTGCTATCTTTTGCTAACACAGATGTGTCCGCTCCACACACATGCTTGCAGCATGCGCAGATGGTTGCGCTCTAACAGGCATGCGTGATTGTGGCCGCGTGCGAAGCAATGCACTCTATGCGCTTGCAGTTGGTTCTGCCATGCGCAATTTGTTCTAATATGTGTCCACTTGTTTCTGCTATGCGCAGAGTTTTGTGCACGGAGTTCTGCGCATGGAGTTGTCCGCGCTCAATAAAAGCTTCTTTTGTAAGGATGAGACGCGCCTATTGGGCTTTGCATCTTCTTCAACAGTCTTGATTTTTTTTCTTTGACTCCATCAAAGCTAAACTTGGTTTCCCATGTTCTTTTTAGTAAAATGGTCATTAAGAGACGACTGTGTGATAGCAAATTCAAAGTTAATGTGAGTCTCGCTATTGATAGACGATGACGCTATATCTTTGTTAAGAGGCGATAACGTCTCATATTCATCGACAGACGACAATGTATTGTCTTTGTTCATGGACAATAATGCCTCATATTTTTCGACATGTAGGAATGCCTTGTCATTGTTAATGGACAATAAGGCTTCATATTTTTTGGCAGTCACCTAACGATAATGCCTTGTGGTTTTCGAGCAAAAAGAATTGGAGGAAAGATATTTTTTATACCTCTGCTGGTCAAATTTGATAATCAGAGTCTCAACCACCAATCCAATCAATTTTTGCATTGGACTGTGCCACAACATTCTCTTTTATAAAAGGAGAGGCTCACTCTGTGGTCGCCAACTCCTATATGCCCGAATTCTTGAAATTCCCTTTTATTACCATAAATGAATTTATTACAACAAATTAAAAAGAAAACTACAAATCAATTTGAATTACAGGGATAGGGAAAAGAGATAACTATATTTTCCTTTGTTTTTGAGGGATCTTGAACAGCGGTGGAAGTTCATTGCGACTTTCCATTGCCAATTCAAATTTTGACTAATTTTGCAGCACCAAGCTCAGAGAAGAAGAAGGAACTTTGAAGTGCCCTTCTGTTCTTTGTGTCTCTGAATTTTTTTAGTCTGTGCGTCTCTTCTCCCTTTCTCTATTAATAGATAGCTTTCCATAGATTTTTCAAAACATAACCGTTTCTCAAATCTCTCCGTAATCGGATATCGAATCATTAGAGAGTGTAAAAGATCCTTCGGAGTGTTACAACAAACTCCGCATGCGAAGCGGGGCTTCGAAGCGCACGAAGAGCACGAAGTGCGTGCAATTCCAGCATGTGCGCAACTGGTCTCGAAGGCAACCCTGGGGGCGTAGGCTTAGGAGTGAATAGCTGGATGCACTCCTCTAGGTACTCGACGCTCCTGGGTGTGCACTGCCATGGGCGCGCTACCCCTGATGCGCTCTCCTGGGCATAGAATGCATTCATCTGGGAGGTGCACGCTTCTCGGTCATGCCTTTCAACTCCCCAATGCGTGTTCCTCGGCACTCGCCTCAAGGTGTGTTTCTGGGTTGTGTGCCCTTAGGTGCATTTCTAAGTTGCATGTACCTAGAAAGTGCTCGCATGCTAGGGATGCACGCACTCATAGGGATGAAACGTACTCATTTCGATGGTGTGTGCTCTAGGGCACTCAGGTGCATGTTCCTCGGTGTGCATCCCTTGTTGCGCTTCTTGGTTACGCGCACCTGCGAGGCATGAGCGTGTCGAGGATGTGTGCACTCCTAGATGTGGAAAAAGTTCATTTGGAAGACACACGCTCCTCGATGCGTGCTCCGCAGCGCCCTTGGACGTGTGATGAGTATTATATATTGTATTTTTTCTCCCATATTTTATCTATTTTTCTATATAAATAAATTCTACTCAGGTATTTTTAGTGTCTTTTTTAGGTAATCCGACTCCTACAAGGAGATAACATGAAATTATTGCTGGATTAGGAAACAAAGGAAAAGAGTTCAAAAAGAATAATGCTATAAGATTAAAATAATTTAGAGAGTTAACGTGCAATACAGTAAAGAAAACTAAGCGTACAAGACAAGAGACTCATGTGGAAGACATTGCAAGAAATTTTCTCAAAATAAGGCAGCTAAATAGTGGTATTTACCGCCATTTAGCTGCTCTATAATGGGCCCATGGGCTAAGTTTTCTTTGGTGATTTCGTTATAATTTTGTAGTTTTTCAGTTCTGTTATAATTAGGGTTTGATTTTCGAAACCTATATATTGGCGGTATCTATGTATTCTAAGAGAATCCTATATTTTTTGTTCTTATTTTTTATTAATAAAATTAGGTTTTTGCTGAAGGAGTGACGGCCACAATACCGTTCTCCAGAGGTACGCCATTGTTTTCTAATCTTTATTTGTTTTTTTTTAGATAGAGTTAATTATTTTCTAGTATAGATTTATTCGCTTTCTAGATTAGATTTTATCGTGTTTATGAATAAAAATTCGATTTTGCTTATTAGGAATATGAGTAGCTAATTTTCTTTAGCCCTAGGATGTAGATGAAGTTAGTTTAATAGATCTAACATGAATTTATCTAATCTTCTTTCTAAAAAAAAATAAAGTTATGATTTTTCTATAAATTAATAAAGGATAGAGTTCACAAATCATAATTCTTTGATAAATTATGCTTAATTAATATTTTGATAATCTATGCTTAGATGAAGTTTGGAATTCTTATTCTTTGTTTATTTTTAGAATTATCAACAAAGATATTTCGATAAATAAATTGAATTGGATAAACTTGTAAATCTAATTTCTTTGATAGGTTATACTTAAGTTCGGTTTTTTGATAGCCTATGCTTATATTAAGGTTTAAAGTTTATTTCTTTGCTTTTGTTTATGAGATTTGCTACTTAATATGATTTGCTTTTAAAAAGGGTATTATGTTTGATGGTCTATACTTGCACATCACTTGATAGGTCATACTTAGGGGCACCTGATTAAAATCAAATTAAAAAGATCACCTTTTTAATATGTTACTTAACCGTGTATAATTAAAAAGATAGGAAGAAAGAAATAATTTATTGTTAGGCTATTATTCTAATGGATTCGAAATTCTAAGTTAATCTCTAGAATTTAAAACTTATCTAAAACTTATCTTCTCTCAATTTAAAAATGCATAGCTAGTCTGTTAGACTAAGGAAAGAATAAGAAATACAAAAATACCTAAAATCCCTGTGGGACGACCTATATAGCGCTACAACTGATACTGTGCGCTTGCAGTAAATTATCACGTCAAGTTTTTGACGTTGTTGCCGGGGATCGACGGTATTTTTCTTTCTTTTTCTAATATTTTATGGGATTAACAGTATGTGTTGAGTGTGCAGAGAGCAGGAATTGCAGATACAGAAAGATAAATAGGATCAGAAAAGCTTTGTGACTAAGCAGCAGAAACCAGAGAGTCCAATTCTCTTGTTTAGCCGCTATTCAGCAGTCCAAACTGCCAATTGGCGGCTTAGAAAGTATATTCTGATCTCTGATTTTCTCCAGTTCTATGTTTTGGTTCTCTGCTTCTGTTAAAAAAACAAAACAAAAATGTTAGGCACTGTAGGAATCACATTTGCTATTTGATCACATCAATTTCACCGTTTTATCTCTCCACCACAACCCACTTCTTGCATTAGTTTAGGAAATTCACGCATACACTCACGGTCGTTGGTTCATGCCACATTGGACCCATGATCAATTTGGTCGACTAGTGAGATCAGATTTGCTCATGGATAACAAGATGGACCAACCGATCCCAATCCTTCAAGATCGATATTACCCATTGCGCACATTACTTTTATCATGCATAAAATATCTACACGCAGCGGTAATCACTATGAGTTGAAACCGTAGTACATTAGTATTCTTCTAAATTCATTGGTTCTGATTCAGAAGATGCATATATCTTTATTAGTGAATTTCAGGAAGTATGCATGATGATAAAACTGTAACACTTATCAGAGGACGCAATTAAGCTCCGCTTCATTCCCTTTGCACTCAAGGATAATACCAAGAAGTGGTTGTACAATATGCCTACTGATTCAATCACTACTTGGGATGAATTCGTTGCAGTATTTCTTAAGAAGTATTATCCCATGCATAAGACGATAAGGATTAGAAATCAAATAAATCAATTCTGTCAAGTGCCGGGAGAACCCTACTGGAAATACTTGGAACAGTTTAAGGATCTTTTAGCTCAGTTCCCCTACCATGTGATAGAAAAGTGGCAGTTGTGTCAAATCGTGTTCGAAGGACTCTATTACATATCCAAAACTCTTTTTGAGTCCATGTGTCAGGGGGAGCTTATGAGGAAAAAGGAGGATGAAGCATGGGACTTTCTTGAGGACCTATAGTAAAATACTATGCGGTGGGAGAGTCCCACTGAGAAGCCCAGTGCATCAACTTCTACGCATAAGGGTGGGATCCATAGCGTCGACAGCTTTATAACTGTCGGAGCTAAAATTGCAGCCCTTATAAGAAGAATTGAGGCATTGGAGACCACTCGTGCTCCACAGGTAGGTCAGGTAAATCAAATATAAGTTTCCACATGCTTTAATTGCGGAACTCCGAATCATGTTATGGAGGAGTGTCCATTATTAATGAGTCTCATGGGTCCCATATTTGAACAAACTAACATCTTATATCAACAACCCATGAATAATCCTTATGCTCCTGCATACAATCCTAACTGGAGGAACCATCCAAATCTATCATGGGTCAAGGGCAATATCAAAGGGCCCCTAACCCTAACATACAGCCTCCAACCAACGGTCAGTTCCCAAGACCAAATGTGGTTGCTTATCAATACCCAAATGCATCAAATTATGGGAACAAGCAGAATAGACATCTGCACAAACAACTCACATCCACAACAGGGGTCTACTAATGAACAAGAAAAGCGACTTCAGTCACTTGAGATGCACGTTGAAAATCTTCTTAAGTCTCATTTCAAGTTTGACACGCATATGTCCAATCTTGACACACACATGCAAAATCTTATAAAAATGTTAAGTCAGATGAGTGAACATGCCCAGAATAACTTTCCAAGTCAACCTATAACAAATCCTAATGCCAGTTTCTCAAACTCCAATCAGTTGCATGTTCACCAATGCAATGCTATTCACATGCTTAGATCTGGCACGCAAGTGGATAATAATGTAGCCATGCCATCTGATCCTACTACTACTATGTCGCAAGCTGCACCATCACCATCACCTTCGTCACCATCACATGATCATTTAGAAGAACTTGTTCCTGAGCCGAAAGAACCATATCCCAATCGGTTTAAGAAGTTTTCACTGCAAGTAGAAAAAATTCTTAAAATATTTTATCAGATGAAGGTTAATATTCCACTCCTTGATCTTATACAATAGGTTCCTACTTATGCTAAGTTCCTCAAGGATTTGTGTACTAAGAAACAAGTAAAACGTTCCTGAGAAAGTTTTTCTTACTGCAAATATATCGCAAATCCTCTCTAACTACTTGCCTATCAAGTACAAAGATCTAGGTTCCCCTACAATCTCATGCACCATTGGGAACACTACATTTGATAGGGCATTGTTTGATTTAAAGGTAAGTGTCAACTTACTTCCTTACACTGTTTATAAGCAACTGGGATTAGGAAAACTTCAATCTATCAAGGTCACATTACAGTTAGCTGATCGTTCAATCAATAGACCACTTGGTATAGTTGAAGATGTGCTCATTAAGGTCGGCTAGTTTATCTTTCCTGTAGACTTCATTGTTTTAGAAACTGAGCCGACTTTCAATCTACGGAATCAAATTTTTGTTATCTTGAGTAGACCATTCCTTACAACATCAAATGCATTAATTGATTGCAGGAGTGGCCTCATGAAGTTATCGTTTGGGAATATGACTATGGTATTGAATATATTCAATATGGATGAGCACACAACGAGCTCCATCATTGAGGTCAACATGATTCATAGTTTGCACTCTCATTTGACCTCTTGCACTGATGATGAACCCTCGTTTGAGCAAATATTTAAAGATGAACTGATATTATTAGATGAATTAGCACATACTGATTCTATGTATGATGATACTTGTGCAAGTGTGCCATTGATTTATGAGCAAACTTTTGAGGATTTATTTGCAGAGGAGCTCACACTACTTAATGTGTTAGAAGAGCCACCACCACATTCAATTGATCCTATAGCACTCTTCTCACCTCACGATATTTCTACATGTATGCTTGTTACTAACGATGATTGACAGGTTTATAATAAAGAATTCTTTAACCAAATTGTTAATGCTTACTGTGAACAAAGAAAAATCGAGGGTGGCATAAGCTACAGACAGGTAATTCGTGACTTGTAGAAGGTTGATGAGATATAATAATGCAACCACTTCACGTTTAAAATGTACACACTATGAAAATGGGAAGCGATCGAGAGGTTGTAACCGCTTTCCATGAGTTAATAGGGTGATGATATTGAGATCGTAACTTTTACAACTCTCATTATTTATATAGTATTTATATAATAGTTTTCATATTTATTTTACCACACTTGGTTTATGTATTAGGCATACATGAGTTTAGGTGTAGGGGAGTGGGTTAGGATATTTTCTTTATATTTTTTGAAGATTTTAGTTTTTTTAGAGGTTTTATTTTTAGATGATTTTTGGGTTTCTTTATTTTGCACTTTGGGTAATTTTTAGGATAACTAACAAAAAAACTAAAAAAAACTTTTGTTTTATATATATTTTCCAGTAGATAAACCTAATTACAGATAAAGGGACAAATTTTGATTTGAAATTGGATATGAGAGCAGATTGGACAATACACTTTGAATTTTATGAAAAAAAGATTAAAATCTAAAAAAATAAATACCGCTAACAGTAGTTTTGAGGCAAGTATACATCTATTTTTCACTTCACAATAGTTTATTAGGTTAATGACAAAGATGATAACGATTGAGTAAGTTTTTTCTCACTAAACAAAGAAAAAAAGTGAGAATAAAATAATGAGGTGAGCTTGGTATTAAGGCAATAGTCTCGAGAGTGATAAAATAATGGGGTATACCTGGTATTAAGGTAATAGTCTCAAGAGTGAAAACAAGAGTATGATCTGAGTAATCGGGTACTTTGTGCCTAAGTATGCGTGAATATTCGTATGAAAGATGAAATATTCTAAAAAACAGAAGAAGAAAAGAAAACAATGTGAACCGAGTAATCGAGTACTTTGCGCCTAAGTAAGCGTGAATATTCATATGAAAGGTAAAATATTCTTAATAAAAAGAAAAAAATTGTTATGAGAGAGGAGATGAATCATGAATTAGAGTTGGAGTCCAAAATCGAAATAGACTATACATGTGCACGTAGATATATAGGAGCCAATGGATTATCTGTTAGTAGGTATTGAACGATAGGATTTGAATTTTTGATTAAAATAATAAGTATATCTGATATGACACTCAATTTGAAAATTGATAATCTAAATGCATTTTTGAGTTTGTATGTTAGTGAGATTAAATGATGAAAATATTATAAAAAAAAGATTTTCTTTCTTCTGTATAAAATTTTTAGTTTTCTTGATTTTTTGTTATCCTTATTTTTCTTTTCTTTATTCCTTCATCTATTTTCTTCATAAATTTTGTAGGTATATTTACTGTAAACTCTTACGAGACAATACTCGTCCACTAAGCTAATTTAGGGATTTAAAAACTTGTTGCTCGTGCTAAGTGCAATCGCGATTCCTGCAAAAGTGAGTTAGAATTTTTTTTTTCTTTTTAGGATTAGGTTTTGCTAGAGAACTAGTAAAAGATCGGTGCTCCTCAGTGTGTGCCCCCTAGTTGAGCTTCTGGGTTGTGTGCGCCTGATAGATGCGTGTCTGCCAAGAATACATGTGTTCCTGGATATGAGATTCACTCGTCTGGGAGGTACACGCTCCTCGGTGTGCACTCCTAGGCACCCAGGTACATGATCCTTGGTGCGTGATCCGTACTTGCACTCCTTGGTGCACTTTTTCAAGTGCGGGCGTCTGGTGCTTTTATTTTAGCTGATTATTTTACTGTTTTAGTTCTACACTGACATGTAGAGACCTTTTGGAAATTCTTCCCTCGGTTGAAATGGAAGTTAGAATACAATTTATTGACAATTTAGGCAATGTGATTATTGTACCATGCTATACGTTCCTAAAGAACAATCTCGGATTGCTTTTGCTTTTAGAGGGGGGACGGGGGGTGGGGTGGGGAATAGGTTTGAGGAAAAGTAACTAACATTAAATAGAAGATACAAGGGTGGGGAACACAGTCAAAGTCTGACAATGGAAGCACCTCACACAAGCACCTGATCACTCATGCTTCACATACACATCATACTCCACCACAGCATTCCCAGTAATGAGGCTGAAGTCATGCGTCTTGGCCAGTGCATACCCCCTTGCGAACCTGAATTTGCCACTCCCTCCCACCACCGGCATCTCCCTCACCTCATCAAACACCGCATTCCGGCCCAGAACCGATAGCGTGCTCCCGTTGTACTCTCCGTCCTTGAACACAAAGTTCATGGTCATCATCAGCCCGGCGTCCTCCTTGGACGCAAGCGCGTACATGCCTTGTGCATACCCTAGCAGCTTCGAGTCCTGGTCAGGCCCTTCAGTCAGAGGGTCGTCCATCATGACGACAGCACCGAATCCGGTGAGTGATACAAATGTCATCAGGGACTGTGCGACTCGGACTGCAGTTGGGCTGGTTCCGACTACTATGTCGTGGAAGAAGAAGTGGAGGTGTGTCTCCTTCTCGGGCTCGCTGACTGAGGAGGAGGCGAAGAAGAAAAGGAGGAGGAAAGTGAGAGGAATTGATGAAGAGGCCATAGGTACAGAAGAAGAGTTAGCAGTGCAGGATGTGAAGTGAAGTCTGTTTGTTTTGTTGCTGTTTATAATAATGGCTCGATCAGGTGGGGTTTGGTCACTAGCTAGGAGCTGCGAACGAGTAGTTAGTGGCAGGTGAGAGTGAGAGAGAGAGGGTCTGACTTCTTAAGTGTGCATTAGTGACCAAATTCAGTGAAGAATCTGACGAAGGAGAAGTGTAGCGTTGCGTTGGTTTATCCGTTTCTTAGAGAATATGAGGTATACATGTAGAGTAGTAAGGCAGAGAATATTAGTAACAGCACGAGCCTGCAACATTGTGTTTGATGTAATGATAGCAGTGCTCTCGACTCCACCAACTCTCTTAATTTTGTCATATAATTTTCATATAATTCTAGACTCTTAATTACCGTTTATCCCCCTAAAGATTCATATGCAAGCTTACCGTGCAAACCCATGAAATTGAATATAAAGGATACCTGTTCTTTGTCCATTGCTATTTACTGGACATTCCAATGTGCTTTAACTTAATTAATATCAATATGAATGTAACCAATATTTCACTTGTAGCTATTTAATAGCCCATGGACAAATCAAGATGCCTCACAAATTATGAGACAGTTGAGATGACTTCCTGAACCATCCGCTAACTAGAGCTCTTAGGAGGAAAAATCAGGATTGAAAATTTGTTTAATTATAAGCTTTGAAAAAACTAACAAAAGGAGAGCTCGAACTATCACCTTTGTTCCGAAATGGCAATGGTTTAATAAGAAATCAGTGGCAGGAACTAGGGGCCCCTGGACTAATTTTACTTATATTTTCATTTCCTCAATTTTATATCAACAGAGATCATCCAACACCTATTTGTTTCATTTATGAATCATCAATTGGCAATTGTCTATCATATAAATAACCAAAACTCGACGGAGGGAGTGGGCAGTTCGAAGTGTGGAGGTGGCATTTGGAAGATACGAACTCAAGTAGCTTCCTCCGCTGTGTGCGCATCCAACCATGCAAACTAAATTATTAGTAGAATATAAATCTCTCCATTGGCTCCCTGTCTTCCCTCAACTCTCTTTCCACTACAAACCCTACGATGGCATCTTGTCTTAATCTCTTCGTTGTCTTATCACTCTCGCTATTTGCTACGATTTGCTTCTCATCAGAAGCCTCTGGCTCAGGGAACGCAACACACATACATCTCTACTTCCATGAGAGAAACAGAGGCCCAAACAGCACGACGACCATCACTGTGTCAGGGAACACAACTGCTCTCGGATTCGGAGTCATAGGAATAATCGACAAGAGCTTTGAGTAGGGGCCGATCCCACCTCAAAGCTGGTCGGGTGAGCCCAGGGGATCCTGCAAGTGGTGTCGCAGCAGGAGACTGTGTTTCTCGTCTCTTTAAATTTTGCGGGTATAATGGAAGCACGCTAGATGTGTTCGGGAGGGTTGTGCTCACATTGGGGATGAGGGACTGGAGCATCATTAGAGGGACTGACCAGTTCAAGATGGCTGGAGGTTTTGCTCATGGCAAGAAACTAAGTTCTCCCGCTGGTTCTATTCCTATAAAGCTCGACATCTATGTCGTGCACAGCAGCGATTGAAATGCTCCGTGTATTTGACTTCTTATGCGAAGCCTGTATATGCTATTATATATGTAATGAATCAATAAGGTTGACTAATATCGCTTTCCCTCCTTCACAGAGGTGAAATTTCCCAAAATATACAAATTTCTGATAGATACTTGTCAGAAACTAGTGAAGCAGCCCCAAATAATGAAATCTACAAATGAAGAATTGGGAAGTTTTTACAACAATCAACAGCAAAATGTCTATACTAGATTAGAAAGGGGATTGTTAAAGCAAGTCGAACTAGAACTATAAGTATTGTGGTACGAGCGTGAATATAGTACAGAAATCATGCTACGATAACTAGTTTGGTTTTCTAAGGTTTCTTTTGTTTTGAAGACTTCATAGCGGGTTGCTATCCTCGATTATTAAATTAATAAGACATAACTGAACAGAGTACAATACAAATGATTTCATATAAGTGGAACCATAAAACAATACAAGTATAAACCTAATTAAGGAAAAAAAGTAATAAAAAACAGCAAAAAGAGGAAGGTGGATCAGGGGAGCTAACCCCTCCACTTCTACAATGTCTCATGGTATATGTCCTAACTTGCTCCATACCTGTCTAGAATAGTTAGTCGTATCGTCATTTGTGAGGGTACTAAGGGAAATGTGGGTATTGTGTCATCATTTGGGGATCCTTTTGATGTCTAGGTGTTCATCGTCAAAGATTAAATTTGTCCCAAAAATAGTGTCATGTATAGTATATCGCAGTTATACTTCAAGAGAATGGCATGTACGTATGAATACTCTAATATTTCTCTCTCCATATTTGACAATAAATGACAACTATCATAATCATTTGAGACGAGATATGTTCCCAGAAATCCAACCCCTACTCCAAATACTATCCACATCCTACATGTCTAGGTCTCTTTGAAAAAGAAGCACATTTAAGCCACAATCGATTTGTGAACTCTCATGTTAGCACGAATGTTTCATAGACTTGAGAAAAAAAATCCTGGGTTTTATAGAGTACACAAAACATTAGGCCCTAACCATTCTCTACATTGTATTTTAGGCTACGTAACTATATCGTTCTTAGAAATGAACCAAAGATACATCTTGGGTTTCATATGACATTTAATTTTCCATATATTTTGAATAGAAGTGAGTTTGTACCCGCCATCCATATAATGATTTGTATGTTGATTTCACAACGAATTTTTCTGACATTTTCCATCTCCATTATAAAATTTCCTCTCATTATGGTCCAGGGGAGATAACTTCCAGTGCCTGCCAAAGGAATGTAAGCTGCTTCCTTTACTCCCATGATGTGTTCCTTCTTAGTGCTAGCCTCCCCTATTCCTATGGCAGTAATTTGTACATGCAGCATCTTGGTCGTGGGCCATCTAAAATATCTCAGGGTAAAACACCTCAAGCGGTACTTGGATGTAGCATTGATCATGCCAAAATGCTCTTGCTTTGCCCCGTTTAAATGTCATGCTTAGCTAAAAATTACCTTTAGAAAGTATCACTCATTTCAAAAATTTGAGGTGTAGGATGAGTTTCTAGGTTTGGCGCATTATGTGCCTATTTTAAGATCATACTTAGAGATTAATAGGATTTAGAGAGTCCTCTGAATGCAATTTATGATGTGCCACTATCACTTGGCGATTAATGATGGGTTGAAAGTATGGATATCCAATTCATCTAATTTTTCTTCAAGTTTAGGTTTGCAAAATTGTCCTTTTTAGGATTGATATGGTAGAAATAAGCAAGTCTTGAGGGGGATGAACAAGGTATTCTAATTTTAGCATAGTTAATAAATTAACAGAGTTTATGCAACAAAAATTAAAATACAATCACAATAAAAGCGCAAAGCAAAACTCGTGACATTTTCATAATGGTTCTGAAAAACCACCATAGTCCACTCTTCCTCTCGATTAAAGGGGCGTTCACTACTGGTGAAAAAAAAAATCCTAAATCACAAGTTTGATCTAATAAATAGATACAAGATTAAATTCTAATCTAGCCAATTGGTCGTCTACTGGAAAGTATTCTAATACAAAGTCTAATACCAACATCCCTCTAGTGTTCCTCAATTATTCCCGAGTTGAGTGTGCTGTATAAAACTCCCAATCATATAGATTATAATCTCAATCGCACCATCTTGCGTGCATCATAAAACCAATCACATAGATTATAAAAAATGTTTTGGAGACTCACACTAATAGTATCAATTAAGTGAATAGCAGAAAGATCTAAAATCCTCGACTATCATCTTCGAAGATATGTATTGTTGTACGAGGAAGACAATGAAGATGTTGAACTCAAGTTGTGATGCACTACTAATAGATCTAGATTTATATTCTAGCGCATCTTTGAAAGTGTATGATTGTTGAAAAAAATCAGTCTTGTAGCTTCACCTTTTTTCTTCAAGTTCTTCTTCTTCAATTTGCTGAATAGTTTACTCTCTCATTTTTTATTCCTTTGCCTAAAAGGCCATTTATAAGTATGATTCACCTTTAGAATTGATACAAATTATTAATTTAGATAGGATAAAACTATAGCCATCTGATTCAAATAATCATATTATGATTTGCATCGTTTAGAAATAAGATCTTATCTTGCCAAATAAATGCCCAAATCCGATAGTTTCTAACCTATGCTACTGATAGAGCCACTAATAGTGTCACCAGTGGCTTTATTGGTAGGTAGCTTCATATTCTAATCCAACATTTAACTATCTATCGTAAGGTATCTCTCATAATTCCTTCATCCTTCAATCTTTGTCTCTAGAAACTTGTAAGGGAAGGCTTAGTTCTTGAATATTTAGTTCTACACAACGGAAAAAATGTTGAAGGAGCATTCAGCTTAAAAGTTTATCCACATATCTTTCGTTGACACTAGCATATAGACAAGGCACATTTGCAAACCCCACCAATTTTACTTCATTAAGGATGCAACCGTCAAGGACATCCTTGACATTACCGTAACAATCCATTCACTAAAACTAATATTGAGCTCAATGAAATGGCTTCCCTCCTGAATCAGCATGACTTCCTTGAAAGTAATACATTTTTTTCTTTCTGACCTCCACATGCCTTTTTGTCATCTAAAGATATTATTTCGTTCTAACATTATGTTCATTAATTCTTCTTATTTTTAATCTAGGTATCACTACAGTTGTAACAGATATTTGCACTCCTGTCTTCAGAATTAAAAAAATGACTTTGTCCGATTCGTCAAAGTTTTCGCTATTGATATCTCCATCTGGCCTCATTGTGCTATTATCACATTCCAGTATGATGTTTATAAATGCTACACTGTAGAACAGCTTCAACGGCCAGTTTGTCATTGTTAATATTAGGTTGCAGCCAATAATCGAAATCAAAAGCTAGTTTGGTGATGGATTTCAAGGGGCTTTACCACAATGAAAGAGGAGTTTAAATAGTATCTAGAAAAATAATCTAAAGAATTGAATTTAGGTGAATAAATGAGGAATTGAATTTGAGAATTGAACATTTGACTTTGATGGTCAATAGTGAATCAAAAGAGAGAAGAAATTGACTTTGGAAATTAAACATGTGATTATAATGTTAAATGGTGAATTATAAGATAGGGGATAAATGGGAAATTGAATTTAGGGATTAAACATGTCATTATGATAGTCTATGATGTATTGAATGAGAGAGGAATTTAAGTCATGAGAGGACGAAGAGGGATTAATGGAAGATTTTTTAAAATAGAAGAAGGATATATTAGGAAAAAAATTTAAGTTAAATAACATTTTATATTATTGCATGATGATTTCTTATATTACTAGTCTAGGAATGATATAGGTGGGCATGGGTCTAGGGTTTAAGTCATGGCTCAAGTAATATTTCTTTTTACACAAAATAGTTTTGATCTGAGACAGATGGGCTTGGGCTAGTTTGAAAGAATTACAAGTTTAGGAAAATAAATAATGGGCTAGGCTAAATTTTTTTTTATAAACACTGGTTTTATTTTTTTTTAAAATAAAACCACCTTTGAAAAATAATATATACATATATCTGATAGGTTACTTGCAACGACTTTCCTAAGGGAATAATTTCATTCTCGAAATTTCATTTAGGATAAACTGGGAAAATACCTCTTATTTGCTTTGTCAGTCAAAACAAAAGTCTCTCCTTGCTCACGATTAATCTACTTATGCTTTGAGCAGTTTCTGATCTAATGCTCATTAGATCCACAATGTAAATATTGACTACTTACATATCTATATTTCCTATCAACATATCCACGCCAACATATCCACGCGTCTTGTAATAGTCATAAGCAACTTTCAAACGCTTTCTAGTGGGTATGTTGATTCCTCATGATCAACTTGATTTGCTTCAGGAATTCTCGATTGTGGTGCATCTCCGGTTTGTTTCTCTTAGGTTAATTTTGCTGTGATTTTCAGGTACACAAGTCAACATATATTTTAGGTCTAAACAAGCAAAAATTATCCAAAGTCAGACATGCGACTCGTTCGTAGTTTTAATATTGGAAACTATGGTTTCTATTTTATCTCTATAATTTTTAATTCAAATATTTAACCAAATTAGGATTCGCTTAAATCCTTTAATTGTAAATTTTTTTATTATAATTTAAAATATCCAAATAATAATAGTGAGGTGAAAGAAAAACCAGTTGCCTAAGTTACTTCTTTGCGGGAACTTCTAAATACCCCTCCTCAAATTTACAAGTGCCTCTTTACTAAGTACATTATTGATGAAATCTAAATTTATGGATTTCATCTAATTACACCCCTTTATATTTCTAGATTATCTCTCTTATTTTTCCTTTAAACCTCTAATTACTCTCTTGTTCTTTGTAATCATCTCACGAACAAACTTGCGTCCTGCTTGGATTCCCGCCCCTCTCTCCACCCGCGCCCCGTCCACTTCTCGCCTAATATATCTTTTCATTTCTAAAAAATTATAATCTACTAAATACTAAAAAAAAAAAAAAATTAAAAAATGATACATTAAAATGTACAAAAACATAATTTTTAATAAATTATTTTATTTATTTATCAAATATTACTTTTTAAATTTTTTTTATTTTTTAAAGTTTTAATCTATTTTTACTATGCTCTCAATAGAGAAATTTTTCTTTCGAATCTCTTGAATTTCAGTTTGTTTGAAAGAGAAAAATATTTTTATTTGTTATATTTTCTCTTTAAAATGATTTAAAGAGATTTATTATTTGAGTTTTGGAGATTTATTAATATTCAGAGAGATTTAAACGGAAAAGAGAGAAAGAAAACAAAAGAAAATATCCTAAATATTTAATAGCAAATTTGTAATTTAAGTAGAGATTTTTAGGAGATATTTAGAAATTTAAGGGAAATATTTAAAATTACTCTTGTTTGGTCCAACTACCGAGTGTGCATTTCACATTTTCATAAAAAAATAAAAAATATATTAAAATAGCACCAAAGTGGGGACTCTTTTTACAAAATATATACCAAAAGTAAATTCAAATTAAAATCTAAATATATTTTCTAAAACGGTAAGAAAACAGTTTGTTACCTTTTGGATTTGGGGGCTCACCGGGTTTCCTTTTTCCTTTGCTAGGAAAAAGGAAAAAAAATGAAAAAGAAAATAAGGAAGGGAAATGAAAAACAAAGGAGAAAAGAAAGAAAATCCTGTTACTAATTCATTCATACTTAGATACTAGTTTCTAAAATCATTATATTTTTAAATTAATCCTCTACAATACTTTAAGTGGCTCCTTTTTAGTCCCGTGCATTAAGTTCAGTTCGAAGGAATATTCCTTCTAATTTAACTATTTATCTATTTTTTCTAGCTATATCATTGTCTTTAACTCCTATCCTAATAATTAAGGCTAACATATATAAAAAAAAAACCCACAAGGTATCATGTTTTTCCTAACAACTTCCATGAACTATTTCATGTTATATAAAGAACAATGAGATTTTAAATTTCATAGAAACCCCCAAGTGAGATTAGAATAAGAATAATGAATCGATTTAAAAATACATTAAATACACATTCTTCGACCTTTCTAAATATTCATTTTCTAATTTAGTATATTTTAGTCAAAACATGTATATTTGAAGTTGTCGGGGAGTGGGTACTATTGCCTTTTTAAACGATCAATTAATCTGTCCATTATGTTGTGTGGGGGTTTTCATGAAATTTGGAACTTTATGGAGGTTGATATAACATATAAAATCTTATGGGGTTTTTGAAAAACTTTAATACTTGGTGGGTTTTCTTGTACCTTAGCCAATAATTAAATCCAACACTCTTTCTCTCCTCCTTAATTTCTCAAGCAAACATCTAATCCAACTCTCTCTCTCATTTCCTCTTTCTCTCTCCACTTTAATAACTCAACTCAACCCAAAACCCTCTCTCTCAATCTCCCTTTTCCTAACTACTCTCTCCCTCTCACTCTGTCTCCTCTCACTAATAACTCAACCCAACATCCTCAATTTTAATCTCTCATCCTTAATTATTCTCTTTAATTATAAACTGAACATAACTCCCCCCCCCCCCCCCCCCTCCTCCCTTCCTCCATCTCCTCTATTGTAACTCAAACAATTGCTCTCTTTCTTAAGTTCTCCTTCCTAATGTTTTTAGTCATCATAAAATAAACCCAACTATATTTCTCTCAAACTCATTTTAGATTTGGCGAGTGAGAATAAGAGAAAATAGGAGGAGGAGAGGGGACAATGGTGAGGAGAAGAGAGATGTGATGAAGGCGATAGAGAGGGAGGATCCACTTGCAATCCATTGAGATCGAGAATTTGTAGAGAGAGAAGAGAATGAACTTAATTTTTTTTTCTCTGTTTTTTATTCATTTTAGAAGATCTAAAGAGTTTCTAGAAGAAAACACGCAAAATGATTGATTGATCATATGCTATACCTGGTTAGACCCTAACCCAGATTGTTAGAGGGAAAACTCTGCACAAACTCTGCACTCGAAGCGACGTTTCAGAGTGCATGAAACACGCACAACACATGCTATAAGAGCAGTGCATGCACACATATGGGTGCGAGGTAGTCTTGGCCGCATGCTGCCTTGGCCACAGTAGCTTCGAGTGCACAGCCTTGGGAGAGCGTGCACCTTGGCACCGTGGTGCTCAAGTGCGTGTTTCTCGACGCGCGTCCCTAATTGTTTTGCTTCTGGGTTGCACGCGCCTGGGATACACACGCTGGCCGAGGATACGCACGCGCTCCTGGGTATGGATTACATTCAGGTGGAAGGCTTGCACTCCTCGATTGTGTTCCATGGCCCCCAATAGTATGCTCCGTAGCGCACACCCCTTGGTTGCGCTTTTGCGTTGTGCGTGCCTATGAGATGCATGCATGCTGGGGATGCACATGCTCCTGGGTATGAGATGCATTGAGGCATGCTCCTCAGTGCGTTCTCTTTAAGTGCACTCCATGATGCGCTCTTCCTGGCGTAGACATCTGGCACTTTTGTTTCAATTGATTGTTCTATTTTTTTAGTGCCTATAAAACCCCCTCCAAAGTTTTTGTAATATTATCATTGATTTTTAATGAATTTTGAAATACTTTGTACTCTTTTGATCTTAGCTATGTAGTCTTCGTTGTGTACTACGATTTTCATAGTGTACTGTAAACCGTCTTTTAAAGCCCCCACATTCTTAATCATTTAGCTTTTATAGATATACTGTTGAGCCATGTAGAGAGCCTTTAATGTGTCTTGAGCTCTTGAGTCCCATAGTTTTGAACGTTGACTTAAGATTTTCCCTTTATATTAGGTTATAACTCAGCTTCACCTCTTTTCTTCTTATGCAAGTACACAATCTCGCATTCATCATTTTTGTTTGGGAGTTTCAAGATCCCTTATTGATAGCTCATACTTTGAAAACCATCTTCCAAAATCGTCATCTCCAAGTTATTTTGTTATTGCAGGTGTACTATTGAATCTTTATATAACTTGTCAAAGTTCATCTACAAATTTTCTTGATTTTCATGGGTATACTGTTGAACCTCTTCAAAGTATTAAGATTACTTGTAGAGAATTTTTCCTAATGATGGAATAGTTCAAAATTTTGGCTTTTGCGCTCGTGTTGTCTAGCTGCTTTTGAAATATTGAAAATCAAAACATTGTTATGACATAAAGGACATTTTTGTCTGAGTTATCCTTTAAATATAAAGCCTTCAAATCTATACTTTAACTTGTAGTTTTGCTTTCAGAAAAATTATTGTCTGCAACATGAATAAATTTGTAATCTGGAATGATCTAATGATAAATAATATTCTAGTTATCTGTTCAAAGGTGAATAGCTTGATAGCATATGATAGAGTTTTGTCTATTCAGAGACCAAGAGATGACAGGCAAAAGGGGATTTATGGATAGGGTAATTGTATCTCACGAATGGTGACTCAAACTATTCAAAGATATTGGATGTGATAGAAAGAGTCTTTAAAAGAGTAGAGTTCTTACCGTTCAGTGATATCTAATATGACAGATTAGGAGATGCAAGTGATAGGCAGATGGTGATGTTAACATGCTTTATTAATATTGACTCATGCTATTTAGAGGTTCTGGACATGATAGATAAGAGATTGCAAAAATAGAATCCTAGTTATTCAATGACATCTTGTATGATAGATTAGAAAAATATAGAGGTATTATTATACATATCTTGTTCTCCAATCTATTTAGAGGTTCAGAATATGATAGTAATGAACCGATTAAATAGAGGTATGTTTTAACATGTTTAATCTATCCTTTTAGTGACACCTAGTATAATGGGATTTGAGCGAGGACAGCGGTATCATTACACATGCTTCAAAGCTCCACCTATTCAGAGGATATGGACATGATAGGAATGAGCTAGTTAAACAAAGGTAATGATTAACGTGTTTAGTCTTGTGAGTTAACTATCAAAGTTGACTGTTAACTTGATAGAAAAATGATTTTCGCTAGAGGTAATTGTTAATTTAATAATGCAAAAAATAAGATCATCAAAGATAGTACTGTTGTACTTGATGAATAGCGATTTCTTTTCTGTCAAAGTGAAATCTTAATACGACAAGGCTGATTGATTTTGTTAATATTTTTAGCAAATCCTTAGCTATCAATAGATATGATTTGCCTTTATCAATCACCGTATGCGTTGGGCTAGCCATACTATTTTCCTCAGCATGATGAGGTTGGTAAGGATTTCGTTTGGAATTACAGGTCAAATATTTTCTCTTCTCTTTACTTTCGTAGCTTTGGACAGTGATGTATCCTTATAATCGAATAAGGATACTATTGTGACATATTTGTTATGGGATTTTTAGCACCCCCAGCTATTAATAGATTTAGTTTGCCTTTACCAATCATCATTTGCATTGGGCTAGTCATGGTATTTCCCTTAACATGATGAGTTGTTGAGAATTTTGTGAGCTTATGTGCCAAAAGTTTCCCCTTCTCTTTATCTCTAAGGCCTTTGGGCTGTTTATGATTTTACCCCTGTACAATGGGATTGGTGAGGATTTTATTTTTCTCTTCCCTTTACTTTAGCAGTATTTTGCGATTCATACATTTGCTAGGTTGGCAAGGATTTTATTTTCCTCTTTTTTTTTTACTTTAGCAACTTTAGGCGATTCATGCTTTTATCCCCTACACGATGGTGTTGGCGAGGAATTCCTTTGGGTATACATACAAAGTTTTTTCTCTATCCTTAGTCAGAGACTTAGGATTCATTTTCGTCTAGTACCCCCTGCCAGGAGTTTGAAGCTTCACCTTAGTAGTGATCCAGTATTTCTTCATTCCAGTGTTGAAGATGGGGTTTGATGACTTTATTCCTTAAGAATAATATTTCTTCAGGAACTTTCTATTGATTGGCATCATCATCTAATTACTGTGTTAATTAATCAACCGGTATGCTCTATTTGAGTAGGTCATCTCTACAACAAACAAACCCTCTCACTTTGATTGGAATTTTCCCTTGATCTTATGTGTCATGACCATCAGTCATTTGACTAGTAAGACCAGGTCATCTTATTTGAAAGTTCATTCTTTAACATTCTTGTTGAAGGCTCATGATATTTGTGCTTGATAAAGATCTATCTGTTGCTAAACATTTAAGTGCTTTTCATCCAACGCTTTTAATTCTCATCATTGTTGGCTGTATTTTTCTTCAGTGGTCATTCTTGTTACTAATGCCACCCGAAGGAAAGGAATCTAGATTTTCGAAGGTAGGACAACTTCACACCCGTACACCAAGGAGAATGGTGTGACTCTTGTTGGTGTTCTTACCGTTGTCCGATAAGTTCATAGACAAGCGCCCAATTTCTCATACCAGTCGCGTTGACTTATAGTGATGAATTTCTATAAAAGCTTCAGAATGGTTTTGTTGAATACTTCTGCTCGGCCATTAGTGGTTGGTTTATATGGGGATGAAAGCACATTATGTATTTTGAATTTATCACAGAATTTGATGTAGACCCTATAAGTAAATTGAGGACCATTGTCGCTGATGATCTGTCTAAGAAAACCAAAATGGTAGTTTACGTGGTGTTTGATAAATTTGACTACATCCACCATTTTCACTTCTCTTAAAGGGGTGGCTTCTACTCATTTGAGACAGTTATAGCCAGTAGGAACCGATGTCCATGAGAAGATATTGGACAGATGGGGTCGATAATATCCATTCTCCATGTCTCGAATGGCCAAGTAATTGTAGTTGGATGTAGGTACTCTTGAGCTTGATGCATGTAGTTGGCATGCACCTGACAGGCATGACATCTTTTCGCATATTTCATAGTGTCAGCCATCATCGTCGGCTAGTAAAAACCTATTCTTTTTATCTAGTCTACTAATTTTGGACTCGGCTGAGGAGCACTGCAAGCCCCATCATGAGTTTTTTTGAGCACTTCTTGTGCTTCTTGTTATGATAAGCATCAAAGTAAAACTCCACTTGGTATTTTCCAATATAAAGTGCCTAGTTTAGTATTATAATGAAACTTTTTTGCCTCTTTCCTTACTTTGGTGACTTCTTTGGGATCCTTTGGTACTATCCCGTAGAGTGCGAGGTCAACGAAGATGAATCACCAATCTCAGGGCTAAAAGTTCAACCCTGATGCATGGGTTTCATTTACCTCAAGTATTTCTTTGGGGCAAACAAGCGTGTGACTTCAAATTTTAGTGTGTTTGCTGGATTTAGCAGGGAGCACTAATGTGGCTGTGATGGAAGTCAAGGTATCAACGTATACATTTTGTGCTATGGCACATAATCAATGTAAAAGTCCTTGAATGAGTTAGCGATTTTAATTGTTGCCTAATAGTAAGGTAGGAGATGTTCATGTTTGACTTTATATTCTCCTCCTAATCTGGTTTACTATGAGTTTGGAATCCCCATAAGTGTTCAAAAGTTGAATACCCAACTGCCGTGCAATTTGAAGTCCCGTTAACAATGCATTATTCTTAGACACATTGTTAGAATAGGGCTGAGTGAGCGAGTAGTCATAGGGAATTACATAGTCATGTAGGGATATCAGGACTTCCCTCACTCCAGCACAAATTCTTTGAGCCGTTCCTCACAGAATAGCAACCAAACTGGCTCTTTGGAGGTCATACAAACTTCTGCTATTTCGTCTAAAATATCCTCATATAGTTTGGAGGATTCTGAAACAGGATGTTCTGCTAGGAAATTGATGATAACTTGTTCCTTGATTGTCTTTTTGTGGTATAAATAACATATCATACTACAATAACAGAATAGACCAATTAGCTAACCTGCAATTAACTGACCCTGGTTTCGTCAAGAACTCTCAAGGGATTAATCCAAGAAATTATATGAACTGTTTGACCATGTCACATTTTTTGAACTGTGAACACGAGGGACAAGCACTCTTTTTTACTAGAGTATACCGATGCTTGGCGCCTACAAAGTTCTACTAAGGTAGTAAGTGACTTGCTCGTGGCCTAACTCATTGGTTTGGGCTAATAGAGCACCAAGTGAATGGTCCATTGCCAAACATATATCAAGAATGGCTTCCAGATACAGGAATTACCAGCACAAGAGGTTTTGTGAGGTACTTTTTGAGGTCCTCGAATGCTTGTTGGAAAGCTTCGTCCCAAACAAATGATACCCTCTTCTTCATTATTCTGGAGAATGGTTGGTATCATCCTAAAAGGTTAACTATAAATCTTTGAATATATACTAGCATCACTTATAACCCTTGAAGTTTTTGGAGGTTTCTTGATTGCTGCATCTCTTAAATAACTTTCACCTTTTTTGGGTCTAAGTGGATACCTTGGATGTGATAATGAATCCAAGAAATTTACCACTAGAGACATCTAGAAAAGACTTAGTCGGATTCATTTTTAATTGATGTTTTCTCATAATATCAAACACCATTTCCAGGTCTTGAAGATGATCATCCTTGTTGCAACCTCTTGATGGTAAGGTCATCTACATAGCACTCTACCATTCTATGGATATGCATGTAAAAAATTATGCTCATAACGCGTTGATATGTAGCACCTGCATTCTTTAAACTGAACGGTATAATCGTATAGCAGTATATGCCTAGCGATCTCTGAATGACGCGTGCTTCTCATTTTCAAAGTACATCTTGATTTCACTGTACCCAGAAAATCCATCCATGAAAGACCTTCTTTCGAATCCGTAGGTATTGTCGATTATGATATCTCTTATTGGAAGCAAAAATTCTTCTTTGGGGAATGCCACATTCAAATATTAAAAGTCGATACAAATTCGGATTTTTCCATTCTTCTTAGAACAGGAACAATATTTGCTACCCAGTCAGGGTGCTGTTCTTTTCAGATAAAGCCAGATTATATGAGCTTCTTAACTTCATCATTGATCATCTCAATTAACTCTAAATAAAATCTTCTTTGATGTTATTTCACTGGTTTTGCATCCGGCTATGAAGTCGATGCATGGCAACTTGAGGTTCTAAAGCTAGCTTGTTTTCTTAGTTTCAGGCAAAGACGTCAATATAATCTCAGATGAGAGTTTTAAGGACTTCGCTTTAGGGATGGTAGTGGATGCATCCATAGGTCAGTTTTTGTCCTATTCTATATAAAATTTTGAATTAGAAAAATGAGATTTTTATTTTTAATTCAAAATTTTATATAGGACAGGTCAAAAATTAACCAATGGGTGTGTCCATTACTATCTATACTTCTCTCTCACAAGAAGACAAACTCTCGCTTATGAATATGATTCTTGGGTTAGATTTGACACCCATGTTCACTTGAACCACCTTGTCCTCAGTAGGTGATTTGCGCTGCTCAAAGCACATTTTTCATTAGGCATCAAGATGTTTCACTAACGTTTCATCTTAGGAAAGAGTCAATTCATCATTTTTATTAGGATTCGGGCTAGCAAATGTCATGTTCTGAGCCAACATTTTAGATAGTATCCCTAGACTAATGTTTGAGTCCTAATTGGAGTTCTCTACATTCTGACAGATCATGTCATCGATATCTAAAGGATCGGATGTTGTGATATATCCCAACTCCTAACGATTTTATGATTATAATCTGGTTCTTTCCCTTTAAGCACAAACGAGCAAAGAAGACTTCAATATCCTTTGTCAAAATTTAATTATGTTTTTTGGATGAAGACATATCCTATTTTCTCCATCATTCGCAATAATTTTGGTCTGTAATGATAGAACAGAGGGACTTCCTAATCTTCATCTTACTATCATCAGATAGGGCCACACATGATCGAACCTTTTCGAAGAGAATGGTTTTTGATCATCTGACGAGCAGGCACCTTAAATACTACTCCATCAGCATTATCAATGTTGATTATTGCAATATTGATGATATGATTGATAGGTGCATAGTTGTTAAAGCTTCAAAGTCTGAGAGACTATTAACATCAGTACTAGTAGCTAAGGACACAAAATCAACAGTAAAATCATATAAATAAGCAAATCCTAGATTCTTATTAATCACCTGCTCATCTACATCAATGATGGCATCTTCAACATCAAGGCCTTACAGGCTTATTACAAGAGGTTTATATTCATCCTTAGCAATAAATACCTCTGGTTCAGTGTCTGCCTCGTTACCACTATCATAGTCATCATATAATGTTGGGGCAACTTCAACACTTTCAATATACAAGAAGGCGTTGATGAAGTAATTTTTGACACTCTTGAATGGTTGTTTTTCAGCAATCAAAGTGCGCACCACTCCATCTTCATCCACATTTCCATGCATTAGTGCAGAGTAAATGGGACAACTATGTTAACATGAATCCATGGTCTCCCTAGAAGGAGGTTATACGAGGTATCTGAGTCAATAACATAGCAGGTCACCATGCTTTTTAGATCTCCAATCTGGCATCTCAGCCTGATCTTCCGTAAAGGATGGCTACCATTGGCATTGAAGCCAAAAATAGCAGTGTTGGCCAGAGTCAACCTGTAAGGAGAGATCCCAAGAAACTGCATAAGCCTTCGTCGTAATGATGCTCAAGGTGGACCCTAGATCAACTTGGACCGACCCACCTCCATCAAACCAATATACCCTGTATAGTACAGGGGTCTATTGTGTTTGATATTCTTTAGCTGTAGTACTCTGGCATGAATGTAATGTAAGGAGTTTGCCTCGCCACCATGTTGAGTGTGGTCATGCCTCCTCTATCGTTTTCAAAAGATGAGCTAGAAAAACTTCTAAATCTGCTAAAAGTTTCCTTTAGTGTCTCTTGTGGCCTTGGACAAGCACAACAACTCATATAGAGTTATCTTACTGGTATATTTGCTAACTAAGTCAGAACATTAAACTGAAATGTAGAGTTTTACTATTCGGTAGCATCCTTCCTTAGAGCTTGGTCGTACTTGAGCTCTTTCCACTTCCCTTGGTTGAAAGTCTGCTTGGCCTCCTCTGATAACTTAGAGGGACCAACGTCAGCTCTCTCATAATTATTGAGATATGATCTTCCAGATCTAGTGCTTGGAAGAGGTGTAACTTCATGCTCTATTGCTAGAACTGATGTCTCAGTTTTAGAGTTTGTTATCTAAGCCGATCATCTGTGTCCTTCTCAATTATAGCTAAGATGGTGTTGCATGTGTGATATTTACCCTTCGCTTTAGATTTCTTTATGGACACTAGTGGTGTCCATTGTTCATCTTCAAGAAGGTCCGGATGCACGCAAAGGACCTCTTGTTTTTTAGTAGTGAAAGGAGCTAGCCTTTTAATTTTCTGACCATGGGGATCATAATTGATCACCTTAAGCTCACCTTTTGGAATAGGCGTGGCTCCAAACAAGACTTATAAGGCATCAATTTGAAAGGTAGCCATGTTGGCTATAACCCTCTTTTGTTCGGCTCTGAGCTGAATTACTCTAGCCTCGATTAGTACCTAAATCTTATCCTTAAAGATATAGCAATCTTTAATGGGGTGACCTACAATCTGATGATATAGATAGTAGTTCGGGTCATAAGTTTTTTTTTACTTTTTCAGGCCTCTTACTCTCTAACAACTTAATCATGTTCCATTGATGAGCAAGTTGAACATAATAGCAGTGTGTTCATCTTGAAATGAATACTACTTTCGAGGTTTGGATGGTCTTTGTAGAACGATAAAAATAATCCAAGTTCGAATCTAAAATCAAAATCTGAATCTAAGTCCGAATCCAAAATCCAAATCCGAATATGAAATCTGAATCCAAATACGAATCAAATAATAACAATAAATAATAATAATAATAATAAATAATAAAATAAAATAATAAAATTTAAAAAAATTAAAATTAAGAGGTCAAGTCTCGCACCCTCATGAGGCTCCCAGCCTCGCATGGATGTGAGGCTTAGGAGATCAGCAAAAGCAAAGAAACAAAAAGAAATTGAAGAGAGACCTCTGGCCAGCCTAGCACCCGCGAGACTGGCCAGGCCAACCTCGCACCTACGAGGCCAGCCTCGTGGGCAGGCCAGCCTCAAGCATCCATTTTCCCCACTCGACCCCCTGTTTTGTGCAGTGAACTCCTAACTTCGTGCATGCAATATATTTTGGTCTCGTCTCCAACTATTTTACAATTTCTAATCCTATGCAAATTTTAATAAGAATGAAATTAATTTTTGAATTCAGAACTTTAAATTAATTTCATTAGAGTTTGATACATCTACAAATTCTAATGAAACTTAGATTGATTTCTGGATGAAGAGTTTTTAAATTAAATTCATTAGAGTTTAGATAATTCTACAAATTATAATCAAGTTCTAATTTAAATTTAGTAGATTTTGGGTGCAGAAATAAGACTCGATTCAATGAATCTGGAGCAAATCAAATCAAGAAAAAATTTGAATATCTCATCGAGATTACAAAGAGATTTCAATTCTATCTATGAGGAAATCATATCTTGTTCCTATCTACAAGGAGACCTCTTCAACAACTAGGGCCTATAAATACCCCTCAAGAGAACTCAAAGAGGATCTTTGGCCAGATCTCTCTCCCGCACAAAAGTTTGTGCTTCCTCAAAGAATCAGAAGAGAAGAAGAACAAGCTCGCCTCCAACCATCCACGTCAGATCCTCAATGGGGAAAGGACCGATCCCCATAGCCGCTAAGAATCCCATGATCTTTTGTAAAAAGATAGTGATGATCTATAAGTCTTCTCCATCTATTTCTTTTTATTTATTTTCATTGTAATCAAAATAAAAAGGAGAAATTTTGATAATCTGTAATTTTTTTCTAATTCAATGGCAATGGAAAGATCCCCTGTTTTTCCCAAAAATAGACTAGCGACCACAGTGGGAGAGATCTTCTATACTGAAGAGGAGATGGCGGTCCAATCTAACATCAACAAGGTTGGAGAGACGGTCGAGATGCTAATGATTGACATCAACCAGAAAAAATATGAAGATTACATATCTTCGGACCCACTGTGTCCACGTCACAAGAGATCTGCATGGCGAGAGCACGAAAAGACTAACTCTGAATAAAAGGAGAACTTCATAGTCTTGGATGACAAGGAGGCGTTGATTCATCAACAGCCCCTTGGATCTCTGAACTATGGTCCGTCAAAGCCAATCGTGTTTCACCCAATATTCAGGAAGCTCGCTGCATATGCGCCAAAGGAGAACCTATTGCGGCACAAAAACGGACCTAAATCTGCAACCGAAATCGAAAGGCATGCCGCAGAGCACTCAAAGCTTATTTTGCATGCCAGGCTCAAAAATAGCCAAGCCCAAGTCAAGGAGGATGTCAGGCTCAAAATCAGCTTAGCATGAAGCAAGGAGGATGCCAGCTTTAAAAACAACCTAGCACCCATTGGCTTGGCAAAGGCTAGTTTAGCACCCATCAGCCTGGCCAGCTCAGCACTCATTAGCTTGGCAAAAGGCAGCCTAGCACCCAATAGTCTAGCCAGCCAACATTCATCAACTTGGTAAGAGACAACCTAGCATCCATCAGCCTGGCCAGCCTAGCACTCGTCATCCTAGCCAGTCTAGTACTAATCAGCCTAGCTTGAAGCAAGGAGGATACCAAGTTAAAAAACAGCCTAGCACTCATCAACTTGGCAAATACCAGCCTAGCACCCATCAGTCTGGGCAGCCCAGCACTCATCAGCTTGGCAAAAAATAGCTTAGTAACCATCAACTTGATCAGCCTAGCACTTATCATCTTGGCAAGAGACAGCGTAGTACCCATCAGCCTGGCCAGCCCAGTACTCCTCAACTTGGCAAAAGACAAGCAGCACCCATCAGCCTGGCCAGCCCAACACTCCTCAGCCTGGCCAACCTAGCACTCATCAGCTTGATATGAATAAGACTAAACGCCAGCTTGACATAAGTAAACGTGTAAGCCAAACTAAGTCTAAGCCAGAACGCAAGGATAGTTCAACTAAGCCAGCGTGTAAGGTTAGATCAGTACGCCAGGCTTGTCCAGCATACGAGGATCATCCAATGCGTAAGGCTAGAGTCAAGCCTCAGCCTCGCACAAGAATAGAATGATGCAAGGCTACTCAGCAGAGTTATGCAAGACATACCAAAATTATTTGTGAACACGAACCAAACTGGGAGTTGAGAAACATAACTTATATAATTTCTCAGAGTCATTTGTCTGGACGAATAGACATCACTTAAGAAGCACATCACTTAAGAAGTAGATCCCGTCCCCAAAAAAATGGTTATATTTGCACCACGAGAAGAAACACCTGATTTATGGGCTAATCTCACGAACAAAAGAGATGCCACACAGCCCCATTGGTCATGCTGCTGCGAAAAATTAAATACTGCAGTTTTGACTCACTATCACTATAATGCCCCAAGAACGTCGGTGTTCAGCCGACTGTCAGCACCGGAATCTTGCATTCAAAAGAGAAGATGACTGCAGAGAAGAGACTCAGGCTCAGACCAAGAATTGCCTGTTTTCAAATCAAATATTGTGAATAAAGGCAAGAAGCCAGCTGCAGAAGGGTATATCTTCGACATCGAGGCAGAGAAGATCTATAATCACACATGCCTCAAGACAGGTGTGATAGCTCCTTGCAATTACAAAAAACTGGTTGGGGGCTTTGATGAGGAATATAACGAGCTTAGCGATCACTTGGCCATAGCAACACCAAGATCGTATGCTTCTTCTCGGTCCTGCAGGGGGACAGTTCATATGGCCTAGCCGTCGGCCAAGATGAGACAGAGAATTGAGGCACAAGAATGCCTCATCCAGGAGCAACCAAAAGTCATCAAAGATCTCAGGGCGATGCTCGCAAAGGTCTTGAAAAACAATCTAAAGCACACAAAAGACAGAGTAGGTGGTTCTTCCTCTTATGATAAGACTAACAAAGAGAAGGATGAAACTGAATCCAATCATGACAAAACTAAGACGAATGAAACCGAACCTCACCAAGACACTGGGGAAAAAAGCAGTGAGGAAGAATACTTCGTTGATCCTCACGTCGAAAGAATGCGAAGCTTCAAAGTTAGATAGAAGCCTTGATGCACTACAAAGGATTGCAAGAAACTGAGATTACGAGACCCTACCCGATAGAGTTGGACTCCGCCCTGTTTCCAGCAAAATACAAGCCTCTCAAGCTAGAGTCATATGATGGGAAGTAATCTCCGAGCCAACATATGTACTATTTCTTTTCACAGACCGGTCATCTCCTGGGAAATGACCCATTGATGACAAAAAATTTCGCAAGTACCCAGCGAGAGCCTACATTCACTTGGTTTATGCAGTTGCCCCCAGGAACTATCAATACCTGGTCTGATGTGGAGAGAGAGAGTTCTTAGCTTGCTTCTTCGAAGATGACATCAAAGTATCCATTCACTCTCTTCTGGAAAATAAGTAAAAAATGGATGAGACGGTTAAAAGCTTCATCAAGCATTTATGCGAGATGTCAATGTGATGCCCACATAGAATGTCGCATGAGACATTGGTGCAGACTTTCAAGCACAACTTGCAGACTGAGATATTCGTCAAAATGGGAATGGTTGAATCTAAGAGTTGGAAAGAGTTAGTTAAGCAAGGCAAAATAGTTAAAAACCTCATCCGCCACTTGGGAGAACAATGCTCCACAAGAAACGCCCCGGCAGGACAACAATATCCTCAAAACATCCGATCAAAAAGAAAAAAGGCTATGGCCGTGAGAATGCCTCCGCAACAGAAGCCCAAAAATTAGAAAGAGAAAGGCGCATCCAAGTAGTACCCGCACCTGTCTACGACTTCAAAGACGAGCAAACAATGACGTTGTTCAATTTGCTCAACAGAAATGGGATGCTCCAGTTTTCCTCCAATCCGAGGCTGGAGGAAGTGGGAAAGACCAATGACCCCAAATACTATCTCTATCATCAAAACTTGGGTCATGCTACGAAGGATTGGTATACATTAAAAAGAAAGATCCAGGCACTGATCGAAGCCAAAGTAATCACACTAAAGTCAGAGCAGAAAAGGGTGATGGCTAACATGGTCACTCTAACAGTTGGAACTAATGAGTTTCCCATAGGAGTGTCCCCGGTGCCTGCTGGAAAGATGGTGCTGGTTAATCACGATCCGATAATATGAAGGAAAAAGGACTCTCTCCAGTCACCACGAAGAAAGGTGAAATTATATGGACACATCTAGATCTCTTGAATGATGAGCAATGATCTTTATCAAATAAACAGAAGCTGAGTACAAGGAAAACTTGCCAAGTAGTTTCTGCAATCATCGAGGAAGACGATGATGAGGTGAATATGTTAACCGACTCCGAAACGGAGGCATCAGCTTTGACCACTTTTCATGATGAGGTAGGACTGTCAGGAACTCGCTTAGGGAGGAGCTATCTCAAAGATTACTCCAAAGCATAGCCTGACAAGCCCACCGCGACAAATGTAGAGCCACCCTCCAAGTGAAAGGAACTCCGCTTCCAGAAGGGGACAAGGAAGGATAGTGAGGCAGCTGGTGCGCCATTTAAATTTGATGTGCTTGCTTAGCTAGCCAACATCCCGGCCCACATAACTCTTTACTAGTTGTTATGATTGTCCAAGACAACCAGAGACACATTGAGAGAAGCACTGGCTGACTCCGAAACCATTTTGGCTCAAATTACATAGTCGTCCGTGGACAAAGAGGAACCTTGCCCTCACTGCAACCAAGTAATGAGGTAGGTTCCATGCATTACCTTCTCACCAGATGACATGCAGGTCAAAAACTTTAAGCATAACAGACCCTTGTATTATACGGGATACATGGGCTCTCTTAAAGTAGACCGAATTCTCATAAACCCGGGGTCCACCTTAAGCATCATCCTAAGAAGATTGATGCATATGCTTGGGGTCTCGGTTAGCCGACTGACGCCCACCAACACCTCCATCTTTGGCTACAACTCTAATAGAAGCCATCCCTTGGGGAAGATCTGACTTCGCTGCTAGATTGGAAGTCTGAAGTCAGAGGCGACGTGTTATGTCATCGACGCCAACACTTCTTACAACATGCTTCTAGGGCGTCCCTGGATTCATTCGAACATGGTGGTGCCTTCTACTCTCCACCAATGCATGAAATATTGCGATGATTAGGGGATAATCCACACGCTGATCGCCGACAAGCAGCCCTTTAAAGGAGTAGAGAACTACTTTACAGATGCCATGCTGTATAGAGATACAACAGAGGCGTCCGCGAAATCAGCAAAGAATGCCAAAGGGGATTACGACAATGACAATGAAGCAAACACTGAGCCCAAGCTAGTAGATAAATCCTCTTGTAATCAATATTAATGACTTTGATGTAACCAATGCCGCTGATGAGGTGAACGAGTGGATTATCAATAAAAATATAGGTTTTGCTATGCTCCTACTATTGCTTTGGACTCTGCTCCATCTTGTACAAGTACAGAAGTGGATAGCATATCTGAGTGGGAGGCATTAGCGGCATTCCATTTGCCAATATGGTCGTCGTTTGTTGAGCAGACCAAAATTCACAATACGGACGGGGCTACTTTTGAGGTGCCCACTTGATGGCCAGACCAACATCCAATAATATTCGAACGAGTTGAGTCATGGCCTGAGCCTACCATAAATAGTGAAAGCGATGATCAAGTGGCACCTCAATTTGGCCATTACGAATCAGTTTCCCATCGAATGATGAAGAAGATGGGTTATGATTTTAATTGCAAATAGGGATTAAACTTCGGAAGAGGACGACGAAACCTTTTGCATTCATTTGTCCCACGAGGAAAGAAAACCGATTATTATCATAAAACCAACAGGTGGTTGGGGAATGTTACTACTTCCAAATCCTTGAAAAGAGAGTACATACACTTTGCTAAATCAGAAAATCCTAAAGAAATAGTAGATTGGGATTCTAATGTCGGTATAAGTGTAGTATTCAAGGCCTTTACTGCGAACATGGTTTTAGTAAGCCATGAAGAACCGGATGATGCCTGGGCATAGCACATGTATATACAATGGGATATCAGATTTGAGCAGCGAGAACTACCAACTGAAAACCAAGTGGTTTAAGTCAATATGGGGATTGAAGAAGACCCGAATCCCATCTTTATAAGCGAAAGTCTCACTCCTCAAGAGAAATAGAGTCTCATATCTCTCATAAGAGAGTACATTGACGTCTTCGTATGGAGCTATGAAGACATGCCCAGCTTGGACACACAGGCTGCCATGCACCAACTCAACATTAAGCCGGATGCTAAACCTGTAAAGCAACAACAAAGACGCTTCAAGCCCGAATTGATGGAAGTCACAGAGTCTGAAGTGAAGAACCTAATAGACTCAGGGTTCATCCGCGAAGAGCGACACCCTAATTGGGTAGCAAATATTGTGCCAGTGCCTAAGAAGAACGACAAGATAAGGGTATATATAGACTTTCGAGATCTCAACGCTGCATGCCCAAAAGATGAATTTTCGCTCCCCATCATGGATGCCATGATTGATAACATGTGCGGGTTTGAGCGGATGTCCTTCATGTATAGTTTCTCAAGATACAATCAGATCAAAATGTATCCATAAAAAGAGAAACACATAGCGTTTAGAACACCACTCAGAATTTATTGCTACACAGTAATGCCCTTCAGATTGAAGAATGCCGACGCTACTTACCAACAGGCTATGAGTGTCATCTTTCAAGAACAGTTACGTAAAACCATTGAGTGTTATGCGGATGACCTCGCCGTTAAGAGTAAAAAGAAAGATCACATGCAAGACTTAAGGGTGATGTTTGATCTCATGAGAAAGCATCAACTGAAGATGAATCCTACCAAGTCCTTTCTCAGAGTATCAAGCGGAAAGTTCTTGGGATTTGTAGTGACTTCAAATAAGAGTTAAAAGAAAGATCACCTGCAAGACTTGAGGGTGATGTTCGATATCATGAGAAAGTATCAACTGAAGATGAATCCTACCAAGTCCTTTCTCGGAGTATCAAGCGAAAAGTTCTTGAGATTTATGGTAACTTTAAAAGGAATCCACATTGACCCTGATAAGGTCAAAGCGATAAAAAAAATGCAGCCACTGTAGAACTTGAGGGAACTCAAGGGGATGCAAGGCAAGCTTGTATATATTCGGTGGTTCATAGCAATCTGTTAGGAAAGGACCAGCCATTCTTAAAATTAATGAAGAAGGGGGTCTCATTTGTCTAGGATGAAGATTGCCAACAAGCTTTTGAGGACATTAAATAATATCTCACAAAGTCACCTATGTTAATGACACCTATTTTCAGGGAAGCCTTTTTTGACCTATGTGCGAGTAATGGACCATGCCCTTGGGGCTCCATTGGTTCAACATAATGATTAAGATCAGGAACATGCAATCTACTATTTGAGCTGAGCAATGATTGGTGCGAAGTATCGGTACAGCCCAATCAAAAAAGAATGCTTAGCGCTAGTGGTCGCGGTCCAAAAGATGCGATACTATTTAGTCGGCCAGACGATCATGTTATTTCTCGGGTAAACCCGCTGCAATTGCTCATGACTTAGTTGGGATCGTTAAATGGCCAGCTTGCCAATTAGGCATTATTATTATTATCTCCCTACGACATGCATTTCGTGCTTCAGAAAGCAACGAAAGGTCAGGCCATAGCAGACTTTCTCGCCGAGCACCCAATTCTAGAAAACTCTAAATCCAAGCTGACATTTGATATGAAATATCTACTGCAAGCGCACAATATCGGTGTAGCACTATATATGTCATTCCCATAGAGATCTAAGGTGTTTTGCTATTCTCACTAAGTTTTTAGTTCTATCAAGTTAACTATGAGATTCTAAATTGAGATGATTAGTTTTAAATCCTCAAATTTAGCCTAGGAGTTCAAATCCATTAGAATAATAGCCTAACAATAAATTATCTCTTTCTTCCTAAAATTTTAATTATGCACGATCAAGTAACATATTAAAAAGATGATCTTTTTAATTTGATTTTAATTAAGTGCCCTTAAGTATGACCTATCAAGTAATGTGCAAGTATAGATCATCAAAAATAATATCTTTCTTAAAAAATAAATTAAATCTAGTAGATAATCTGATAAGCAAAAGCAAAGAAATAAACTTCAAACCCTAATATAAGCATAGGCTATCAAAAGACCAAATTTAAGTATAACCTATCAAACAAATTCGATTTACAAATTTATTCTCTTCAATTTATTTATAGAAAAATCTTGTTAATAATTCTATAAATAAGAACAAAAAACTATGAATTCCAAATCTCATCTAAGTAAAAATTATCAAAATATGAATTAAGCTTAATCTATTAAAGAATTTTGATTTACAAAATCTATCATTTATTTATTTATAGAAAAATCATGACTTTATTTCTTTTTAGAAAGAAGATGAGATAAATCTATAATAGATCTATTAAACTAATTTCATCTATATCCTAGAGCTAAAGCAAATTAGTTACTCATACACTAATTATCAAAAACCTATATTTATTTATAAAAGCCATGAAAAATTCTATTCTTCTAGAAAGCAAGATAAATTTATACTACAAAGCAAATAAATATATACTAGAAAGCAATTAAATCTATCGAAAAAGCAAATAAAATATTTCTACTTAGTAGGAAGAACTTGAAAACAATGGCGTACCTCTGGAACACGGTATTGCGGCCACCACCGCTTCGGCAAAACCCTAATTTTATTTATAATTACAAGTACAAAATTATATCCTATATGAAACTCTAGATTATAAGGATACGGCCAACATATAGGCTTCAGATAATCAAACTCTAATTTGAGTACAAGTGAAAAACTACAAAAATACATAGAAGCCCCTGCAGAAATTTCACCCAGAGTGGGCCCCTCTTTGCTCCCTGTTGGCAGCTAATGCTGCCAAATAGTAGCAAAACCCTGAGTTTATCTTCTGGTTTTTCTTCTGCATGAGTCTCTTATCTTATTCTTTTAATTTTCATGACTGTATTGAACTTTAACTCCCTGCAGTATCCTAGTCTTCTAGCTTTGCACTTTTCACTCTTTTGTGAACTTGGATTCCTAATCCAGCTCTGAATTTATGCCATCCCTTTGTAGGATTAGATTTACCTGAAAAGCACACTAAAAATATCCAAGTAGTATTAATTAAATATAAAAATAGATAATATGGAGTCTTTAAATATGCAACATATGGCACTCATCATGCCCCCACACCTATCTTTTGCTAGTTCTCGAGCAAAACCTAAACCTAAAAAGAAAACGAAAATTTCTAACTCACTTTCGCAGAAATCGCGATTACACTTAGCACATGCAATGAGCTTTGAACCCCTAGGTTATCGTAGTGGACGAGTTATATCTCGTGAGGGTTTGCAGTAAATATACCCACAAAATTCGTAAAGAAGTTAGATTAAGGAATAAAGAAAATAAAAATAAAGATAACCAAAAATCAATAAAAATATTAATTTTATACAAAAAATGGAAAAAAAAAATTTAATATTTTTCTTCAATTAATCTCACTAGTATACAAACTCAAGAACGCATTTAGATGGTCGATTTTCAAATCAAGCGTTATATCAAATACACTTATCATTTTAATCAAAAATTTAAAAACTATTTTTAAATTCCCACTAATAGATAATCCATTGGCTCCTATACATCTATGTGCACGTGTGATAGTCTACTTTGGCCTTAGACTCCAACTCTAACTCATGATTCATCACCTATCTATAACAATTTTTTTTTTATTTTTTTAAGAATATTTCATCTTTCATGTGAATATTCACGCTTGCTTAGATGCAAAGTACCCGATTACTTGGATCCAACTCTTTTTTTTCTCTCTGAGATTATTGCCTTAATACCAGGCTCACCCTATTTTTTCTCTCTTGAGGCTATTGCCTTAATACCATGCTCACTCTCTTTTTTCTTTTCACTTTTTTTTTTCATTTCTGAGCCTATTGCCTTAATACCAGGCTCACCCTTTTTTTTTCTTGTTTAAAGAGAGAAGACTATTCAATCATTATCATCTTTGTTCTTAACCTAATAAACTATTGTGAAGTGAAAAATAGATGTATACTTATCTCAAAATTACTGTTAGCGGTATTTATTTTTTGGATTTTAATATTTTTCTTAAAATTCTGTGTGTATCATCCGATTTTAATATTTTAATATTTTAATATTTTTCTTAAACTATTGAAATTTATTTTTTTATTTGTAATTAGGTTGATCTATTGTTGAAAATATAATTTTTTTTTCAGTTTTTATTGTTTTTTAATTTTTTTAGTTAGTTATCCTAAAAACTACCCGAAGTAATAAAATAAAAATTCTAAAAAACCTAAAAATCCTAGAAAAATACAAAAAAATACCTTAACCCACACCCCACATTTAAACTCATGTATGCTCTCATACACGAACCAAGGATGGTAAAATAAATATGAAAACTATTGTACAATTATTATACAAATAATGAGAGCCGTAAAAAGATACGATATCGAAATCGTCACGCTATTAACGGCATGGAAAGCGGTTACGACCTCTCGATCACTTCTCACTTTCATAGTGTGTGCGTTTTAAATGTGAAGTTGGTGAATTATTGTATCTCATCATCCTCCCATAAATTATGAAATTACCTTTTTGCTTCTTATGCCGTCCTCGTTTATTTACATATAAGCATTAATAATTGGGACAAGAGTTCTTCATTATAAACCTGACAATTATTGTTAGTAACAAGCACACATGTAGAAATATCATGAGGTGAGAAGAGTGCAATATGATCAAGTGAATGTCGTGGTGGCCCTTCTAACTCACGAAGTAATGTGAGCTCCTCTGCAAATAAATCCTCAAAGCTTTACTCATAAATCAATTGCACACTTGCACAAGTATCATCATACATAGAACCAGTATGTGCCAATTCATTTAATAATATAAACTCATCTTCGAAAATTTGCTCAAATAAGAGTTCATCATTAGTGCAAGAGATAGAATGAGAGTGCAAACTGTGAATCATGTTTACCTCAATGAGGGAGCTCGTTATGTGCTCATCCATATTGAATATATTCAATGCCACAGTCATATTCCCAAATGATAACCTTATGAGGCCACTCCTGCAATAAATTAATGAATTTGATATTGTAAGGAATGGTCTGTCCAAGATAATGAAAATTTGATTCCGCGGATTGAAAATTGGCTCAGTTTCTAAGACAATAATGTATACAGGAAAGGTGAACTCGTCGACCTTAATGAGCACATCTTCAACCATACCAAACTGTCGCTTGATCAAACGATCAGCTAGTTGTAATGTGACCATGGTAGGTTGAAGTTTTCCTAATCCCAGTTGCTGATAAACAGTGTAAGCAAGCAAGTTGATACTTTCTCCTAGATCAAGCAATGCCTTATCAAATGTAGTGTTCTCAATAGTGCATAAGATTGTGTGAGAACCTGGATGCTTGTACTTGACATGCAAGAAGTTAGAGAGAATATGTGATATATTTGCAGTAAGAAAAACTTTCTCAGGAACGTTTCTTACTCGTTTCTTAGTACACAAAACCTTTAGAAACTTGGCATAAGTAGAAACCTGTTGTATAATATCAAGGAGTGAAATATTAACGTTCACCTACTGAAATGTTTCAAGAATATTCTCTACTTCCGGTGAAGGCATCCTAAGCCGATTGGGATATGGTGCTTTCGGCTTAAAAGCAGGTTCTTCCAAATGATCATGTGATGGTAATAGAGGTGATGAAGATAGATGTGGAGAAAGAGATGGGTGTGGCTTGCGAAAAAGTAGGAGTGAGATTGGGGGCATGGCTATATTATTGTTCACTTACTTTCCAGATCTGAGCGTGTGAATGACATAGCATTGATGAACATGGGATGAAACAGAGTGAGATGAGCTAGAGTTGGGGTTCATTATTGTTTGGCTCGGAAAGGAACCCAGCCCCCACTCACTCAGCTGTGTGGTTAACTGTCCAACCTGCTGCTCTATATTTTTTATCGACTAAGAACTTGCAAGAAGTTATTGGTCGGTTCGTTGTATAAAGTCAGTAGACACTTTCATTAAATTTTGCATTTGTGTATCTAAATTGGACGTCGCTTTGAAAATGTTCCCCACATCCCTTTCAAGTGTCATTAGTTGTCTATCATAATCATTATTAGACCCCTATTGTGCATATGATTGATTATGAGCAGGTGGTCTATTTTGGTTGTTCCCTTAATTTGAAGCATTTGGGTGATAAGCACCCACTTTTGGTCTTGGAAACTGACGATTGGCTGAAGCCTGTATGTTAAGCTTAGGGGCCTCCTGATATTGCCCCTGACCCTATGAGAGATTTGGACGGTGCCGCCAGCCAGAATTGTATGTAGAAGCGTAAGGATTATTCATGGATTGTAGATACAAGGCATTAGCCTGCTCAAGTGTGGGACCCGTGGAATTTATTAATAATGGACACTCCTTCATAATATGATTCGGAGTTCCACAATTAAAGCATGTGGGGACTTGAGTTTGATTTACTTGACCCACCAGTGGAGCACCAAAAGTCTCCAATGCCTCAATTCTCTGCATAAGGGCTGCAATATTAGCTTCAGCAGCTATAGAGCTATTGACGCTATGAAACCCACCATTATGCGTAGAAGTTGATGCACTAGGTTTCTTAGCGGGACTCTCCCACTGCATAGTTTTTCACGATAGGTTCTCAAGGAAGTCCCATGCTTCATCCTCATTCTTTCTCATGAACACGCCTGACACATGGACTCAAGAAGAGTTTTGGATGTGTAATCGAGTCCTTCGTAAATGATTTGACACAATCGCCACTTTTCTATTGCATGGTGGGGGCACTGAGCTAATAGATCTTTGAACTATTCTAAGTATTTACAGAACAGTTCTTCTCACACTTGACGGAATTGATTAAATTGATTCCGAATTTTTATTGTCTTGTGTGTGGGATAATTTTCTTAAGAAATACCGTGACGAATTCATCCCAAGTAGTGATCTAATTAGTAGGCATACTATACAACCACTTCTTGGCATTATCTTTGAGAGCGAATGGGATGAAGCGGAGTTTAATTGTGTCCTCTGATGAGTATTGCAGTTTAATCATCACAAACACTTCCTGAAATTCACTGATAAAGAGATATGCATCCTCAGAATCTGAACTAGTGAATTTAGGCAAATGCTGATGTATTGCGGCTTCAATTCCTAATGATTACTGCTGCGTGTGGAAGTTTTATGCATGATACTAGTAATGTACGCAACAGGTAACATCGATCCTGAAGGATCAAGATCGGTTGGTCCTTCTTGTCTTCCATGACAAATATGATCTCACTAGTCAACCAAATTGATCACAGGTCCATTGTGGCATGAACCAGCAACCGTGAGTGGGTGCGTGAATTTCCTAAACTAATGCAAAAAGTCGAGTATGGTGGAGATAAAACGGTGGAAGAGATATGATTAAAGAAAAATGTAATGTCCTATAAGTTCTAATTTTTTTTACAGAACTAAGTATCCAAAATACATAATCTAAGAAAAAGAGGGAGAAACTCACCAAAAGTGCCGCTAAATGGCGGCAATTGCTGCTATTTAGCGGCAAAACCAGAGAGTCTTGCTCTCTGGTTTTTGCAATGTAATCTTGAGAATTTTCTCGTCAATTTTTGCTTCATGTATCTAAACTTTCAGGTCCCTGCACACTCAACACACATTGTTAACCCTTAAAATATTAGAAAGAAAAACATCGTCGATCCCCGGCAATCGCACCAAAAACTTGATATGAAATATTTATTGCAAGCGCACAGTATCGATGTAGCACTATATAGGTCATTCCCACATGGATCTAAGGTGTTTTACTATTCTCACTAATTATTTAGATCTATCAAGTTAATTATAAGATTCTAAATTGAGATGATTAGTTTTAGGCTTTAAAGTTTAGGCTAGGAATTCGAATCCATTGGAATAATAACCTAATAATGAATTATCTCTTTCTTCCTAACTTTTTAATTATGCATGATCAAGTAATACATTATAAAGGTGATCTTTTTAATTTGATTTTAATGAAGTGCCCCTAAGTATGACCTATCAAATGATGTGCAAGTATATATCATTAAATATAACATCTTTCTTAAAAAAACAAATTATATCTAATAGATAATCTTATAAACAAAAGCAAAAAAAATAAACTTCAAACCCTACCCTAATCTAAGCATAGGTTATCAAAAGACCAAACTTAAGTATAACATAACAAACAAATTAGATTTACAAGTTTATTCTCTTCAATTTATTTATAGAAAAATCTTATTAATAATTCTATAAATAAGAACAAAGAATATGAATTTCAAATCTCATCTAAATATAGATTATCAAAATATGAATTAAGCATAATCTATCAAAGAATTATGATTTACGAAATCTATCTTTTATTTATTTATAGAAAAATCATGATTTTATTTCTTTTTAGGAAAAAAATGAGATAAATCCATATTAGATCTATTAAACTAATTTCATCTACAGACTAGCGCTAAAGCAAAGTAGTTACTCATACTACTAATTATCAAAAACCTATATTTATTTATAAAAGCCATGAAAGATTCTATTTTCCTAGAAAGCAAGATAAATCTATACTACAAAGCAAATAAATCTATACTAGAAAATAATTAAATCTATCTAAAAAGCAAATAAAATATTTCTACTTACTAGGAAGAACTTAAAAAAATGGCATACCTCTGGAGCACGGTATTGCGGCCGTCACACCTACAGCAAAATCCTAATTTTATTTATAATTACAAGTACAAAATTACATCCTATATCCTATATGAAACCCTAGATTGCAAGAATACGGCCAATATATAGGTTTCGGAGAATCAAACTCTAATTTGAGTACAAGTGAAAAACTATAAAATTACATCGAAGCCCCCGCAGAAATTTCACCCAGAGTTGGCCCCTCTTTGCTGCCAATTGGTAGCTAATGCAGCCAAATAGCAGCAAAACCCTGGGTTTATCTTCTGGTTTTTCCTCTACATGAGTCTTTTACCTTGTTCTTTTTATTTTGATGACTGTATTAAACTTTGACTCCCTGCAGCATCCTAGTCTTATAGTTTTGCTCATTTTTAACTCTTTTCTGGACTTGGTTTCCTAATTCAACTCTGAATTTATTCCATCTTCTTGTAGGAATAGATTTACCTGAAACGCACACTAAAAATACCCGAGTAGCATTATTTAAATACAAAAATAGATAATATGGAGGCTATAAATTTGCAATATATAGCACTCATCAACATCCTAGATGAAGTCGCAGAAGTTAACGTAACCTCTAAAGAACAGATGTGGCAACTATTTTTTGATGGAGCAGTAAGAAGAGATGTTGCTAGTGTGGGGATTGTACTATTGTCTCCCCACAAACACGTGGTGCCTCAAGGATACTCATTAACCAGGCCCTGCACTAATAATATAGTAGAGTACAATGCCCTTATCACTGGCCTTTAGATAGCTTGGCAACTGGGGGTGAGGCACCTCGAAGCATATGGCGATTCAAAACTAGTCGTTAACCAGATGACTGGGGAATATGAGGTAAAGCAAGAATTCTCATACCGTATCATCAAATAGCAATGCGACTAGCAAATAAGTTCGGAGAATTTTATATCAACCATGTGCTAAGATTTGAGAATACGTACGCTGATGCCTTGCATCGTTGGCTGCGATTCTCGCCGTACCAAGCGGGTCAACTAAGCATGTTACCATTGGAAGCGCGAGCTCCTACATCCAGAAGCAATCATGGAAGTAGACGAAGCGAACTAAGTTAGAATAAAGTTTGAGCCATGAGACTGGCGTTTTCCACTTGTGGACTATGCGTTGCATGACATCCTCCTTGAGAACCCAAAAAAGCCGCTTCCATAAGAAATAAGGCCACAAGATTTTATTACAACGCCATGCTCCAGACTCTATATCGAAGATCTCACGACGACATCCTACTTCGTTTCTTATCGAAAAGCAAAGCTCGGGAAGTTGTTAAAGAAATCCATGAAAAGACATGCGGGGCCCACTAGCCTGGACCAAAACTCTGAAACCACATTAGAAGATTGGGATACTTCTTGCCCAAGATGATTACAGACGTAGTAACATATGCAAAGTATTGTCATGCCTATCAGGTCCATGCTAATTTCGTACACCAAGCTCTAGAGTACTTGCATACGTCAACTTCCAATAGGCCATTCGAGGCATGGAGAATAGATGTTGTCAGGCCAATCACTCTGCCATCATCCAAAGGATATTGGCTCATATTGGCGATAACTGGCTACTTCTCTAAATAGGCAGAAGCTGTCTCCATGAGGGAAGTAAAGACAATGGATATTGTCAAATTTATCAAACACCGTGTATTTTACTGCTTCGGTGTGCCCCGATGGATCATTCATGATAATAGGTCTCAATTCAATAGTCAAGACTTCGTGAAATTTTATGGGAAGTTCAGAATTCAAAATGTGGCTTCAACGCCTTATAATCCGACAGCCAATGGATTAGCCAAAACTTTCAACAAGACTATTGTGAAGCTTTTACAAAAATTTGTTTCTTCGAGTCGCCGCGATTGGGACGAGAAGCTAGGTGAGTGTTTGTGGGCTTATCGTATGATGGTGCGAACTCCAACTAAAGCAACACCCTTCTCTTTTGTATATAGTTGCAAAGTTGTATTGCCATTGGAGATCCAAATCCTGTCTCTACGGGTAGTGCTAGCTACAAAGATGATAACTGAAGAAAAAAAAATCAAAAACGGCTCAAAGAATTAGAAGCCCTGGATGAAAAATGCCAAAATGTAAAGCAACAAATCGAGTTGTACCAAGTGTGTATCTTGAGAGCGTTTAACAAGAAGGTTAAACGAAGAACTTTCAAATAAGAAGACTTGGTTTTAGCCATCAAAAGACCAAGATTATGACCCACAAGACTAAGGGAAAATTCGGGTGGGAAGGACCTTTTGTAGTAGAAACCGTCTACTCAAACGGAGTTTATCGCCTGATCAATCAAGATGGCGACATGATGATGATGCCGATCAACAGTAAATTCTCAAAAAAAAATACTATATCTACCCACCTTCAAACAAAAAAAGGAAGGCTAATGAATCAATCACCCAATGCTGTCAAAAGCAACGGGAAGAGAAATCGACCATTTCTCGCCAACCCTATCATATTGAGGGTAAGAGTATGAAACCAATTGCCCAATGCCAACAAGGCAAAGGGAAGAGAGAACGTTTGACATTTAAATCCAAACAAAACCCTCAACAACTCCTCATGCTGAGGGGAATAGCATGGCTAGTCTAATGTAAACGGCATTTGGTAAAGACATCTCAAATCCGTTCATAACTGGGGGTTCACTAAAAATCCCATAACAAATTTGTCATAATATTATCCTATAAGGATACTCATAACCCAATGCTTCAAAAGCAAAGGGGAGAGGAATTCAAATTCTCGACAACTCCTCATGCAGAGGTAAAAAGCATGAACTGTCCAATGTTTCAAAAGCAAAGTGAAGAGAACAAGCTTCTTGCAACCCATCATACTAAGGTAAAAAGTATGAGCAACCCAATGCAACTAAGGCAAAGGGGAAGAGGGAATGTTTAGCATTTAAGCCTAAACAAAATGCTCAACAACTCATCATACTAAGGAAAATAACATGGCTAGCCTAATACAAACGGTGATTGGTAAAGACACATCAAATCTGTTCACAGTTAGGGGTTTGCTAAAAATCCCATGACAAATTTGTCATAATATTATCCTATAAGGATACTCATAACCCAATGCTTCAAAAGCAAAGGGATAGGAATTTAAATCCTTGACAACTCCTCATGCTGAGATAAAAAGTATGAATCGCCTAATGTTTCAAAAGCAAGGGCAAGAGAACAAGTTTCTTGCCAATCCATCATGCTGAGGTAAAAAGCATGAGCAACCTAATGCTATTAAGGCAAAGGGGAAGAGGGAACGTTTGGCGTTTAAGCCCAAACAAAATCCTCGATAACTCATCATGCTAAAGGGAATAGCCTGGCTAGCCCAACGCAAACGGTGATTAGTAAAAGCATGTCAAATTCGTTGATAGTTGGGGATTTGCTAAAAATTCCATAAATCTGTTATGTTAAGCCCTTATTTCTGATAGCAGATTCAAATCATCTCATCTCAAAATTGACCGAACCTGCCATGTTAAGCTCTTAGCTTTTACAGTGAGATTCAAGTCATCTCATCTCAAAAATGACCAAACCTGTCATATTAAGATCTTATCTCTGACAGCAAGATTTGAACAATCACACAAATAATCACCTTATGATCCCAACACCATCACCGACTCTGTCTGTCAGCCAGGCAAGCTTCTCTATAATTTAAATCCAATCACATCGGTATGTTTAACAGTACACCTCTGTCAAAACCACTTGGTACGTTTTCTGAGCATCTCTGCCAAGACCCTATGAATACGTTTTCTGAATACCTCTGCTCATGGTTTTCTAACCCTAACACAGTCATCTCGGTACGTTTTCTGAACACCTCTGCCAAGACCCCATGAATATATTTTCTGAACACCTCTTCCCATGATTTCCAACCCTAACACGGTCATCTAATTACATTTTCTAAACACCTCTACTAAGACCCAATCGGTATGTTTAATAGTGCATCTCTGCCGAAATACCTTGGTATGTTTTCTGAATACCTCTGTCAAGACCCCATGAGTACGTTTTCTGAATACCTCTGCTCATGGGTTTCTAATCCTAACTCGGTCACCTCAGTATGTATAATAGTACACCTCTATTGAAACTCCTTGGTACGTTTTCTAAACACCTCTGCTAAAATTCTATGAGTATGTTTTCTGAACACCTCTGCTCATGGTTTTCCGATCCTAACACGGTCACCTTGGTACGTTTTCTAAACACCTCTACCGAGACCCCGTGGGTACATTTTCTGAACACCTTTGCCTATGGTTTCCAATCCTAGCACGGTCACCTCAGTACGTTTTCTGAACTCCTATGCTGAGACCACTTCGGTATGTTTAACATCATACCTCTGACGAAATTCCTTAGTACGTTTTTTGAACACCTCTACAAAGACTCCATTAGTGCGTTTTCTAAACACCTCTACGCATGATTTTCTGAGTCTATACCGATCACCTTGGTACGCTTTTATAATACTTCGGCCGAGACCCTGGGGTATGTTTTCTGAACACCTCTGCCCATAGTTTTCGAGCCTCACCCGGTCACACTCCGATAATCTATTGAATAGATCTCATTATGATAAGAAAAATGTGCGGACAGCCCAACGCCCTTGAGGTAAGGGGCAAGAGGAAGCTAAAATTCTCGACCAGTTTTATCATACTGGGGTAGGAACACCCCGATGCCAAAAAGGCAAAGGGAGAAGGTAACCCATTAAACATGCCAAGCAATCTTGACATGTTTAAGAGTATACCTTCATCAAAGTTCCATAAGTATGTTTTCTGAATACCTCTACTCATGGTTGTTCGATCTCAACCCATCATTCTGACTCTGTTTGTAAGCGAGACGAGTCACCCCTTAATTTAAAAACAATCATCGGCTCTGTCAGTCATGTGAGTCATCGGCTCTGTTTGGCAACCCAAACAAGTCATGTCACAATCAAAATACTCAACTTGTTAAGATACTTTTGCACTCTTTGCAAGTCCCATCTCCATGAACTCATCCACCAATTTTAAAAAAAAAATCCAAAGTATTTTAAAATTTTGTTAAAACAAATGGAGAGACAAAATTTTGAAAACTTTGGAGGGAGTCTTGTAGAATGATAAAAAAAATCCAAGTTTGAATCCAAAATCAAAATCTGAATCCAAAATCCAAATTCGAAATTCAAATCCAAATACGAATCAAATAATAATAATAATAAATAATAATAATAATATAATAAATAATAAAATTTAATTTAATTTAAAAAATAAAAAAGTAAAAGAGGCTGAGCCTCGCAACGACGCAGGGCTCCCTGCCTCGTTTGGATGCAAGGCTCAGGAGATCAACAAAAGCAATGAAACCAAAAAAAAAAAAAAAAACTGAAGAGAGGCCTCTTACCAGCCTCTCACCTACAAGACTGGCTAGGCTAGCCTCACAACCGTGAGGCTGCCTCACACCTGCGAGGCTGGCCAAGCTGGCCTCGGGCGCCCGCGAGGCTGGCCTCGGGTGCCCGTTTTCCTCGCTCAGCCCCCCGTTTTAAGCAGTGAACTCCCAACTTCTTACATGTAATATATTTTGGTCCTGTCTCCAACTATTTTGCAATTTCTAAACCTATCTAAATTTTAATTAGAATCAAATTAATTTTTGGATGCAGAACTTTAAATTAATTTTATTAGAGTTTGATAATTCTATAAATTCTAATCAAACTCAGATTGATTTCTAGATGAAGAGTTTTTTAATTAATTTCATTAGATTTTGGATAATTCTACAAATTCTAATTTGAGTTTAATTAATTTTGGGTGCAGAAACAAGATCCGATTCAATGAATTTGGAGCAAATCAAATCAAAAGAAGATTCGAATATCTCATTGAGATTACAAAGAGATTTTGATTCTATCTACAAAGAAACTAGATATTGTTCCTATTACAAGGAAACCTCTTCAACAATCGAGAACCTATAAATACACCTCAAGAGAACTCAAAGAGAACGTTTGGCTAGATCTCTCACCCGCACAAGAGTTCGTGCTTCCTCCTTGAATCAGAAGAGAAGAAGAATGAGCTCGCCTCCAACTATCGATGTCAGATCGTCAATGGGAAATGACTGATCCCCATAATTGTCTCGAATCCCATGATCTTTTGTAAAAAGAGAGTGACGATCTATAAGTTCTCTATGTTTGTTTCTTTTAATTTCTTTTCATTGTAATCAAAATGAAAAGAAAAAATTTTGATAATTTATAATTTTTCTCTAATTCAATGGCAATGGAAAGATCCACTGTTTTCCCCCAAAACAGTCTTGCAAGGCTATTCATGATCGATGCTCCTTTTGGCTTTAGCGTGATTTCCACTGCCATTGTATCTTTCCATTTGGAGAGGAAAGATTGGGGTAGGGCTTTGTTTGTCATATCTCTTCTCGCAAATATATACTTTTCGAGGCACCAAATTATGTCTTCAGCTTGCTCGCCTTGCTTGAGCTAGTCTCTCTAAGGCTTGGATTTGATTGAACCCATCTTTACCAGAATATTGATCAATAAGTTATGTCTGTAGGTCTTCACGAGAGTCACCTGCATCTTGCCATTTAGTCATCACACAGAGAGCTCTCAGAATTGCTCAATGAAAGCTTTAATTGTCTTGTCTTCTCCTTATTTTGCTAATAGCAAAGATGGCATAAACACTTCAATTTCATCCTCAAAAAATTGTGCTAAGAACTTTCGTTTTATATCAACCCATGATTTTAGGGTTTTTTAGGGTAATTATATGAACCAAGTAAATGTGGGTCCTCACAATATACTCACAAATATGTTAGTCAAAGTCGAATAATACCCCATTAAATGTCATGTTTGCGACATGAAATAGACGATGTATTGTTGCGGAGAGCCTTTGCTATCAAATGACTCTCCATCTTCTCCATTTTCTTCACGTGAGGGTTGATAATAAACCTCATCTTCTCTTCTTGATTAGAGTTATAAGGTGGCTCCTCGTTTTCATCTACATTTTCTTCATCTTCATTCGCAAGTTGTTTTCCTTCCTGCCTATTGAATGTAGATGATGAGAATTTACCTTTCTTAGTGCGCACCAATAATTCGGTCAAGAGTTGTTTCCTTTCTTCGATTGACTCTTCTTGTTGCTTGAGTCTCCGTTCTTTTTTTCCAAGTCTCTTTGAGACTTCATCCAAAAAATTGGCCATATTTACAATAGCCTCCCAGTTCTTAATTGAGTTGGAAGAAAAGGACGACACAATGGCTGAGTGTCTATCTTCTTCATCATCAGATCCTTCGGCTAACCGTTTGTAATCCAATGGTATAGCAACTCGTTTCTTGATTCAAGTGTGCTAATACATACCTTATGGTTCAATAGAAACTTATTTTTGTCCTGGAGTGAATTCTACATCCAAAGAGTCACTTTCCATAACTTGTTTGCACTTGTTGACCATGTTGGATGTGGCAGCGGGCAATTCAGCTATGGAGTACAACTTTTCTGAAGTCCACCTTCTTTTTAGAACTATAATTGGATAAAAAAATACACAGTTTTGTCATATAGTTACTACTTATTAATACGGCTGAAATTAGTCGTTCACATTGACATCGAGGAGCAGTTTGCATTGCATTCGTCTTTTGAGTCATATATTCCCTCAAATCTTGGGAAATATCCTAATTCATACGTAAAGTTTGAAGCCTGCGCCCCAAATTCTATTTGATACATAGTGAACTAACCCAATAGTATTGATTGGTTTTAATTATTTCAGAATGAACTGAAAATTCAACAGTATAATAAGAACAATTTACAAATCTTTTATGGGATCTTTTGGCGCGCACTAGCATGCACACTTGTGTGGGCCACGCGCACCTCTAGAGTGCGCTTTAAGGATTGTTTCTGAGGAGTTCATGGAGCACATGACTCTACTATAGTGCTCAAAGGAGTGCGTAGAGGGCGCGCCTCAATATCTTTGCAAGAGAGATACTGCACTTCAATTTATGCACAGGGAAGATGGAGCAAAAGTATGCGCTAAGTGCGTAGACCTGAAGAGAAGCCCAGAGGTGTGCTTGCACTTGAAGAAGCACTCAAAGATGTGCCCTTTATGATCACGCCTAAAGAGGCGCACGGAGGGGCACGCTCCGCGCACACACCTGTATAGGTGTGCAGATGCATACGATCTGCTCGCATGCTTGCAGGTGCATGCAAATGTGCTCACTCTGCAAGCCACTGTTGGCATGCACGAAGCAGCATGCTCCACATGCTCTGGGGCATGTGCAGATGTGTGCGCTCTGCATTCGTGCATGCAAGCACGTACAGATGCAAGAGCTCTAATAGGCATGAGTGACTGTGGCCACGCACAGAGCAATGCACTCTACGCACTTGCGGTTGGTTCTGCCGTGTGCGCAATTTGTTATACTATGTGTCCGCTTGTTTCTACTGCATGCAGACTTTCGTGCGTGGAGTTCTATGCGTGGAGTTTTCTGCTCTTAGCAGAAACTTCTTTTGTAAGGTTGAGATGTACCTGTTGGGCTTTGCATCCTTTAAGGTGGTCTTGATTTCTTTTCTGTGACCACGTCAAGGCTGAGATTGGTTTGTCCATGTTCTTTTTATTAAAGTGGTCATTAAGTGACGGCTGTGTGACAGGAAATTCATAGTTAATGCGAGTCTCTCTATTAATAGGCAATGACACTGTATTTTTGTTGAGTGGCGATAACACCTCATATTCATCGAGATGATATCTTGTCCTTGTTCATGGATGATAATACCTTATATTTTTTGACAAGCGATAACGCCTTGTCGTTGTCAATAGACAATAAGGCCTCATATTTTTTTGCTCACTCGGTGATAATGCCTTGTGGGTTTCGAGCAAGAAGAACTGGAGGAAAGATATTCTTTATACCTATTCTGGTCGAATTCAACAATCAGAGTCTCAACCACTGATGCAATTAGTTTCACATTGGACTACACCACAATATTCTCTTTTATAAAAAGAGAGGTTCCCACTGTGGTCACCAACTCTTGTACACCCAAATTCTGGGAATTCCCTTTTATTGTCGTTAATGAATTGATTGCAACAAATTAAAAAGAAAATTACAATTCAAATTGGATTACAGGGGTAGGGAAAGAGATAACTATATTTTCTTTATTTTTTAAGGATCTTGGACAGCAGTAGGAGTTCATTGCGACCTTCCGTTAACAATCCGAACGTTGACTGATTCTGCAGCACCAAGTTCAGGCTAGAGAAGAAGTGGGAGCTTTGAAGCGCCTTTCTATTCTTTGTCTCTGGGCTTTTTTAGCATGTGCATCTCTTCTCTCTTTCTCTATTAACAGATGGCTTTTTATAGTCTTTATGGCTTTTTATAGTCTTTTCGAAACATAACCATTTCTCAAATCTCTTCGTAATCGGAGATTAAATCGTGGGAGGCTGTAATAGATCCTTCGGATTGTTACAACAAACTACGCATGCAAAGCGGGCCTTTGCATGGCACGAAGAGCACGAAGTGGGTGTAGCTCCAGCACGCACGATTGGGCTCAAAGCAGCCCCGGGCGCATAGCCCCTGGAGCGCGAGCACTTGGGCACACTCTCCTAGGTTCCCATGTGCACCTGGGTGTGCGCTGCCAGCACACTCCTGGTCATAGGATGTGCTCATCTGGGAGGTGTGCACTTCTAGATGCATGCTTTTTAACTCCCGGGCATGTGTTCCTCAGCACGTGCCCTTAGGTATGTTTCCGGGTTGCACGCCCCTAGGTGTGCTTCTGTGTTGTGTATGCATGGAAAGTGTGTGCGTGCCAGGGATGCGCATGCTCATGGGGATGAGATGCGCTCATTTGGATGGTGCATGCGTGTGTTCCTCGGTGTGCATCCCTAGTTGTGCTTCTTGGTTGTGCGCGCCTGGGCACTAGCATGTCGAGAATGCGCGCGCACTTCTAGATATGGAATAAGTTCATCTGGAAGGCTTACACTCCTTGATGCGCGCTCTGCGATGTCCAAAAGTGTGCTTCTCATTTGTGCCCCTTAGTTGAGCTTCTGGGTTGCACGCATCTGAGAGGCGCGTGTGTGCCGGGGATGCGTGGGCTCCTTGATATGAGATTCGCTCGTCTGGGAGGCACATGCTCCTCGGTGCGTGCTCCTCCGCACCCAAGCACATACTCCTAGGTGCACGCCCCGTACTTGCGCTCCTTGTGCGCCTTTCCAGATGCGGACGTTTTACGCTCTTGTTTTATCTGATAAAATTGTTCTAAAAATAGTATCTACACTAACATGTAAAGGCCCTTTTCTGCTTTTGGAAATTGTTCCCTAGGTTGAAATGGAAGTTGGAATACAATTTATTGATAATTTAGGCAATATGATTATTGTACCATGCTATACGTTTCTAAAGAACAATCTCGGATTGTTTTTGCTATTAGAAGGGGGAAATAGGCTTAAGGAAAAGTAAGAACATTAAATAGAAGATACAAGGGAGGGAACACAGTCAAATTTTGCGCATGAGGCATATTTTCACTTCGCATTTATCTCACGTAAGACTTATCCATACTATATATTCCACCAACTTTATCTATAATTGAGAGACAATTTATGCCGAAAGAAAATAAGCCCTAGAAAGGAACAGACTATAAAAAATGTAAAAATATATTCGAAGATCCAAACCCCCAATCAATCAATCAATCGTCAACTATGGTTGCATCTTGTTGACAATACAAGCACCTCACACATGCACCTGCACATTATACTCCACCACAGCATTCCCAGTGATGAGGCTGAAGTCATGTGTCTTGGCCAGTGCATACCCCCTTGCGAACCTGAATTTGCCGCTCCCTCCCACCACCGGCATCTCCCTCACCTCTTCAAACACTGCATTCCTCCCGAGAACTGATAGTGTGCTCCAATTGTACTCTCCATCCTTGAACACAAAGTTCATGGCCATCATCAGCCAGGCGTCCCCCTTGGACGCAAGCGCGTACATGCCCTGCGCATACCCTAGCAGCTTGGAGTCCTAGTTGGGCCCTTCAGTCAGAGGGTCGTCCATCATGACGACAGCACCGAATCCATACAGATGTCATCAGGGACTGTGCGACTCGGACTGCAGTTGGGCTGGTTCCAACTACTATGTCATGGAAGAAGAAGTGGAGGTGTTTCTCCTTCTTGGGCTCGGAGACTGAGGAAGAGGCAGAGAAGAAAAGGAGGAGGAAAGTGAGCTAGAGGAAGTAATGAAGAAGCCATAGGTACAGAAGAAGAGTCAGCAGTGCAAGATGTGAAGAGAAGTCTGTTTTGTTTGTTGCTGTTCATAATAATGGATCGATCAGGTGGGGTTTGGTCACTAACTAGGACCTGCTGAGAGTAGTTAGTGGCAGGTGAGAGTGAGAGAGAGGGTCTGACTTCTTAAATGTGCATTATTGACCAAATTCAGTGAAGAATCTGACGAAGGAGAAGTGTAGCGTTGCGTTGGTTTATACGTTTCCTAGAGAATATGAGGTATATATGTAGAGTAGTAAGGCAAAGAATATTAGTTACAGCACGAGGCCTGCAACATTGTGTTTGTTGTAAGTGCTCTCGACTCCACCAACTTTCTTAATTTCATCATATAATTTTCATATAATTCTGGACTCTCTTAGTTACCGTTTCCCCCATCAAAGATTCATTTTTTTCTTTTAAAATCAAAACGGTAAGCTATTGTCCCATTAAAAAAATTTTAATAGAGCATACATAAGTGTTCATAAATCCATATAGAGACGAAAGTTGGTTACAAGATTACGCAAACTAAAAATTGCATAGTACTCAATATGCAAGCTTACCGTGCAAACCCATGAAATGAAATTGAATATAAAGGATACCTGTTCTTTCTTCATTGTTATTTAATGGGCAATCCCATGTGCTTCAACGTAATTGATATCAATATGAATGTAACCAATACCGTTGCACCTGTTGATTTCACTTGCAGCTATTGAATTGCCCTTGGACAAATCAATATTAATCAAGTAGCTTCCTCCGCAGTGTGCGCTACCAACTATGCGAACTAAATTATTACTAGAGCAGGTATATTAGACAGGTCAGACAAGCCAGCCTACTTAATTATTGAGAGGGACAATTCATATCTCCCTATATATCAACACCATTCCTTGTATCCTTTCCCGATCAAGCCATTGAATTTGACCACTGCCCTTGCATATAAATCTCTCCATTGGCTCCCTCTCTTCTCTCAACTCTCTTTCTACTAAAAACCCTAAGATGGCATCTTGTCTTAATCTCTTCATTGTCTTCTCGCTCTCGATATTTGCTTCGATTTGCTTTTCATCAGAAGCCCTTGACTCAGGTAATGCAACACACATACATCTCTACTACCATGAGAGAAACACAGGCCCAAACAGCACGACGACCATCTCGGTGCCCGGGAACACGACCGCTCTTGGATTCGGAGGCATACTAATAATCGACGACGAGCTTCGAGTAGGGGCCGATCCCACCTCAAAACTGGTCGGGCGAGCCCAGGGGATCCTGCCTGTGGTGTCACAGCAGGAGACTGTGTTTCTTTTCGCTGCAAAGTTTGTGTTTATGGAGGGGTCAGGATATGATGGAAGCATGCTAGATGTGTTCGGGAGGGTTGTGCTTGCAACGGAGACGAGGGACTGGAGCATCATTGGAGGGACTGGCCAGTTCAAGATGGCTCGGGGTTATGTTCATGGCAAGAGACTAAGTTCTCCCGCTGGTACTATTCTTATAGAGCTCGACATCTATGTCGTGCACAGCTGCGATTGAAATGCTCCGTGTAGTTGACTTATGTGAAGCATATGCTATTATATATGTATTGAATCAATAAGGTTGACTAATCTCGCTTTCTCGTCTTCACAGAGGTGAAATTTCCCAAAAAAATATGCAAATTTCTGATAGATGTTTGTCAGAAACTAGTGCAGGAGCCCCAAATAATAAAATCTACAAATGAAGAATTGAGAAGTTTGAATAACAATTAAACAGCAAAATGTCTATACTAGATGAGAAAAGGGATTGTTAAAGCAAGTCGAACTAGAACTACAAGTATTGTGGTACAAGCGTGAATATAGTACAGAAATCATGCTAGGATTACTAGTTTGGTTTTCTAAGGTTTCTTTTGTTTTGAAGACTTCTTAGCGGGCTGCTATCCTTGATTATTCAATTAATAAGACATACCTGAGCAGAGTACAATACAAGTGATTTCATATAAGTAGAACCATAAAACAATACAAGTATAAACCTAATTAAGGAGAAGAAAGTAATAAAAAACAGCCAAAGGGGGAAGGGGATCACAGGAGCAAACCCCTCCAATTCGACAATGTATCATGGTGTATGTTGGTCCTAGGCCCTCCTAGCCTCGCTCCACACCTGTCTAGAATCATTAGACTTATCGTCATTTGTGATGGTACTAAGGGAAATGGGGATAATGTGTCATCAAATGGGGTCCTTTTGATGTCTAGGTGTTCATCATTGGAGAGTAAATTTGTCCAAAAATAGTGTTATAGTATATTTCAGATAACTTCAAGAGAATGACATTTACCCATAAATATTCTAGTATTTCTCTCTCTAGATTTGGCAATAAATGACAACTATCATAATTGGTTTGAGATGAGATGTGTTCCCAGAAACCCAAGAAACCCAACTCCTAGTCCAATTATTATCCACGACCTACATGTGTATGGTCTCTTTGAAAAAGAAATACATTTAAGCCACAATCGATTTGCAAACTCTCATGTTAGCACGAATATTCCATTGACTTGAAAAAAAAAGTCCTAGGATTTACAAAGTACACAAAACATTAGGCCCTAACCATTCTCTACTTTGTATTTTACCCCAAGTAAGTATGTCGTTCTTAGAAATGAGCCAAAGATACATCTTGGTTTTCTCATGGCATTTAATTCTCCATAAATTTTGAATAGAAGTGAGTTTGTACCCGCCATCCATACAATGATTTGTATGTGGATTTCAAAACGAATTTTTCTGACTTTTTCCATCTCCATTATGAAATATCCTCTCATTAAGGTGCAGAGGAGATAGCTTCCAGTACTTGTCAAAGGAATGTAAGTTGCTTTCTTTACTCCCATGATGTGCACCTTCGCAATGCCAGCCTCCCCTATTCTTATGGCAATAATTAGTACTTGTAACATTTTGGTCATGGGCCTTCTAAAATACCTAAGGGTAAAACTCCTCAAGTGGTACCTGCACGTAGCATCGATCATGCCAAAATGCTCTCGCCTTGCTCTGTTTAAATGTCATACCTAACAAAAAAGTACCTTTAGTTAGTATCACTCATTTCGAAAATTTGAGGTGTGGCATGAGTTTCTAGGTTTGGCGCATCACGTGCCTATTTTAAGACCATACTTAGAGATTAATAGGATTTAGAGAGTCCTCCGAATGCAATTTATGATGTGCTACTATCACTTGGTGATTAATGATAGGTTGAAAGTATAGATATCCAAATCATCTAACCTTCCTTCAAGTTTAGGTCTACAAACCTGTCCTTGTTAGAATCGATATGGTAGAGATAAGCAAGTCTTGAAGGGGATGAATAAGGTGTTCTAATTTTAACATAGTTAATAAATTTACATAGTTTATGCAGCGAAAAATAAATACAGCCACAATAAAAAGCACACGGCAAAACTCATGATATTTTCATAGTGGTTCAGAAAAACCCTAGTCCACTCTTCCTCTCGATCAAGGGGGGGTCCCTACTGGTAAAAAAAATGCTAAATCACAAGTTCGATCTAGTAAATAGATACAAGACTAAGTTCTAATCTAGCCAATTAGTCGTCTACTGCAAAGTATTCTAACACAAATTCTAATCCCAACATCCCCCTAGTGTTCCTCAATTATTCCCTAGTTGAATGTGTTGTATAAACCACCCATCCCCCAATAACATAGATTGCAATCTCAAGTGCACCAACTTGAGTGCATCATAAAACCAATCACACAGATTATAAAAAATGGTTTGGAGACTTACACCAATAGTATCAATTAAGTGAACAACAGAAAGATCTAAAACCCTTGACCATCATCTTTGAAAAATATAGATTGTTGTACGAGGAAGACAATGAAGATGTTGAACTCCAGCTGTGATGCACTCCATATAGATCCAAATATATATTCTAGCGCATCATTGAAAGTGTATGATTGTTGAAAAAAATTACTCTTATAGCTTCACCTTTTTTTCTTTAAGTTCTTCTTCAATTTGCCAAAAAGTTCTATCCTTTTTTCCTTCACCTGAAAACCCATTTATAAGTATGATTCACCTCTAGAATTGATACAATCCATTAATTTAGTTGAGGTAAAACTATAGCCATCAGATTCAAATAATCATGTTATAATTTTCTTTGATTAGAAATAAGATCTTATCTTGACAAATAAATGCCAAAATTCCACGGTTACTAACCTAAGCCACTAATAATGGTGTCACCAGTGGCTTTATTGGTAGGTATCCTCATATTCTAATCCAACATTAACTGTTTATCTTAAGGTTTCTCTCATAATACCTTCATCCTTCAATCATTGTCTCTCGATACTTCTAAGGGAAGGTGATGTGAATTTACTGCAAGCGTACAGTGTCGGTTGTAGCACTTTACAAGTCATTTCTTTGAAGATCTAAGGTGTTCTGCATTCTTTCTAATCCTATTATTTTAATAGACTAACAAAGAATTCTAAGTTGAATTCAAGTTTATTCTAATTAGTCTAGGATATAGAATCGACTAGTTCACAACCAAGTATTACTTCTATTATTTTTTCCTATCATATAAACCGATCTTTAAATTTTAATTTTTTAATTAAAGTGTTCTAAGCATGAGCTATTAAGTAGTGTGCAAGTATAACTCATCAAATATACTACTTTGCATAAAAACAAACTAAATCATTAGATAATTCTATGAAAAAGATAAAAATCAACAACCCCCAACCCTAACTAAATATAGGCTATCAGGAAATTTAACTCAAGTATAACCTATTAAAGCATTAATCTACAAATTGTTATATTTTAATCTTTTCCTGGAAAAATCATGTTTTTATTATTTTATTTTAGAAAGAAAATAATAATAAACAATTACATAGTTGATTTCTAGTTTCATCTACATCCTAAAACTAAACTAATTTAACTACTCATGATTCTAATTAACAAGATCCTATTTTTTATTCATAAAAGTAAGAAAATCTAATCTAGAAAGAAAGATTAATCTAAGCTAGAAAGCAATTAAAAGAAGATTACTTAACAAATAATGATGAGCAGTAAATGGTACCTCTGCAGTTTGGTATGGCGACCGTCACCCCTTCGACAAAACCCTAATTTTATTGATAACTACGAGTACAAAAATTACATCATAAAAGCCCTATGCTAGAAGGATATGACCAATATATACGCCTTAGATAACCAAAGCCTAATCTGAGTATAAATGAGTAACTACAAAATTACATCAAAGTAACTACAAAATTACATCAAAGACCCCGTAAAAAACTCATGATACATGGGCCCCATCTGTTGCTAAATAGCGGCAACTGCCACTAAATGGTGTCAAAACTTTGAGTTCTGGGTTTCAAATTTCTTCTGCATGAAGTTCTAGTCTCTTTCTTTTTATATGAATGACTGTACTAGACTTCGACTCTCTGTAACTTCATAATCCTGTAGCTTTACTCAATTTTATCTCTTTTCTAAACTTGGTTTCCAAATCGGAGTCTGAGTTTATGCCATCTCCTTATAGGAATATGTTTCACCTAACATGCACTAAAAATACTCGAGTAATATTATTTATATATAAAAATAGACAATATAGAGGCTATAAATATGCAATATATGGCACTCATCACACCCCATACCTATTTTTTGCTAGTTCTCAAGCAAAATCTAGACCTAAAAAAAAAAATCCTAGCACACTTTCGCGAGAATCGCGATTGCACTTAGCATGTGCAATAAACCATTAAACCCCTAGGTTCCCCTAGTGGATGAGTTGTGTCTCGTGAGGGTTTGCAGTGAATATACCTACAAAATTCGTGAAAAAGATAGATTAAAGAATAAAGAAAAAAAAGAAATAAGGATAACCAAAAATTAAGAAAAATAAAAATTTTATACAAAAGAAAGAAAAATCTTTTTTTGACATTTTCTTCAATTAATGTCACTAATATACAAATTCAAAAACACATTTAGATTATTAGTTTTCAAGTCAAGTATCATATCAAATATACCTATCATTTTAATCAAAAATTAAAATCCTATCTTTCAATACCCACCAATAAATAATTCATTGGTTCTTATACATCTACGTGCACGTGTGATAGTCTACTTTGGTTTTTGACTCAAACTCTAATTCATGATTCATTTCTTCTCTCTAAATATTTTTTTCCTTTTTTTTCTTTTTTTGTTGCGAATATTTCACCTTTCATGCTAAAATTTACGCTTACTTAGGCGCAAATACCCGATTACTCAGATCATACTCTTATTTTCTTTTCTTTTTTTCATTTCTAAAGAATTATTGCCTTAAATACTAGGCTCACCTTCGTTTTTTTCTTTTTTTAGGATTATTGCCTTAAATATTAGGCTCATCCCATTTCTTTCCCTTTTTTTTAAGAATTATTGCCCTAAATACCAGGCTCACTTTTTTTATTTATTTCTTGTTTAGAGAGAAAAAACTACTTAATCGATATTATTTTTGTCCTCAGCCTAATAAACTATTGTTGAGTGAAAAATAGATGTATACTTACCTCAAAATTACTATTAGCATATTTATTTTTTAGATTTTTATTTTTTCATAAAATTCTCAATTTATTATCCAATTTACTCTCCTATCAAACTTCGAATCTAAATTTATTTTTTTATTTGTAATAAATTAATACATTGAAGAAAATATTTTTGTATTTTTTTACTTTTTTATAGATTTTTTTCAAAATTTTTTTTACCTTAAAAACTACCTAAAGTGTAAAATAAAAAAACCAAAAAAAAAATCTAAAAATAAAATAAAAATTCTAGAAAAACATGAAGAAAAATCTCTTAACCCACTCCCCCACACATAAACTCATGTATATCCTCATACACAAACTAAGGGTGGTAAAATAAATATGAAAACTATTGTACAAATATTATACAAATAATGAGTCATAATAAGTTACGTTCTCAATATCGTCACCCTATTAACGCATAAAAAGCGGTACGACCTCTCGATCGCTTCCCACTTTCGTACTGTGTACGTTTTAAATATGAAGTGAGTATATTGTTGTGTCTCATCATCCTCCTAAAAGTCACAAAATTACCATTTTACTTCTTATGCTGTCCTTATTTTTTCTTTGTCCATGTGTAAGTATTAATAATTGGGTTAAAAAAATTCTTTATTATAAACCTGCAAATCATCGTCAGTAACAAGTATACATGTAGGAATATCGTGAGATGTAAAAGGTGCAGCATGATCAACTGAACCAATTGTGGTGCCTCTTCTAACTCTCGAAGTAATGCAAGCTCCTCTACAAACAAATCCTCAAAGGCTTACTTAAAAATCAATGGCACACTTGTACAAGTATCATCATACGTAGAGTTAGTATATGCCAATTCATCTAATAACATGAGCTCATCTTTGATATTTTGCTCAAATAAGGGTTCATCTTTAGCACAAGAGGTAGAATAAAATTGCAAACTGTGAATCATATTTATCTCAATGAGGGAGCATTGTGTGCTCATCCATATTGAATATGTTCAATGCCATAGTCATATCCCAAATGATAGTTTTCATGAGGCCACTCCTGCAATCAATTAATGTATTTGTTATTACATGGAATGGTCTGCCCAGATAACGAAAATTTAATTTCATGGATTGGAAATCAACTCAGTTTCTAAGACAATAAAGTCTGTAGGAAAGATGAACTCGCTGACCTTAATGTGTATATCTTTAACCATACCAAATGGTTTCTTGATTGAACGATCAACTAGTTGTAATATGACCTTGGTAGGTTAAAATTTTTCTAACCCCAATTGCTGTTAAATAGTATAAAGAAGCAAGTTGACACTTGCCCCTAGATCAAGCAACGCCTTATAAAATATAATATTCCCACTGGTGCATGTGATTGTAGGGGAACCTGGATCATTGTATTTGACAAGCAAGGAGTTAAAAAGTATTTGCGTTATATTTGCAGCAAGAAAAACTTTCTTAGGAATATTTCTTGCTCGCTTCTTGGTATGCAAATCCTTAAGAAACTTGGCATAAGTAGGAACCTACTGTATAATATCAAGGAGTGGAATATTAACCTTTACCTGCTGAAATATTTCAAGAATCTTCTCTACTTGCAGTGAAGGCTTTCTAAATCGATTGGGATATAGTGCATTCGGCTTAGGAACAGGTTCTTCCGAACGAGCATGTGATGGTAATGGAGGTGATGGAGATGGACGTGGAGAAAGATATGGAAAAGATAGTGTAGCCTGCAAAATAGTAGGAGTGAGATCAGGGGGCATGGCTACATTATTGTCTATTTGCTTGCCAGATCTGAGCGTGTGAATTGTATTGCATTGGTGAATATGGGATGAAACAAACTGAGATGAGTTAGAGTTGGGGTTCATTATTGGTTGGCTCGGAAAGGTACCCGGCCTCCGCTCACTAAACTTTGTGGCTAATTGTCCAACCTGCTGCTCTATATTCATGATCGACTGAGAACTTGCAAGAAGTTGTTGGTCGGTCCGTTATATAAAGTCAGTAGACATTTTCACTAAATTTTTCATTTGTGTGTCTAAATTGGACATCGTTTTAAAAAAGTTCTCCACATTCCTTTCAAGTGTCATTAGCCATCTATCATAATCATTATTAGACCCCTGCAGTGGATATGATTGATTATACGCAGGTGATCTATTCTGATTTTTCTCCTGATTCGTTGTATTTAGGTGTTGATATACACCCATGTTAGGTCTTGGGAACTGACCATTAGGTGGAGGCTGCATGTTAGGATTGGAGGCTCTCTGATATTGACCTTGACCCCCTAAGAAATTTGGGTGATTCCTCCAATCCGTATTATATGCAGGAGTGTAAGGATTATTCATAGGTCGTTAATATAAGGCATTTTCCTACTCAAGTGTTGGACCATTGGTATTTATTAATAATGGATACTCCTCCATAACATGATTCGAAGTTTCGCAATTAATATATGTAGAAACTTGAATTTGATTTACTTGATCCACCGGTGGAGCACTAGGAATCTCTAATACCTCAATTCTCCTTATAAGGGCTGCAATCTTAGCTTCAGCAGCTATAAAACTATCGACACTATGAATCCCACTCTTATGCGCAGAAGTTGATGCATTGGGTTTCTCAATGGGACTCTCCTACTACATAGTTTTCCACGATAAGTCCTCAAGGATGTCCTACACTTTATCCTTATTCTCTCTCATAAACTTCCCATGACACATGGACTCAAAAAGAGCTTCGGATGTGTAATCGAGTCCTTCGTAGATTTGACACAGCCGCTATTTTTTTATTGCATGGTGGGGGCACTGAGCTAATAAATCTTATCTCCCATGAACAAATCTAATCCGACAAGTCGACCAAGTTGATCATGGATCCAATATGGCATGAATCAGCAACCGTGAGTGGACGCATGAATTTCCTAAACTAATACAAGAAGTGAGGTGTGGTGAGATGAAATGGTGGAAGAAATATGATCAAAGAAAAATTTGATATCCTATAGTTTCTAATTTTTTAATTTTTTTTGTATTTTTATACAGAAGCAGAGAACCAAAACATATAATCAGAGAGAAAAATGGGGCAGAGACTCACCAAAAGTGTCGCTAAATAGCGGCCAAACTAGGAAGTTTGGCTCTCTGGTTTTTGCAATGTTCTTTTGAGTCTTTTCTCATTTCTTTTTTATTCCTATATCTGAACTTTTAGGTCCCTACACACTCAACACATATTGTTAACCCATAAATATTAGAAAAAGTAAGAAAAATACTGTCGATCCCGGACAACGGTGCTAAAAATTTGATGTGATAATTTACTTACAAGTGTATAGTATCGATTGTAGCACTTTACAGGTCGTTCCCATGAGAATCTAAGGTGTTTTGCGTTCTTGCTAATTCTATTATTCTAACGGACTAACAAAGGATTCTAAGTTGAATTCAAGTTACTCTAATTAGTCTAAGATATAGAATCCACTAGTTTACAACCAAGTATTAATTCTATTATCCTCTTCCTATCATAAAAACTGATCTTTTAGTTTTTATCTTTTAATTAAAGTGTTAGAAGAATGAGCTATCAAGTTGTGTGCAAGTATAACTCATCAAAGATATTACTTTGCATAAAAACAAAATAAATCATTAGATAATTCTATGAAAAAAATGAAAATCAACAACCCCAAACCCTAACTAACTATAGGCTATTAAGAAATTTAACTCAAGTATAACCTATCAAATCATTAATCTACGAATTGTTGTATTTTAATCTTTTCATAGAAAAATCATATTATTATTATTTTATTTTAGAAAGAAAACAATAATAAGCAGTTACATAGTTGATTCCTTGTTTCATATGCATCATAGAGCTAAACTAATTTAGCTACTCATGGTTCTAATTAACAAAATCCTATTTTTATTCATGAAAGCAAAAAAAATCTAATTTAGAAAGCAAGATTAATCTAAGGTAGAAAGCAATTAAAAAACGATTACGTAAGAAACAATGATGAGCAACATAGGGTACTTCTAGAGTTCGGTGTGGCAGCCGTCACCCCTTCGACAAAACCCAAATATTGTTAATAATTACGAGTACGAAAATTACATCATAAAAGCCCTAGGTTACAAAGATATGGTTAATATATAGGTCTCGAAGAACCCAACGCTAATCTGATTACAAGTAAGTAACTACAAAATCACATAGAAGACCCCGTAAAAAATTCATGACACATGGGCCCCATACTGCCGCTAAATAGCTGCAATTGCCACTAAATGGTGCAAAAACTTTGATTTCTGAGCTTCAAATTTCTTTTACATTAATTTCTTATCTCGTTCATTTGATATGAATGACTGTATTAGACTTTGGCTCTCTATAGCTAAACAATCTTGTAGCTTTACTCACTTTTAGCTCTTTTCTGGATCTGGTTTCCTAATCGGGCTCTGAATTTATGTCATCTCCTTATAGGAATAGGTTTCACCTAAAAACGCACTAAAATTATCTGAGTAGTATTATTTATATACAAAAATAGATAATATGGAGGCTATAAATATGCAATATATAGCACTCATAAGAAGGCTTAGCTCCTGATGATTTATTTCTACTCTACAAAAAAAAATACTGAAGGATCATCCAAACAAGGCACGTTGGTAGCCCCCACCGATTTTACTTCATTAAGGATACAACTTTTAGGGATATCCTTGACATTACCATAACAATCCATCCACTAAAATCAGTATTGAGCTCAAGGAAATGGCTTCTGAACCAGCATTACTTCTTTGAAAGTACTACATTTTTTTCCTTGGTAACCTCCACATGCTTTTTTGCCATCCAAAGATATTATTTCGTTCTGACATTATGTTGATTAACTCTCCTTATTTTTGAAGTTCTAGGTATCATTGCAGTTTTTACAGATATTTGCCCTCATGCCTTCGGAATTAAAAAAAAATGGCTATGTCTGATTCATCAAAGTTTTGCTATTGATATCTCCATCTGGCCTCATTGTGCTATTATCACAGTCAGCATGATGTTAATAAATGGTACACTATAGAATGACCTCAACAGCTAGTTTGTTATTGTTGGTACTAGGTTGCAGCCAATAATAGAAGTTAGAAGCTGGTTCAGTGATGGATTTCAAGGGGCTTTGCTACAGTGAAAGAGGGTTTTAAATAGTATCTAGAAATGATCTAAAAGAATTGAATTTAGGTGAATAAATGAGGAATTGAATTTGAGAATCGAACATTTGATTTTGAAGGTCTCAATACTGAATCGAATGAGAGATAAGAAATTGATTTTGATAATTAAACATGTGATTATAATGTTAAATGGTGAATTATAAGATAGGGGATAAATGGGAAATTGGATTTAGGGATTAAACATTTGATTATGACAGTCTATGATATATTAAATGAAAGAGGAATTTAAGGTATGAGAGGACAAAGAGGGATTAATGGAAGGTTACTTAAAATAGAAGAAGGATGTATTAGGAAATGATTTAAGTTAATTAAAGTTCTATATTATTGCATGATGTTTTCTTATATTGCTGGTTTAGGAGTGATATAGGTGGGCATTGGTCTAGTGTTTAAGTCATGGCTGAAGTAATATTTCTTTTCATACAAAATAGTTTTGGTCTGAGACAGATGGACTTGGGCTAGTTTTAAATAATTAAAAGTTCAAGAAAATAAATGATGGGCTAGGCTAATTTTTTTACAAACACTAGTTTTATTTCATTTTTTAAGCAAAATCTTTGAAAAATAAATAGGAAATAGGTACATATATCTTATAGGTTACTTGCATCCACAGCCCTAAGGGAATAATTTCGTCCTTGAAATTTCAATTAGGATAAACTAGGAAAATACCTCTTATCTACTTAGTCAATCAAAACAAAAGTATCTCCTTGCTCACGATTAATCCACTTATTCTTTGGGCAGCTTCTGAACTAATTCTCATTAGATCCACAATGTAAATATTAATGTAAATATTGAGTACTTACGTATCTATATTTCTTATGTATGTATCCACGCTTCTAGCAGTAGTCATAAACAACTTTCAGATGCTTTCTAGTGGGTATGTTGATTTCCTCACAATAAACTTGATTTGCTTCCAGAATTCTCGATTGTGGTGCGTCTCCATTTTGTTTCTCTGAAGTTAATTCTTGAACCTGTCATTTTTAGCTACACAAGTAAACGTATATTTTAGGTCTGAACAAGCAAAAACTAACCAAAGCTAACCTACACTTGTTCTTAGTTAAAATCTTGGAAATTATGGTTCCTATTTTATCTCTATAGTTTTTAATTCAAGCTTTAACCAAATTAGGATTGGCTTAAATCCTTTAATTGTAAATTTTTTTAATATAATTAAAAATATCCAAATTACCTAAGTGACTTTTTGGTGGGAACTTCTTAATACCCCTCCTCACATTTACAGGTGCTTCTTTATGAAATTTAAATTTACAGATTTCTTCTAAATACACCCCTTTATATTGCTTGATTATCTTTCTTCTTTTTTCTTTAATCCTCTAATTACTCTCCTATTCTTTGTAATCATCACGCAAACAAACTTGCATCCTGCCTGGATTCCCGCCCCTCTCACCACTTCTCCTAATATAACTTTTCATTTCTAAAAAAATTTTTAATCTACTAAATACTTCAAAAAGGTTAAAATTAAAAAATAATACATTAAGATGTGCAAAAACATAATTTTTAATAAATTATTTTATTTATTTATCAAATATTACTTTTTAAATTTTTTATTTTTTTGATAATTCTAATCAACTTTTACTATGCTCTCAGTAGAGAAATTTTTCTTTCGAATCTCTTGAATTTTAGTTTGTTTTAAAGAGAAAATGATTTTTATTTGTTATATTTTCTTTTTTAAATGATTTAAAGAGATTTATCATTTGACCTTTGGAGATTTATTAATATTTAGAAAGATTTAAACAGAAAAGAGGGAAAGAAAATGAAAGAAAACATCCTAGAAATTTAATAGCAAATTTGTAATTTAAGCAGACATTTTTAGGGGATATTTAGAAATTTAAAGGAAATATTTAAAATTACTCTTGCTTGGTCCAGCAATCGCGTGTGCATTTCGCATCTTCATAAAAAATAAAAATAAAAATGTTAAAATAGCACCAAAGTGGGGCTCTTTTTACAAAATATATACCATAAGTAAATTCAAATTAAAATCTAAATATACTTTCGTTAACCGTAAGAAAACAATTTGTTACCTTCTGGATTTGAGGGCTCACTGGTTCTCCTTTTTTCTTCGCAAGGAAAAGGGAAAAAATGAAAACAAAAATAAAGAAAGGAAATTAAAAACGTAGGAGAAACGAAAGAAAATCCTATTATTAATTCTTTCATATTTAGATACTTGTTCCTAAAATCTTTATATTTTAAATTAGTCCTCTAAAATACTTAAGTTACTCCACTTTAGTCCCTTGGGTTAAGTTCAATAAAAGTTGAAGGAATATTCCTTCTAATTTAACTATTTATCTAGCTATACCCTCATCTTTAACTCCAATCTTAATAATTAAGGCTAAAATATAAAAAAACCACAAAGTATCATGTTTTCCACAACAACTCTCATGAACTATTTTATGTTATGTAAACAACCATGAGATTTTAAATTTTATGGAAACCCCCAAATGACATTAGATGAAAAATAATGAATCGATTTTAAAATATATTAAATACACATTCTTTGAGCTTTCTAAATACTCATTTTCTGATTTAATATATTTTAGTCAAAACATGTATATTTGAAGTTATTGGAGTTGCCTTTTTAAGCGATCAATTAATCTCTCCATCATATTATGAGGGGTTTTCAATGAAATTTGGAACTTCATGAAGCATTATATAACGAATAAAAGCTTATGGGGATTTCTGGAAAATTTTTAATACTTGGTAGGTTTTCTTGTACCTTAGCCAATAATTAAATCCAACTCTCTTTCTCACATCCTTAATTACTCAAGCAAACATCTAACTCAACTCCCTCTTTCATTTCCACTTTCTCTCTCCTCCCTAATAACTCAACTCAAACCAACATCCTCCTCTCAATCTCCCTTTTCCTAACTACTCTCTCCCTCTCACTCTTTGACTCCTCTGCCTAATAACTCAACCAAACATCCTCAATTTCAATCTTTCATCCCTAATTACTCTCTTTTATCATAAACTAAACATAGCTCTCTCTCTCTCGCCCCCCCCCCCCCCCCCCCCCCGCCCCGTTGTAACTCAAACATTTGCCCTCTTTCTCAAGTTCTCCTCCCTAATGCTTTTTGTCATCATAAAATAAATCCAACTATATTTCTCTCAACCTCAATTTGGATTTGGTGAGCGAGAATAAGAGAAAAGAGGAGGGGGAGAGGGGACAATGGTGAGGAGTAAGAGAGAGATGATGAAGGCGATAGAGAGAGGGAGGATCCACCTGCAATAGATTGAGATCAAGAATTTGTGCAGAGAGAAAAGGATGAACTTAATTTTTTTTTCTCTATTTTTTTATTCATTTAAAAAGATCTAATGAGTTTCATGAAGAAAACATGTAAAATGATTGATTGCTCATATGCTATACCCGGTCAGACCCTAACCCAGATTGTTAGATGTAAAAACTAAAGAGAGATTAGCGTAGAGTAATTTAAGTATTTTGGGAGACTAAAATAGACAAAGGACTGATATCCAAATACAAAAATTTAAAGGATCAATAATAAAAACCCCAATAAAAAAATTCGGAAGCAACCGACACGTGATGCAATTAATTAAAGAGATTCTGACTATACACCTAATTCTGGGAATTCCCTTCCATTGCCATTAATGAATTGATTACAGCAAATTAAAAAGAAAATTACAATTCAATTCGGATTACAATTCAATTCGGATTATTTTTGAAGTTCTAGGTATCATTGCAATTATATCTTTTATTCGGATTAAAGATATAACTTTGTTTCCCTTTGTTTTTGTGGGATCTTGGGCAGTGGTGGAAGCTCGTTGTGGTCTTCCATTGACGATCTGAATGTCAACTGATTATACAGCACCAAGCTCAAACTGGAGAAGAAGGAATTCTGAAGGGCCTTTCTATTCTCTCTGTCTCTGGAATTTTTTTTAGTATGTGCGTCTCTTTTAGATTTATATGTTAACAGATGGCTTTTTATTGCTTTTTTTTTTTTAATGTAATCATTCCTCAAATCTCTCTATGATCAGAGATCGAATCATAGGAGGTTGCAACTGATCCTTCTGATCATTACCAAAAACTCCACACTCGAAGCGAGGTTTCGGAGCGCTAGCGCATGAAACATGTGCAGTGCATGCTACGAGAACGTGCACACATCTGGGTGCACAAGTAGTCCCGGGGGCGCCCTGCCTCGAACATAGTAATAGTAGCTCCTGACACGCAGCCCTGGGATAGCACGCACCTTGGTGCTCTCCCTGTGGGCCCGCACACGCATAGGTGTGTGTGACCATGGGCATGTTGCCTTTGGTGCATGCTCTTGGGCATGAGCAGCGCTTGTTTGGGAGGCACGAGCTTTCCGGTGCGTGCTCTTCACTGTGCCCAGGCACGTGTTCCTTGATGCACACCTCTAAGTGAGCTTCATGGTTGCGCGTGCCTGGGAGGCACACACATCTGAGAATGTGTGCATGCTCTTGGCATGAAATGCGCTCGTCTAGAAGGTGCATGTTCTGCAGTGTGCTCGACGATGATCAAGTGCATGTTTCTTGATGCGCATCCCTAATTATTTTGCTTCTGGGTTGCATGCGCCTGAGATGCACGCTCGGGCCAATGATACGCACACACTCCTGAGTATGGAATACATTCATTTGGAAGGCCCGCACTCCTCAGTCATGCTCCATGGCCCCTAAGGGCATGCTCTGCAGTGCGCACCCCCTGCTTGCGCTTCTGGGTTGTGCATGCTGTGAGGCGGTGCATGCTGGGAATGCACATGCTCTTGGGTATGAGATGCCCTGAGGCGTGCTCCATAGTGCATGCTCCTTAAGTGTGCTCTGTGGTGCGCTCTTCCGGGCATGGACATCTGGTGCTCTTATTTCAGTTGATTGTGCTATTTGTTTTAGTGCCTACAGAATCCCCTCCAAAGTTTTCATAGTTTCATCATTGATTTGTAATAAATTTTGAAGTACTTTGGACTCTTGATTTTGGCTATTCAGTCTTCGTTGTGTATTATGATTTTCATAGTGTATTATGAACCGTCTTCTGAAGCCACCACATTCTTGATCATTTAGCTCTTACAGATGTACTGTTGAACAATGTAGAGAGCCTTTAATATGTCTTGAGCTCTTAAATCCCATAGTTTTGAATGTTGACACAAGATTTTCCCTTGATATGAGGCTTAAACTCAGCTTCACCTCTTTTCTTCTTATGCAAGTACGCAATCTTGCATTCATCATTGTTGTTTAGGAGTTTCAAGAATCCCTATTGATTTGTTGATAGCTCGTACTTTGCAAACCATCTTCGAAAAACACCATCTCTGAGTTATTTGATTGTTACAGGTGTACTGTTGAATCTTTGTATAATTTGTCAAATTTCATCCATATATTTTCTTGATCATCATGGTCATACTATTGAACCTCTTCAAAGTATCAAGATTACTTGTAGGGAATATTTTCTATTGCTAGAATAGTGCAAAGTTCTAGCTTTCGCACTTGTGTTCCAACCGCTTTTGAAATATTGAAAATTAGAACATTGTTATGCCACCAAGAGCATTTTGGTCTGAGTTATCCTTCAAATATAAAGCCTTAAAATTTAGAATTTAACTTGTAGTTTTGCTTTCAGAAAAGTTGTTGTGTAGCATGAATAATATTATAATCTGGAGTGATCTAATAATAAATAACATCTTGATAGCATATGATAAAGTTTTGTTTGTTCAAAGGCCAAGAGCATGACAAGCAAAAGGGGATTTATGGATAGGGTAATTGTCACATAAATGGTGACTCAAACTATTCAGAGGTATTGGACGTGATAGAAAGAATCTTAAAAAGAGTAGAGTCCTAACCGTTCAGTGACGTCTAGTATGACATATTAGGAGATATAAGTGATAGGCAAAGGGTGATGTTAACGTGCTTTATTAAGTATTGATTCAAGCTCTTCAGAGACTCTGGACATGATAGATGAGAGTTTGCAAAAATAGGATCTTAGTCATTCAGTGACGTCTAATATAACGGATTAGAAAAAGATATAGGAATCATTAAACATATCTTGTGCTCCAATCTATTTAGAGGTTTGGAGCATGTTAGTAATGAACTGATTAAATAGAGGTAGGGTTAACATGTTTAATCTACCATTCAGTGATATTTAGTATGACGGAATTTGAACGAGGACAGAGATATCATTAAACATGCCTCAAAGCTCCACCTATTCAGAGGATATGGACGTGAAAGGAATGAGCTGGTTAAACAAAGATAATGATTAACATGTTTAGTCTTGTGAGTTAACTATCAGAGGTGATTGTTAACTTGATAGGAAAATTATTTTCGTTGGATAATTGTTAATTTAACGATGCCAAAAATACGTTCTTCAAAGGTTGTGTTGTTGGACTTGATGAATTGCAATTTCTTTTCTGTCAGGAAATCTTAATATGAAAAGAATGATTGATTTTGTTAGGATTTTTAGCAAATTGTTAGCTATCAATGGATATGGTTTGCCTTTATCAATCGTCGTTTACATTGGACTAGTCATGCTATTTTGGTCAACATGATGAGTTGTCGAGGATTTTGTATGGGCTTATATGCCAAATGTTTCTTATTCCCCTTGTCTCTAAGGCCTTTGGGTTGTTCATGCTTTTATCCCTGGCATGATAGGGTTGACAAGAATTTTACTTTCCTCTTCCCTTTACTTTAGCAGCATTGTGTAATTTATACATTTACCCTAGCACGATGGGGGTGGCGAGGATTTTATTTTCATCTTTCCTTTACTTTAGCAGTTTTAGGTTATTTATGCTTTTACCCCCAACATGATGGGGTTGGCGAGGGTTTCCTTTGGGTTTACATACCAAAGTTTTCCTCTATCCTTAGTCATAGAGACGTAGGGTTCATTTACATCTATCCCTTGGCACAAACAAGTACTAAGTAACAACATTCGACTTGCATGTGTTAAGCATATAGCCAAAAACTTCTTATCTTTCCTGGCCTGTCTCAACTCTATTCCTTCCTGCTGTCTTGGCGAAGACTATGGTATCAGTTCTTTGCTTGCATCCTTCAAAGACATCATTGAGACTTTCATATATAATGAAGGCGAACCCCCGGCTGGGAGTATGAAACTTCACCTTAGGAGCCAGTATTTCTTCATTCATGTGTCAAAGATGAGGTCTGATGACTTCATTCATTTAAGAATAATATTTCTTTAGGAACTTTCCATTGATTGGCATCATCATCTAATCACCATGTTGATTAATCAACCGGTATGCTCCATTTGAATAGGCCATCTCTACTACAATCGGACCCTCTCACTTTGATTGGAATTTTTCCTTGGCCTTATGCATCATGACCATCAGTCGTCTGACTGCTAAGACTAGGTCGTTTTCTTTGAAAGTTCATTCTTTTACTTTAATGTCGAAGGCTCATGATACTTGCTCTGTATAAAGCTCTATCTGTTGTTGAGGCTTTAAGCATTTTTCATCCAACACTTCTAATTCTCATCGTCGTTGGCTGTGTTTTCCATCAGTGGTCATTCTTGTAGCTAATGATACCCAAAGGAAAAGAATCTAGATTTCTTGAGGCCAGATCGCCTCACACTGTACACTAAGGAGAATGGTGTGGCTCTTATTGGTGTTCTTACTATTGTCCAATAAGCTCATAGGCAAGCGCCCAATTTCTCATCCCAGTCACATTAACTTGGGGTGATGAATTTCTTTAAAAGCTTCTGAATGGTTTTGCTGAATACTCTGCTTGGCTATTAGCGGTCGGGTTATATGGGGATAAAAGCACATTCTGTATTTTGAATTTATCACAGATTTTGATGTAGACACTACTAGTAAATTGAGAACCATTATCATTGATGATCTGTCTAGGAACACCAAAATGGTAGATTTTGTAGTGTTTGATAAAGTTGACTGCATCGCCACCATTTTTACTTCTCGTAAAGGGATGGCTTCCGCCAATTTAAGAAGTAATCGGTTATAGCCACTATGAACTGATGTCCAATGATGGACATATGGGGCCGATAATATCCATTCCTCATGTTCGAATGACCAAGTAATCTTAGTAGGATGTAGGTTCTTTGGAGCTTGATATATGTAGTTGGCATGCACTGGTAGGCATGGCATCTCTGCTCATATGTCATAGTCTCTACCATCATCATCGGCTAGTAGAAATCCATCCTTTTTATCTGGTCTCCTAATTTCGGTCCCAACTGGTGAGCACTGCAAGCCCCATCATGAGTTTTTTTTAGCACTTCTTGTACTTCTTGTTGTAATAAGCATCTAAGTAAAACTCCACTTGGTGTTTTCCGATATAAAGTGCCTAGCTCAGTATTATAATGAAACTTTTTCACCTCTTTCCTTACTTTGGTGACTTCTTTGGGATCCTCCAAGAGTGCGAGGTCAACGAAGATGAATCGCCAATCTCATGGCTCGAAGTTCATCCCTAATGCATGTGCTTTATTTTCCTCAAGTATTTATTTGGGGAAAATAAACTCACGACTTCCAATCTCAGTGTGTTTACTGGATTTAGTAGAGAGCATTAATGTGGTTATGATGGAAGCCAAGGCATAAGCATATACATTTCTGTGTCGTGGCATATCAATGTAAAACTCCTCGAATGAGCTAGCGATTATTGTTGCCTAATAGTAAGATAGGAGATGTTCATATTTGACTTTATATTCTCCTCTTACTTGGTTTATTATGAGTTTGGAATCCCCATAAGTTTCCATAAGCTAAATTCCCAACTGTCACGCGATTGATGTTCCGTTAACAATGCATTGTACTCAAACACATTGTTAGAATAGGGCTAAATGAGTGAGTAGCCAGAGGGAATTACATAGTCATGTAGGGATATCAAGATTACCCCCACTCCAGCATATATTCTTCGAAAGAATAGCAGCCAAACTGGCTCTTTGGAGGTCATGCTGACTTCCGCGATTTCGTCTGGAATATCCTCATAAAGCTTGGAGGATTTCGAGACAGGATGTTCTGCTAGGGAATCAATGTAGCATGTCCCTTGATTGCCTTTTGCAGTATAAATCGCATATTATACTGCAATAACGAAATCGACCAGTTGGCTAACTTGCAATTGAGTAATCCACGTTTAGTCATAAGCACTCTTAGGGAATTAATCTAAGAAATTATATGAACTGTTTGACCATGTTGCATTTTTTGAACTCTGAACACTAGGGCCAAACACTCATTTCCTACCAGAGTATACCGATACTCGACACCTACCAAATTCTGCTAAGGTATTAAATGACTTGCTCGTGACCTAACTCATTGATTTGGGCCAATAGAGCACCAAGTGAATGGTCTATTGCCAAACATATATCAAAAATAACTTTTCTGATACAGGGGTTGCCAATATTGTAGATTTTGTGAGATACTTTTTGAGGTCCTCGAAAGCCTGTTAGCAAGTTTCATTCCAAACAAATGATACCCCCTTCTTCATTAGCCTAGAGAATGGTTGGCATCACTCTGAAAGGTTAGCTATAAATCTTTAAATGTATGTTAGCCTCCCTTGTAATCCTTAAAGTTGTTTGAGGTTCTTAGTAGCTGCATCTCTTAAATCACTTTCACCTTTTCTGGGCTAAGTGGATGCCCATGGATGTGACAACGTATTCAAAAAATTTACCACCAGAGACACCTAGAAAAGATTTAGTTTGGATTCATTTTTAGTTGGTGTTTTCCCATAATAACAAATACCATTTTTAACAAATACCATTTTTAGGACTTTGAGATGATCATCCTTGTTGCAACTTTTGATGGCAAGGTTATCCATATAGAACTCTACTATTTTATGGAGATGCTTCCAAAAAATTATGCTCATAGCGCATTAGGGTGTAGCACATGCGTTCTTTAAATCAAACGGTATAACCGTATAGTAGTATATGTCTAACGGTATTCTGAACAACGTGTGCTTCTCGTCTTCAAGGTATATTTTGATTTGATTGTAACTAGAGAATCCATCCATAAAAGATATCCTTTCAAATCTGTAGGTATTGTCGATTATGAAATCCATTATTGGAAGTAGAAATTCATTTTTGGGGCATAGCACATTCAGATCTCGAAAGTCGATGCAAATTCATATCTTTCCATTCTTCATGGAAATATGAACAATATTTTCTATCTAATCAGGGTGCTGTTCTTTCCGGATAAAGCCGGATTGTATAAGCTTCTTAACTTCATCCTTGATCGACCCTTCATCGGTTCTGTGATAATAATTTGGTTCTTTCCCTTCGAGCACAAATGAGCAAAGAAGATTTCGATATCCTTTGTTGAACTTTAATCCTGGCCTTTGGATGAAGTCATATCCTATTTTCTCCATCAATCACAATAATTTTGGTCTATAATGATAGAACTAAGTGGCTTCCTAATCTTCATCTTTACTATCATTAGATAGGGTCGCACATGATTGAACCCTTCCGAAGAGAATGTGTTTTTGATCAATCTGGCAAGTAGGCACCTTAAATACTGCCTTATTAGCATTATCAATATTGATTGTTGCGTTATTGATAATCTGATTGGTAGGTGCATAGTTGTTAAAACTTCAAAGTCTGAGAGACTATCAACATTAGTACTAGTAACTAAAGGTACAAAATTAGTAGCAACACTATATAAATAAGAAAATTTTATATTCTCATTAATCACCCACTCGTCTGCACCAACGGCAATGTCTTTAACATCTAGGCCTTCAAGGCTTATATATTCATCTTTAGCAATAAATGTCGCGAGTTCAGTATCTGCCTCGTTACCACAATCATAGTCATCATGTAATGGTGGAGCAACTTCAGCACATTTAGCATACAAGAAGGCGTCGGCAAAGTAATTTTTGACCCCCTTAAAAGCAATCAAATTGCACACCACTCCATCTTCATCCACATATTTTATGCATTGGTGCAGAGTGGATGGAACAACCATAGCATGAATCCATGGTCACCCTAGAAGGAGGTTATACGAGGCATCTGTGTCAATAACGTAGCATGTCACCTCGTCTTTTAGATCTCCAATCTGGCATCTCAGCTTGATCTCCTCCAAAAGATGGCTACCATTGGCATTGAAGTCAAAAATAATAGTGTTGGTCGGAGTCAACCTGTATGAAGGGATCCCAAGGAACTGCATAAGCCTTTGTGGCATAATGCTCAAGGCAGACCCTGGATCAACCTGAATCCGACCCACCTCCGTCAAACTGATATACCCTATATAGTACAGGGTATATTGTGTTTGATATTCTTTAGCTATATGTCCTCTGCCATGATAGTAATGCAAGGAGTGTGCCTCACCACCATGTTGCAGTGTGGGCATGCCTCCTTAGCCTCTTCTGGAAGATTAGCTAGAAAAGCTTCTGAATCTGTAAAAGTTTCCCTTAAAGCATCTCTTGTGGCCTTGGTAAGGCGTAACAACTAATATAGAGTTATTCTTACTAGTATATTTGCTAGCTAGGCCAGAACATCAAACTGAAATGTAAAGTTCTGCTCTTCAGTCGCATCCTTCTTTAGAGCTTGGTTGTCTTGAGCTCTTTCTACTTCTCTTTATCAGAAGTCTGCTTGGATGACTTCTTGTTAATCTCCACTGATGTCTTAGAGGGACCAATGTCTGCATTCTCATAATTATTGAGATATGGTTTTCCAGATCTAGTGCCTGGAAGAGACGCAACTTTATGCTCTACTACTTGAGCTATTATTTCAGTTTTAGAGTCTGTTAGCTAAGTTGCATCATCTGGGTCCTTCTCAATTATAGCTGAGACGGCATTACATGTGTGTTGTCTCCTCTTCACTTAGAAATTCTTTTTGGACACCACTGTTGTCCACTGTTCATCTTCAAGAAGGTCCGGATGCATACAAAGGACCTCTTGTTTCTTAGTAGTGAAAGGAGCTAGCCCTTTCTTTCGCCGATCATTGGGATCATAATTGACCACACTAAGCTCGCCTTTTGGAATGGGCATGGCTCCAAATAGGACTTCTAAGGCACCAATTTGAAAGGTAGTCATGTTGGTTGTAACCATCTTTTGTTCAGCTCTGAGCTGAGTTACTCTAGCCTCGATCAGTTCCTAATCTTATCTTTAAAGTTATAACAATCTTTAGTGAGGTGATCTATAATTCTGTGATATAGACAGTAGTTCGGATCATTAGATTTCTCAATTTTTTCAGGCCTCTTACTCTCTTGCAACTTAATCATGTTCCACTGGATGAGAAAGTTGAACATAATAGCAATGTGTTCATCTTTAAATGAATAATACTTCTGAGGTCTAGATGGTCTTACAGGGCTTTTATTGGCTAACACTCCTTTTGGCTTCGGCGTGATTTCCACTACCATTCTATCTTTCCCTTTGGAGTGGAAAGATTGGTGTGGAGCTTTATTTGCCATGCCTCTTCTTGTGGATCTCTGCTCTTTGAGGCTCTAAAGTATGTCTTTAGCTTGCTCACCCTGCTTGAGCAAGTCTTTCCAGAACATCGGTCAATAAGTTATTCTTGTAGGTCTTCATGAGAGCAGTCATCACACAGAGAGCTCTCAAAATTGCTCAATGAAAACTTTAACTGTCTCGCCTTCTCCTTGTTTTATTGCTAGCAATGATGGCATAGACACTTCAGCTTATCCTCAAAAAATCAGGCTAAGAACATCGTTCTACATCAACCCACAATTTTATGGTTCCTTGGGGCAACTACATGACCAAGAAAATGTGAGTCCTCGCAAAATACTCACAAATATCTTAGTTAGAGTCAGATCATGCCCCATTAAATGTCTTGTTTGCAATAGGAAATAGACGACGTGTTGTTGTGGAGAGCCTTTGCCATCAAATGACTCTCCATCTTCTCCATTTTCTCCACGTGAGGGTTGATAATGAAAACCATGTTCTCTACTTCATCACAGTTATAAGGTGGCTCCTCATTTTTGTTTTCTTCATCTTCATTCGCAAGTTGTTTTCCTTCCTTCCTATTGAATGTAGATGGTGAGAATTGACCTTTCTTAGTGTGCGCCAATAATTCGGCCAAAGTTGTTTCATTTTTTCGATTAACTCTTCTTGGTGCTTGAGTCTCTGTTCTTTTTTTCCAACTCTCTTTGAGACTTCATCTAGAAAATCAACCATGTTTACAATAGCCTCCCAGTCTTTAACTGAGTTGGAAGAAAAGGATGACACAATGGCTGAGTGTCTATCTTTTTCGTCATCAGATCCTTTGGCTAACCATTTATCCAATGGTATAGCAACTCCTTTCCTAATTTGAGTGTGTTGATATACACCCTCTGGTTCAATCGACACTCGTTTTAGTCTTGGAGTGAGTTTTGCATCTGAAGAGTCACTTTCCTCAATTTGTTTGCCCTTGTTGACCATGTTGGATGTGGCAATGGGCAAATCAGCTAAGGAGTACAACTTTTCTAAAGTCTGCCTTCTTTTCAGATCTATAATTGGATAAAAAAAAGATTTTTTGACATATAGTTACAACTTGTTAATACGGTAGAAATTAACCATTCACACTAATATCGAGGAGCAGTTTGCATTGCAGTCCTCTTTTGAGTCATATATTCCCTCAAATCTTGGGAAATGTCCACATTCATATGTAAAGCTTGATGCTTACGCCCCAAATTCTGTTCGATACACGGACAATTACCCCCATAGTATTGATTGGTTTGAATTATTTAAGAATTAACTAAAAATTCAGTAGTATAATAAGAACAGTTTACAAATCTTTTATGAGATCTTCTAGCATGCACTGGCATGCGCACTTGTGCAGGCCCCCCGCGCCTCTAAAGTGCGCTTTAAGGACTGTTGCTAAGGAGCGCATGGAATGCATGCCTCTACTGCAGTGCTCAAAGGAGCGTGCAAAGGGCGCGCCTCAATATCTATGCAAGGGAGATAGTGCACTTCAGTTCTGCACAGGGAAGATGGAGCAAAAGCACAAGCTTAGTGCATAGATCTGAAGAGAAGCACAGAGGTGTGTGTGCGCCTGAAGAAGTGCTCGAAGATGCGCCCTCTTTGATTGCGCTTGAAGAGGCGTACGGAAGGGCACGCTCTACGCACGCACCTGCATAGGTGCGTAGATGCGTGTGATCTGCTCACATGCCTAGAGGCACATGTGGATGCACTAGCTCCGTGGGCACACTGTAGGCATGCACAAAGCAGCACGCTCTGCATGCTCTCGGGCATGTGCAGATGTGTACGCTCTGCACACGTGCTTGCAGGCACGTGTGGATCCATGAGCTCTAACAGGCACGCGTGACTGTGGCCATGCATAGAGCAGCATGTTCTACGTGCTTGCGGTTGGTTTTGTCTCCCGTGCAGTTTGTTCTACTATGTGTCCACTTGTTTCTACTGCACCCAGAGTTTTGTGCATGGACTTCTACATGTGTTGTCATCCGCTCTCAGCTAAAGCTTCTTTTGTATGGTTGAGACGCGCCCACTGGGCTTTGTGTCTTCTTCTGTGATCTTGATTTTTTTTCTGTGAGCACGTCAAGGCTGAGCTTGGTTTGGCCATGTTCTTTTTAGTAAAATGGTTGTTAAGAGACGACTGAGTGATAGCAAATTCACATTTAATGCGAGTCTCGCTATTGATAGACGATGATGATGTATCTTTGTTAGGAGGCGATAAAGCCTCATATTCATCTATAGACGATGAATAGGAGGCGATAACACCTCATATTTTTCAACAAGCGATAATGCCTTCTCATTGCCAATGGACAATAAGGCCTCATAGTTTTTGGTTGTCACCCGATGATAATGCCTTGTGGGTTTCGAGTAAGAAGAAATGGAGGAAAGATATTCTTTATATCTCTGCTGGTCAAATTTGAAGATCAGAGTCTCAAATACCCATCCAATCAGTTTGGCATTGGACTATACCACAACATTCTTTTTTACAAAAGGAGAGGCTCCCATTATAGCCGCCAACTCTTGTACACCCAAATTCTGGAAATTCCCGTTAATTGCCATTAATGAATTTATTACAACAAATTAAAAGGAAAGTTATAACTTAATTTAGATTACAGGGACAGGAAAAAGAGATAACTCTGTTTTCCTTTGTTTTCGAGGGATCTTGGATAGTGGTGAAATTTCGTTGTGACCTTCCATTAACGATCCGAAAGTTGACTGATTCTACAACACCAAGCTCAGGATGGAGAAGAAGAAGGATTTTTGAAGCGCCTATATTCTCTGTGTCTATGGATTTTTTTTTTAGTTTGTGCATCTCTTCTCCCTTTCTCTATTAATAGATGGCAATTTATAGCTTTTTGGAATGTAAGCATTCCACAAATCTCTCTGTAATTAGAGATCAGTTTGTGGGAGTTTGCAGTTGATCCTTTGGATCATTACAAAAAAACTCCGCATGCAAAGGCAGGGCTTCAAAGTGCACAAAGAGCACGAAGTGCATGCAGCTCCAGCATGCGCACAACTGGGCTCGAGGCTGCCCCAGGCGCACAGCCCTGGGAGCACATGCACCAGAGCATGCTCCCCTGGGTGCCCATGCGCACCTGGCATGTTTTTTAACTTCCGGGTGCGTGTTCCTTAGCACGCACCCCTAGGTGCGCCTATGGGTTCCACTCCCCTAGGTGCGCTTCTGAGTTGCACGTGCCTAGAAAGCATGCTCATGCTGTGGATGCGTGCGCTTCTGCAGATGTGATGCACTCATTTGAATGGTGTGCGCTCCAGGGCACTCAAGCGTGTATTCCTCAGCGTACATCCCTAGATGCACTTGTGAGAGCGTGTCAGGTATATGAATGCACTCCTATATATGGAATAAGTTCTTATGGAAGGCACACACCTCAATGTGAGCTTCACGGTGCCCAAGGGCATGCTCCTCGGTGTGCGCCCCTTAGTCGAGATTCTAGGTTGCGCGCGCCTAAGAGGCACATGTGTGCCAGGGATGCGTATGCTCCTAGGTATGAGATTCGCTCGTCTGTGAGCTCGTCTGTGAGGCACATGCTCCTCGGTGCGTGTTGCTCAGCACCCTAGCACAAATCCTTGGTTCATGCCCTGTAGTTGCACTCTGTGGTGCATTTTTCCCGAAATGGGCATCTGACGCTCTTGTTTTAGCTGATTATTCTATTTTTTTAGTGTCTACACTAGCACGTGAAGGCCCTTTTCTGCTTTTGGAAATTCTTGCCTAGGTTGAAATGGAAGTTAGAATATAATTTATTGACAATTTAGGCAATGTGACTATTGTACCATGCTATACGTTCCTAAAGAACAATCTCGGATTGCTTTTGCTATTAGAAGGGGGAAATAGGCTTAAGGAAAAGTAATAACATTAAATAGCAGATAAAAGGGAGGGGAACACAGTCAAATTTTGGGCATGAGGCATATTTTCCATTCACATTTATCTCACGTAAGACTAATCCATACTATATATTCCACCAATTTGATTTATAATTTAGAGACAATTTATGCCAAGAGAATATAAGCCTTAGAAAGGAACAGACTATAAAAAGTGTAAAATACATTCGAAGATCCAAACCCCCAATCAATCAATCAATCGTCAACTAAGGTTGCATCTTGTTGACAATACCAAGCACCTCACACAAGCACCTAATCACCCATGCCTCACATACACATCATACTCCACCACAACATTCCTAGTGATGAGGCTAAAGTCATGCATCTAGGCTAGTGCATACCCCCTTGCGAACCTGAATTTGTCGCTCCCTCCCACCACCAGCATCTCCCTCACCTCATCAAACCTGAATTTGTCGCTCCCTCCCACCACCAGCATCTCCCTCACCTCATCAAACACTGCATTCCTCCAAAGAACCAATAGCGTGCTCCCATTGTACTCTCCGTCCTTGAGCACAAAGTTCATGGCCATATCAGCGCAGCATCCTCCTTGGATGCAAGCGTGTACATGCCCGCGCATACCCTAGTAGCTTTGAGTCTTGGTCGAGCCCTTCGGTCAGAGAGTCATCCATCACGATGACAGCACTGAATCCAATGCGTGATACAGATGTCATGAGGGACTACGAGACGCAGATTGCAGTTGGGCTAGTTCCGACTACTATGTTGTGGAAGAAGTAGTGGAGGGTGTCTCCTTCTCAAGCTTGGAGACTGAGGAGGAGACAAAGAAGAAAAGGAGGAGGAAAGTGAGAGGAAGTGATGAAGAAGCCAAAGGTGCAGATGATGAAGTGTGATGCAAATAACCATGTTGTTACATGACCATAATCATATGTTAGTGGAGGTGTTAGTGGAGCCTAGTTGTTAGGGAATTTAGAAAGTAGTGGTAGTTGAGGATATCATGTCTGTGTTAGCTTTGGTTTGACCATATTTTTAGGAATAGATACTACATGATCTAATAGTGGGTAGTAGTGGGTAGGCCACTTAGTGTCATGCTAGTTTATTTAAATCCCATATATGTCCGTATTATTCTGTGCCTTAGAAAAAATTTTGCTTCTCATACTATGATATAATAGTTTTTCTTATCTTTGTCCACTTCATTTGTTCATTCTTCTCCAACATTCTTGGTATCATAGCCATGTTTCAACAAAGTTAGTAGTTGCGGCGTGCTGCGGAGACCTTGCCAAATCAAAATATCTTCGCCTAAAAAGTTTGGATCTATGTGGGATTCAAAGAGAGGTAAATTTTGTAATTGATTCGCCATGTCTAATAGTATGAGTACATTTAACTTCTCTACGCCTTTGGTGTCAATTTTTGTTGGAGATAATTATGAATTTTGGGGTATCAAACTATGACATTTTTCATTTCTCAAGATTTCTCGGATTTGATTGAGAACGGTTATAAAGAATTAGATGTCAAGGCTCAGGAGAAGGAGAAAGGTAGAATGGAAGGAGCTATGCAAGAATGATCCAAAGGATCCGCTAGTGCTGCAGCAGGAAGTGTCCAAGCCCATCTTCACTCATATTACAAGTGCCCAAATGTCAAAAGATGCCTAGAACATATTGAAGTAAGAATTTCATGGTGATAAGAAGGTGAAGATGGTAGAGCTTCAAACATTTTGGCAAGAATTTGATCCTCTTTCTAAGAAGGCAAGTGAATATGTCCAAGATTTTTTCTCTATAATTTCTGTTATTGTTAATCAGCTAAAGTCATATGGTGAGGATATTGTTAATCAAAAAGTTGTAGAGAAAATTTTAAGGAGTCTTCCACCTAAATTTAAACATGTTGTTACTGCCATGGAGGAGTCCAAGGATCTTTCTATTTTTACCATTAATGAACTAGTGGTTTTATTGTTAGTGCATGATGAAAGGGTGAATAGGTCAACAGAAAAGAACATTGAGTATGCTTTTCAGTCAAAATTAGAGGTTTCCAAGAGAAGGAAAAATAATAGAGGAGGTCATGGTAGTGGCAGCTTTTGTGGACGAGCCAGAGGCTACGGCAAAGGGCAGGTGACAGCAACCACCATAGCTCTGAAAATGTTGAGATAAGCAACCAAAGGCATAATTAGTACCAGAAAAGAAAGCCACAATGTTACTATTGTAAAAAGTATGGTCATGTTGAGTCTAAGTGATAAGTGCCATATATTGCATATTTGTAGCCTTCATATTACCTATTTTTGTATATAAATAATACTACTCAGATATTTTTAGTGTGTTTTTCAGAAATTTTATTTGTACAAGAAGATTGCATGAAATTAGAGCCGAATTAGGAAATCAAGTCCAGAAAAGAGTTTAAAAAAAGCAAAAACTATAAGATTAAAATACTTCCGAGAGTCAAAAGTCAAATACAGTTAAGAAAACCAAGAGTACGAGATATGAGACTCATGCAAGAAATTTCAAGCCAATATCTCAAAAAAGTGCAGCCAATTAGCAGTAATTACCGCCAAATAGCGGCCCAAAGTGGGCCCCACAAGCTGATTTTTTCCTGTAGTTTCGTTGTAATTTTGTAGTTTTTCACTTCTGTTAGAATTAGGGTTTGATTTTCGAAGCCTATATATTGGTCGTATCCTTGTATTCTAGGAGAATCCTGTAAGTTTTGTATTCGTTTTTAAATTAATAAAATTAGGGTTTTACTGAAGGGGTGATGGTCATAATACCGTGCTCTAGAGGTAAGCCATTGCTTTTAATTCTTTATTTGCTTTTTAGATAGAGTTAATTACTTTCTAATATAGATTTATTTGCTCTCTAGTTTAGATTTATTTGCTTTCTAGATTAGATTTAATTGCGTTCATGAATAAAAATAAGATTTTGCTTGCTAGAATTATGTGTAACTAATTTTCTTTAGCCCTAGGATTTAGATGAAGTTAGTTTAATAGATCTAATATGGATTTATCTCATTTTCTTCCTATAAATAAATAAAGTTATGATTTTTTCTATAAATAAATAAAAGATAGAAATCACAAATCATAATTTTTTGATAGATTATGCTTAATTAATATTTTGATAATCTATGCTTAGATGAAATTTGGAATTCTTATTCTTTGTTTATTTTTAGAATTGTAATGCCCCCGTTTTTCAGCTGCTTCCCAAAACGGAGGACGCTACTTATTACTTACACTAGACAACCCAATAGTCACAGGATTTTGGAATAACCGTAACTACTGCCACAATCAGATAAGTAAATAACATGTCTGAAACTGAAAAAATTTGATTTATACAAAAAGTTTATTACATAAAATGGCACACTGTTTTAAATATGAACACAAAAGAGTCAAAGAGAAAAGCAGTGCCCAGACAAAAGGAAATATAAACAAAATCTATAAAAGTTTTCCAGGGGTACTTCGATTGCCTATTGTCACTCGATCTGTCCAGCGAAGTATGGGTTCTCAACTTGGGCTGGATCCCCATCTTCACATTCCAAATTCTGGTTCAAAACCCAGCGGATTAAACCCGGCAAGTAATACATTTAAAAAGAGGAATTGTGTACTATCATAGTACATGAATATCAGTGTGCATGAGCATGTTTATGTCAGTGTTGTTTGTGTGCATATAAATTAACATGAAAGCAACATAAAAATTAACATGAAGGCAACATAAAAATTAACATAAAGGCAAGTATAAATAAATGCATAAATAAATGAACATGATAATAACTACTCTATCTATTTAATCATATAATCTATTGGTCTCCGTTATCGTCCAATTTAATTTTAGAAACTGTATTAATGGATAAGATAGCGCTATTCTCCATTATCGTATAAGTGCCCGTGCATACCCGAGACCCGGCCCCAATATTCATGGCGCTGAACCATGACATGCCGCTAGGCACTCAATCACGTTCCGTACTGTATTACAGTACGGACATACCACTCTGGGTAAATATCAATTGGTGATCCAGTAATCACCCAGGCCACTGCAGTAAAAGAATCCTGGCCCTAACAAGACAATCAATCCTTATACGGCAAGACTCTTATCCATCATATAGTTTCTCCCATCCATGTGTTCATATTGAATTTTGCACATGAAAATTTATAATCTTTCTTTAATTATTTTTCAATTCATGATAACATGTTTGCATTTCCATTACTGTACATGACATGTAGTATCATAACACATGATCTGTAATATTAAAACACATGACTTGTAATATCAAAGCACGTGGCATGTAAAACATATGACTTGTAATATCAAAACTCGTGACATGTAAAATACATGACTTGTAGCATGATAATTAGCACATGATATATTAGTACACATAATTTTTAATATCAAGGCACATGACTTGTAGCATGATAGATATTAGTGCACAAATGTACCACAGTGCATATCATCAAAAATATTACAATAAACTGCTTTCATTCTCAGTGTCAATTAATAACCCAATTTGGGAATCAAGTGAATCATATAATAATACTACATTATTTTTTTTTCTTTCTTTTTAATTTTGCATGGGTTGCATGCAAAATTATTTTTGCATGCAACCGAATTATATATATATTTTTGCAAATATTAAAATAAATAAATAAAACAAATATCATGATATTTATATATATCAAAATTAACACACTAATTTGGTTCAGTTTTCAACATCAAAATATCAACCAAATATTTTTACAAAATAAATCACGTATGCACATATAAATTAAATACAAATTAAATAAAGAATTATACAAATTGAATAAAGAAAAAGATGAGTGAAAATATAGCAGTATTACTTGCCTTGGCTCGATCTCGAATATTTGGTTCGAATACTCGGTTCGGTTTGATTTTTTCTATCCTTTCTCTTTTATTTTTATTTTTTTTCTACTGTTGATTTTGGCCGAGAGGAGAAAAGAGGGTGAGAGTGGGTTCTGTTGGGTTTGGCCGAAAGTCAGAAGAAGAAGAAGAAGAGAGTGAAGTGTTTTGTAGAGGGAAAATAATTCAAGGATAATTTCGTAATTTAACCCCACACATTCGCCACATAATGTATTTAGCTTGCCACCCTTTTCTCCGCTCGACAGCACACCACCGAACTCTCTTCTCTTGACAGCAAAGAATGAGGTGGGAAGATATTATAAAAATTTATTTATTTAATAATTTAATAATTTCGGTTTCGTGTAACATTCTCCAAATACTATCAAATTTATGTAGGACGTAGTGCTCAACGAGGGGAACACTACAAAATTATCCGTTTGTTATTTTGATGTCCGGAATAAATGAACCGAAATTCCGAAATAATTAGAAGGATAATTTTAATTTTATTAAATTAGCAATTTTGGGAGTATTTTTCGGCCTCGTAAGAAAAATCTCCAAAAATTCTAAATATTACAAAACTAATAATCGCGAAAACCGAATGTCATTTGGATTTGTGAATTTAAAATTATATTAACCGAAAGTTATTTCGGTGTCCAAAATTGACTTCGGTTGACTTCTTCGGCACCACTAGCAATACAGATAGCTCGAAATTTGGGGTATTGCAAGAATTATCAATAAAGATTTTCCTATAAATAAATTGAAATTGGATAAACTTGTAAATCTAATTTTTTTGATAGGTTATACTTAAGTTCGGTCTTTTGATAGTCTATGTTTAGATTAGGATTTGAAGTTTATTTATTTTCTTTTGTTTATAAGATTTTCTACTTGATATGATTTGTTTTTAAGAAAGGTATTTTCTTTGATGGTCTATACTTGTACATCACTTGATAGGTCATACTTAGGGGCACTTTATTAAAATCAAATTAAAAAGATCACCTTTTTTATATGTTACTTAACAGTGCATAATTAAAAAGATACAAAGAATGAGATAATTTATTATTAGGCTATTAATGGATTCGAAATTCTAAGCTAATCTCTAGAATTTAAAACTCATCCTTCCAACTTAGAATTCTTTGTTAATCCACTTGAACTAAAAAAATAGTAAGAAACGCAAAACACCTTAGATCACTGTGGGACGACATATATAGCGCTACAACCGACACTGTGCACTTGCAGTAATTTAACACAACAAGTTTTTGGCGCCATTGCCGGGGATCGACGATATTTTTCTTGCTTTTTCTAAAGTTTTACGGGTTAACAATGTGTGTTGAGTGTGCAAGGAATAGAAATTGCAGATACAGGAGGACAAATGGGTTCACAAGAGCCTCTGAACTAAGCAGAAAAAATCAGAGAGTCAAGCTCTCTGATTTAGCCGCTATTTGGTGGCTAAACCCGCCATTTAGTGGCCTATCAGGTACACTCTGAGTCTACTTTTCTCCAGTTCTGTATTTTAGTTCCCTGGTTCTAAAAAAAAAAAAAACAATCTTTTTTTTATTTCTTTTCCATCTCTCACCCTCTCCACCTTTTTCAAAAAAAAGTAAAAAAAATGTTTCAAAATCAAACTGGTTACTATCATTGTCGTGATTCATATCATAATTATTATCAGTGTCCAGAGATAGGAAGTTCGTTAGGATTAGGTTGTAATCAATTTCACAACACATATAATGATCCACGAGCACTTCTTATACACAAAATTACAATTATGAATCGATGAATAATTCTAATTTTGCATATAATCAAGAGCCGTATCAAGAGAGTCCTCCATCTGATCCTTTCTTTATGGGCTATTCATCTTTATGTTCTACATTCAATCATAAACAAGATATTCAATTGAACATATTAGATGAAAGATTAAAAAGATTAGAAGCAAAGTATACATTTCATGAGAATTTACCTACAATCACTTCATATTTGTCATCAAATATATAAACAGATCTATCATATCCACCATCAAATTTCACTCATGATCTCGAGATGCAATCATTTAAGAAAAATAAGAAAAATTACGATCATGAGTCCGAGGAACGAAGACGTAGAATAGAGGAAGATATAGAAATTTTGCTAAAATCATCATCTCAAAAATCATTCTCTCAAATTGAATCTTGTATGGAAGATCTTTTTAAAGCAATTTCTCAAACTAAACTTTTTGGAGATGAATCATCTAATAGTTTGAACATATCTTACTCCAACGAGCAACCACTTCAGTCATTTTTTGAAGTAGATATGATTCAAAATGAGTTAAATAATTTTGTGCATGATGAGTCTATAATTCAACATTGTGATCAACCTATTTTAGACCATTGTGACAATAATTATGAAAAAATTAGTGATAAAGAAAATATTTTGCTTGATGATTTACCTCATGGTGAGTTTACTAGTGACACATTATCATTTTATTCTTTTGATGAAAATTGTGAAGAAATTTATGTAGAAGAATTTTTATCCCTTTATAATAACTTGACTGATGATAAGTCCACTAGTATGCCATTTTTTTTTTAGAATTTTGATAATAGGATTGAAGAAAATTTGCATGACAAGCCCATAATAATTGAAGAACGGAAGGAACATCAAAAGGAAGAGGTCATGATACCTAATGATTTGGAAGGACGATCCAAAATCGAGCTCATGATTCTGTTACATCAAAGTGAGTATGTTATTTCACATGTTGATAAAACCAAAATACTTACTGCCATGAAAGATACTCGTGGGTCGAAAATGGACGGTAAAGGTACGCTTTCTAATCTCAAAACTTTACTATTAAATATAAGAAAGAAGGGTAGAAATAAATTGAAAAAAACAAAAATAAGATTGAGAGATTAAATGCAAAACTGACAAAAAGGCTAAGTTTATCCATATTAAAATGTAAAAGGACACACTATAAGAGTGGAAAGCGATCAAGAGGTCGTAACCGTTTGAATTTTCTAATAAGTGTATAATATTTGTATAATAGTTTTCTTATTTATTTTACCATCCTTGGTTTGTGTATGAGAGCATATACAAGTTTAGGTGTGGGGGAGTGGGTTAGGATATTTTTTTTGTGTTTTTCTAAGATTATAGTTTTTTTTAGAGTTTTTATTTTATTTTTGGGTTTCTTTATTTTACACTTTGGGTAGTTTTTAGGGTAACCAAGAAAAAAAAAAAAAACTGAAATAAAACTGAAAAAAATAAATAAATAAATTATCAACAAATTTATGTATTTTTATCAATAGATCAACTAATTATAGATAAAGGAACAAATTTAGATTTGAAATTGGATAGGAGAGTAGATTGGATGATACACTTTGAATTTTATAAAAAAAAATCAAAATCCAAAAAATAAATACCGCTAACAGTAGTTTTTAGGCAAGTATACATATATTTTTTACTTCACAATAGTTTATTAGGTTAAGCACAAAGATGATAACGATTGAGTAAGTATTCTCTCTCTAAACAAAAAAAAGTGAACAAAATAATGGGGTGCGCTTTGTATTAAGGCAATAGCCTCGAGAGTGATAAAATGATGGGGTGCGCCTGGTATTAAGGCAATAGCCTCGAGTGTGACAAAAAGAGTATGATCCAAGTAATCGGGTATTTTGCGCCTAAGTAAGCGTGAATATTAGCATGAAAGGTGAAATATTCTAAAAAAAGAAAAATAAAAATAAAAATAAAAGAGTATGAACCGAGTAATCGTGTACGTTGCGCCTAAGCAAGTGTGAATATTCGCAAGAAAGGTGAAATATTCTTAAAAAAAAGAAAAGAAAAAAGGGGAAAAAAGGAAAAAAATTGTTATGAGAGAGGAGTTGAAGATCTAATCTCGGAAAAGAGGTTGGAGTGGTCCAAACATCTGTATATTGTGTAGGAAGGCGGAGGAATCAGCCGAACATATTATGCTTTCCTATTGCTATTCCAGAAGCGTTTGTGATTTGAGTTCCAGGTCATTAGGATTGAATGTAAATGTAGCTTTAGATACAAACCTTTGGAGAAGACTTAACAAAGAGGGCAACGATAATCGTAAACTTAGAATTGTTATTACTGCATTTTGCTGGATCATGTAGAGAGAGAGAAATGACAGAATATTTAATAACAAAAATCATTTTATTCAGTACTTTATGAGACTCACAGTTTGTGATTTTACTATGTGGACAGGTGTCCCGTCGAATGAGAAGAGACTCCATTTATCATACGGCAATTCAGGAGAGGAGATGGATGACTCCTCACCACAGGAGGAGTAGGACGACACTTTCACGGCGTGACGGGTGTGGGTCCGGACCCATCGTTTTGTTACAAGAGTGTCATGCTTTTGTTCTGAAGTGTATCATTTTGTTGTTTTAATTTTATTTGTAGTTTTATGTAGAGACTCTGGCTTGTAGACCAATTGAGGCCACCTTTTAGGGTGATCAAAACTTTGATGGTTCTATTATTTTCTCTTAATAGAACGCGGAGGGAGTTATCCCGCCGTTTATCGTCAAACAAAAACTATCACCTTTGTTCCGAAATGGCAACAGTTTTATAAGAAATCAATGGCGGGGACTAGGGGCCACTGGACTAATTTTGCTTCTATTTTCATTTCCTCAATTTTATATCAACAGAGATCATCCAACACCTATTTGTTCATTTATGAATCATCAATTGGCAATTGTCTATCATATAAATCACCTAAACTCGAGGGAGGGAGTGGGTAGTTCGAAGTGTGGAGGTTGAAAGATACGAACTCAAGTGGCTTTCTCTAGAGCATGCGCATCCAATTATGCAAACTAAATTTTTAGTAGAACCGTATACTAGACAAGTCAGACAAGCCGGCCTACTTAATCATATTCGCTGTACGGCTGCAGGGTCATTTACGTCCGTCACCTAGATGTACCCTGCAATACCCTTATGGGAATTTCAATTTTAGCACACCACTTTGCTCATTGAGCTCACCTTCCTTAGTGGGAGATTAGTCTCCCGAGCGGTTTTCGCATTTAATCCCAAAATAGGTTTCACTTCGTTCAGAGATTAATCTCCTAAATGAAATAAAGAATATGGTCAGCATTTTTTACAACTTTAGAAGGTAGGCTCAGTGGGTCACGGGCTCAGTGGTCATCCCTTTATGCGTGTATAAGGGAGACGGGTTCAAGGATGGAAGACCATCCAAGTCACCTATGCTCTAGTGAGTCTCTATAAAAAAAGTATTATCCAAAAGTGTTTTTCTTTTAGGAGGTATTTTATAGTGAGTTCTAAAGAGAGTTTTGTATCCTAAATTATTATAGTGGAAGTTATTTGAAGTTTGCCCCGTAGTTTTTCCTTTCATATCGAAGAGGTTTCCATAATCTTGTGCCTATTTTATTCTTCTCATGTGATTGTTTATCTTATCTCTCATTCTCGCTCAACACACATTGTGGGAATTGGAATGCTTAATTTTTTTTATTTTTATTTTTTTCTAAAATTTTGTATCTTGTTTTAAAGTCTTTTATGTTAAAGAATAATTTAATAATTTTCCATTAGTTAGGGTGGTTTCTAAACAATCAAGGCTATTTACGGGGAGTTTCTAAAGGAGCACACCACTTATCCTAGTGAGCCCACCTTTCTTAGTGGCATACCCACTCTTTTAAAAAAAGAGGATTTTTCCTAGTGAACACGCCACACTTCTCCCAATACCCTTTCTTCTTTCTTCCACAGTGAGCATACCACATTTCCAAAACCATCTCTCCACCCCTCCATCTCATCTCCTTTGCACCCTAGCCCCGCTGTCCTAGCCCTGCCGCTTGCACCCGACGCCGCCACACTCTCCTTGCCCGATGTCCCATAGCCCCCATACCTTTCCCGCACTCGCTGTAATGGAAATAATACCGTCTGCGATATAATCTTGAACGGAAAATAATACCGTCCAGGATCTAATCTCGGACAATATTAATATCTATTCTCAGACAATATATGATACTGCCAAGAATCTAACTTCCAACATAAATAGAATGGAGATTGAAGATAAGAGCATTAATGTCAAAAACATTCGATGACAAACTTATTATATTAAGGGAAATTCTATTTGCACATGAAAATTTACTCTTCACGTACTGTTTTAAAACTTATAAATAATTATAAATTTACCACTTATTTTTTTGACTAAATTACCCTTCATTCTCATATATTTTTAACTCCATACTCATGATTAATATCCCCTGCTAATTTTTTTTTTATTAAAAAAAATTAGTATTGTCAATAAATTAATAAATAAAAATTGAAGAGATGGTAGAGATTTGCCTGTTGCTTGACGCCCATGAGCCAGATGTCGCCGTAGGTGACCTCCCAGCTAAAGAAGCAGCAGGGGTCTTCGGCAGTGGAGAGGGAGATGAGAAGGCCTACAAGAAAAGAGGGTTTTCTGCGATTGTTGATAAGCATTGCCTTAGATATCAAAACCGTTGCTAAATTTATTTGTAATGGTTTTAAAATCCATTGTGCTTGCCACCATTGCAAATAATAATAGCAACGGTTTTGATTAAATATTATAACGGTTGTTAGAACCGTTCAGTAAGAAAAAATTTATAATGTTTAAATTTAACCGTTGCGATCTTCGATGCAACGATTATTATAATTGTAGCATTAAAATATTGCAACTCAATAGTAACAGTTGTAGATAAATATTACAATATTTCTGCAACATTTATCAGAAATTGTTGCAATTCATACTAACCTATTACAATGGTTATGTAAACCGTTGCCAATTAAACATGTCTATTACAATGGTTAAAAAAACTATTGCTAGTTATACATATTTATTACAATGGTTATAGAACCCATTTGTCAACTAAACATGTCGATTACAATGGTTTAAAAACCATCGCTATATATACGTATTTATTACAATGGTTTTAGAAACTATTGAATTTTATATATTCCTATTACAATATTTTTAAAAACTGTTGCAGTAGGTTCTCTTAAATTACAATGGTTTAAAACCGTTACTAATTTTTTGATAACGGTTGGCAAAAAATATTGCATACCAAATAACAACATTTACTAATAATCATTGCTAACTTTTTGCAACGTTTATGGGCTACCATAGCTTATAAATTATAACAACCACATAACCGTTATGATTATAAATATATATCTCACTGCATATTATATTATTTGCTGTACACAAATATATCTACAAAATATTAATCAGATGAAATACATCAACAACAACATGAGCCCTTTTAAATGTCCCCAACATGTTGGATTAGGCATTCATATACAAAATAGGTATTAACAATTTAAATAGAACAATAAAGAGACAAATGAAGTTAACATAATCATGTTTGACATATGTAATAATTCAAAAAAAATAAGTACAAACTATTATTCTAAATCAAAAACTACAAATTGAACTCAAAATCATAACAATGGATGTTCTTACAATAAAAACAAAATAAATTAATAAGTTTTACTAGATGAAGTTAATTAGTATCTTTCCCTCTTTTTATATTAGGGTTATCATCATCTTGGCCCACCTACAAAACAAATTTATAAGAATAAAACTTGAGACTATATACACCCATACTATATGAATACATAAAAAACTAAATTTCAAAATTAATAAATTGCATTTATAATAATTAAAACTGAGAGTTACAAAATTAACCAACCTATTCAGGATTATCTGTGGCAGTAGATGTATATTGTTTACATATCTGAAAGGTACTTTCTGCTTGAAGAGACTGTGGGACAGTAGGTAGAGGACTATTAAATGAATCAGATATCTGGATATTTAGATTAACTTATTTTATTTGAGCTAATATGTCTTGCAATCCATTCATCATTTTGTACTTCCTCTCCATTGCAGCTACTCTCTGTTCTCTACCAAGTAGTTCTATGATGGCATCATTAGATAGAGAACTCATTGTTGGTTTTCATAAATTTGATAGTGTAATATCCTTTTCATATTATATATATATATATATATATATATATATATATATATATATATATATATATAAGAAAAATGGAAATGAGCTGACAGCCCAGGCAAGTTACCTGAGCTGCAGTTCATTTCCACTATCTCCAATAATATTTTTTGAAAAAAATTCTTTTGGATTATGATCTCGACGCCTTAGGTTTCACTCATATCCAATTTCTTGGGTTTTAATTTTGATTTGGTCATCTATCAAGCTAAGACAAAATTAACGGTTTTCAATAAATAAAACATTTTGTATGCACTTGATGAAAGCTTAAATAAACTCCAAAATTTATGATACTTAATCTGAAAAAAGTTAAGGAGGTAGAGATTATAATTGTAAAAAAATTTGAAAAAAAATTATTGGATCATTATAGTTTTTTCGCTAGCTCACGTAACTTTTCCTGAGCTGGCGGCTCACCTACAGTAATCCCTATATATATATATATATATATATATATATATATATATATATATATATATATATATATATATATATATATATATATATATATATATATATATATATATATATATCTATTTATTCTTCATCTTGAAGATGTTGAGGAACTTTTGTTTAATATGGAGCGAAAATTCTTGTAGATTAAAAAGTACCAGGGAAAAATACTTCATACTCTATTTTTGAAACTGAGTAAATTCTTATATTCAACCACATGCATGAGATTAAAGTTTTAATTAGAGTTTATTATTAATATGAATAAGATATATTTTATGCACAAATAGTATATTCTCAGTTTGTGAGAAATATCCTAACAAACTTAATTATTTTTAAAAAAAAATCTAATATTTATACTTTCGATAAATTATGTAACATCAATATATCATTTTTTTCTCTTTTAAAAATGATGCATAAGAAAAATAATAAATTGAAAAAAAATCAAAATAAAGGAATAAATTTTTTAAAATATATTTTATTTCTGAATTTTTTTTATTTCTAATTATATGGTTAAATGGCTAATCCTCGCAAAATTGTGAATAATAATTTGTTAAGAAATAATGAAACTGAAAGAATAGCATTCTTGTTGGCTTCATATAAAAAATTGGTGAAATCTGAGTCGCTGATATCACTGCCTACCATGATATTAGGCTTCAGGCAACGACTAAATTCTACGTATCTGTAAAGTTATCATAAACATTACTACATGTTATTTTAGTTATATATGATTCTAAATTAAACTTCACTCGTACAAAAATTATATATATATATATATATATATATATATATATATATATATATATATATATATAATTAATTAATTAATAAATAATTATTTTCTTTTTTGGATAATCAAATCATTTCTGAATATTTTATTTAGCTACACTTTTTTTAACCATTGTATGTAAAACGTTGCAAATGATTGAATATACTGTTAAAGTTAAGCTAACCGTCATTAAAATATAATATTTAGAAACGATTCTTAAAATGTTGCATCAAAATTGTCAAAAAAAAGTTACTTTGTAACAATTGTTTAAACCATTACAAAATAATCATTTAGTGACAACTAAATATGTGTTGCAACATAAACGTGACAAATAAGCTATCTTTTGCAATATTTTTTAAAAACATTGTAAAATATAATATATCGAAACGGTTTTAGAAGAGTTACATAGTAACCATTGCAAAAAAAAGATTTATTGTAATGGTTAATTTAAGTATTACTAAACATATTATATTACAATAATTTTAAAATTGTTGCACAGTAACATTGCAAAATACCTCCTTTTCTTGAAGTAGGCAGAGGACGAGGAGAGAAGAGATGAGTGACGATCTCTTTCGTTCCATTGTTGGCCAAGTTACTGAGATTTAATGGTGCTAACAAAGAAAAAAAATTCAAGAAATGCTAAAATGGGGGTTGAAGAGGAATCGATGGGTAAAGAGTGAGGCAGATCTATGGATGCATTTTACTGTACTGGAGATTGAAAGATGGAGCAACTGGTACAACTACTGGGAGGGTTCTTTATGCATACAAGTGAGAGAGAGAGAGAGAGGAGGAATAATCATGAGCTTGCAGAGGATGTCGCCGTAGGTGACCTCCTCCTCCCCTCTCCCCGCAGCACCCTCTTCCATAACCCCATCGAACCCCCCGTTGACGCCTCCCCCTCTCTATCGATGGTGGATGCTAGTAGAAGACTCCTCCCTCTTCGCCGGAGAAGCTGACCCCTCCAGACATTCTTCACACTCGTCGCTATCGTCTCCCTCGGTGCCGCTGGTGATAGAGCTGGCGACCGGTAGAGTGGTTGTGTTGCTGCTGCTCAGCGTGCTGTATTTCTGCTACTTTAAGAGGGAGGGTTAAAGTAGGAAAAACTTTTGGTAACAGAGAGTAAAATAATGGCATTTCAAAATAAGAGTTTGGTGTAAAAAGTTACCAGGACATCAAAAATAAATTGGTATGCACAAATAGAACTTTCCTTATATTAACCATATTTGTGAGGTGTGCTAAAAATGGTGTGCTCATTTAGAAATTCCCCTATTTACACGAGAAGGAATTTTCCCAAAATAAAACTATCTTGAAAAGCTTGACCAGATTGAAAACAGGCCCTTAATGGGCAAAATAGGTTTCTCTCTCTCTCTCTCTCTCTGGGCGTGAAGCGGGCACTCAAGCGCATTATTGTTTTCTGGGCTGCGCTTGCCCAATTTCTATAGTTGGACTCCATTTCTTTTAGGCTAATGTATTTTTATTTTTATTTTTATTTTTTTGAAATAAAACAGTGAGTGTAATCCCTCCGCATTCTATTAAACAAGCTTAATAGAAAAATTTACAAAAGAAAGCTCTATATGAGCTCAACAAAATACATCATACCTAGTACATGTTACTCCATACAGGAGATCAAAATACATTATAGTTAAACTACATCAGATCTAAAATATGTGGTGCCTGTTTTCGTCCATCGGAGAGTTGTCGCACCGCTGACAGTGGGTTGGAGTGTGTTCATCTTCCAGTGGTTCTGTGCTCTCCTCCAACCTGCCTTCTTAAGAAAACAAATTTATTGTCTAGTCACTAATACCAGAGAATACACTAACAATACATACATCAATAGGATGTTTAATATTTTAGGCTTTTGTAGTATGAGACTCTATTTGGTTCTAGGCCCATTCGATAAACAGAGGGGAAAGAAAGTCAGTATAAAACTACTCAATTATCCATTATGGGACAAAACTAGTTTTGGATAATTTTGATATACACACAAAACCCTACATGCGTTTCTTACGAACATGCTCCTGATGCTATGTAGTTGTTACGAGATGCTCCGTCTCGAGTCTCTCCGTTGGTGGTTCACCTGACTGAGCACACAATGCCCATTCTAAGCACAGAAGCTGCAAACTCTACAATTTCCTGCATTAACTTCTGTTTCTACCATCTTCATTTGCTTCTTCGTCTTCCCCTAATCGACAACATTTGCTTCCTCGTTTTTCATGAAAATAAACTCCAAAAGATTCTCATCAATCACGATCAAGGTGACCCTGAAAACATACAAACGCAGAAAAGAAGGTAATACAACAATAATAAAGTTATAAAGATTTAGAAATTGAGCAGCAAACAAAACCATACCCGTTTCGAAACAGCCGCATACTGTAAAGAATTGTTGGGTCTGAAGTTTTCCCGAGATGATTTGTGTATTTTCTTTCTTGCTTCTTCCTGCATGTGGCTGCGCTGGGCTTTCTATTTTTCAAGCTCAAAACATCTTTGAGCACACCCCACACACACAGAGATGGGGCCACACTGCCCCTTTTGGGTGTGCCCTTAAACATTTGGAGTGCCTTTTAATAAATAGACCCATGTTTCAGTATAATGGGCAACGTAGTAGCTTCTTTGTGATTTATTACAATATCAAAATTTCCGGATTAACAAAATTGAACTTGAAATCATTTGCTAGGAAGAAAAAAAGCATCAAGAACTAGACAAATACTCTTTCATGCATGGTAAAAGTTAAAATATGAAGATAAATGGATTTGATTAATATGTCGTCATTGTCACTCACTTTGTTAGTAATCGATAGGGTTACTTCCATCTAAATGGATTTAAATTTTTAAGACTTCAGAATTTGTGTTGGGCTCTTCATATTGACGATTCATTTCTTTAAAAATGGTTGCATCATTTTAACTGTCCAAAAACAAAAACGAAATAATATTTTTAAGTTTTTTCCAACTATGCACATAATAAATGATTATACATAGCAAATTGGTTAGTTTAACAGTACAACTTTTAAGCCCTTATAAAAGATTTTATGATAAAATTTTCAAGTACTTAGATTATGACCGGTTTGATAAAATATTACTATATAAATTGCTGATCGAAGCAAAATGATATTTTCAACCTTCTACCTAGTGGCTAGCTACTTAATGTATGAACAAAATAAATTTATTACTCTTAATTTTTTATTTTAAGATACTTTAAATGACATAGATCAAATTTAACAAAATAATTCAGTATCGTTATAACAATCAATAAATTTATTAACAAAGTAGTCTCTTTCTTGGTTTCTCTCTTTTCTTTAAAAAATAAAACTATAAGACTTAATTGATTATGTAAGTTATTCGCTCTCCACATAAGTGGAAATCTAACCAGGAATCTCGATTCGAGAATAATAAAGAGATTAGTTATCAATGTTGGACAAACCAAGTGTACGTTTAGTTCCTTCAAGAGTCAAATGTTGGACAAACCAAAGAGATTAGGTTACCTTTATAATACAAGAGGTAGCCTAGGCTGATTAGTTATCTAAGTTTAGGTTACTTAATTTGTTATCAAGAGGTAACCTAAACCTGCTTTGTCAAACTTGAAATAGATTACAAAGAGATTAGTTATCAAGAGGTAACCTAAACTTGCTTTGTCAAACTTGAAATAAGGAGATTAGTTATAATAAAAAAAAATAAAAAATATATAATCGGATCACTATAATCTTGGCGTTAGCTTAGAGAGCTTATATGAGGCAGCAACTCATTTATATTATCCATGTATAGTATTTAACATATGTATAGTTGTACTATAAACTTTTCATTAATTCCAAAAATTTAAATTTAACATATCTTTCACCATATATTTACATTGAGATATATGTTGATCAAAATTTCAGCAATAGTTAAAAGAAAATAAAGTAATAGTGGGGGTACTAGTGAATGTGTTGGCAGTGAAAATTTCCAAGTAAAATGGGGTTTTCCACAACAGAATGCGGAGCTAAATTTGTAGCCCCGCGTTTGGCTATTTTTAGCCTCGCGTTTGAATGAAACGCGGAGCTATTCATATCTCCGCGTTCTGATTTCTTAGCTCCGCGTTTTGATGCGATTAGCTCCGCGTGAGCAGATAACCAGAATCTTAAATTGATTGAGATTATAATTTGGGCTTATCCAATACCCAAATTAAGTCCAATCAGAACTCTAAATCAAGAGATTTAAATTAAAACTAAGATATTTGATTAGAATCCTTAGTGAATACAAATTCTATTTAAATAGAAACTCTCATATTTGACCTAAGACTATAAATACCCCTTTGAGGAAGCCGTAGGGATCTTTTCGATCATCAATATCTTTTCGATCATCAATATCTTTTGGATCATCTTTTTCGCATCTTGGAAATTCGAGTTACTCGTGAGAGCCTTGAATTCGTGAAGACCAGAAAAGATCAATATTTTTTTGAGGATCAATCTTTCGGATCATCTTTTTGGCATCTTGGAGAATTCGAGTTACGCGTGAGAGCCTTGAATTCGTGAAGACTAGAGAAGATCAAGATCAAGTTGGCCGTCATCTTCAAGAGAGAAGACCATAGTCGTCAGATCGTCCAAAGGAACTACTAGATAGATCCCATCACCACATATATCCCACAATTCATCGTAAAAAAGAGCGATAAGTATAAATCCTCTCGTTTGTTCTTTTCTTATTCACTTTCGTTGTAATCCTTGTATTCAATGGAAGGAAAGCAACTTTCTGCTGCGAACAAACTGGCAACCACAGTGGGAGAAGTCTCTTTCACCAAAGAAGATATCGTGGCGCAATCTGACGTCGAGAGGATCGGATCCGACGTGAACATGCTAGTCGTAGAAATCGACCAGCAGAAATACAAGGAATATCTCTCCTCTGAGTCAGGTAACCTGACCGAAACGCGACGCTATCGTCGCGTGCGCTCCAATACCCGAGGATCGGGTAATCGGGAATCCACCATTAATCGGGGACCTGTGGAGACCGTGGCCATAGAACTGTCGTTTGGGCAGGAAACCCTAGCAGAGGATGGCCTCTTTACTGCCGAAAAAAGCTTGGAAACTGGATTAATCAGAACCCAACTCCGAAATAGAAATCGGAGAGCTAGGCGAAAGGCCCTCAAAGCTCGCATTGAACGCGAGGCTAACTTCACAAAACGCGAGGCCATAGTCCCTTGCAAACTAGCTCGCGTTAATCGCAAGACCAGCCAATATCGCGATAAAAGCAAAGCTAAGACTTGCATAAACGCAAGATTTCTAACACTCGCGTTAATCGCGAGGATAAAGTTTCCTTAGAGCCAGCGTGTGATTCTAATGCAAGGCTACTACTGAGCTTAGCGATAAACGCGAAGCTAGTACAACTTGCGATAAATGCAAGATTTCTAACACTCGCGTTAATCACGAGGATAAAATATCCTTAGAGCCAGCGTGTGATTCTCCACGCGAGGCTACTACTGAGCTTAGCGATAAACGCAAAGCCAGTACAACTTGCGATAAACGCAAAATTTCTAACACTCGCGTTAATCGCGAGGATAAAATTTCCTTAGAGCCAGCGTGTGATTCTCCACGCGAGACTACTACTGAGCTTAGCGATAAATGCGAAGCTAGTACAACTTGCGATAAACGTAAGATTTTTGTCACTCGCGTTAATCGCGAGGATAAAATTTCCTTAGAGCCAGCGTGTGATTCTCCACGCGGGGCTAAAACAGGGCTTAGAGATAAACGCGAAGCCAGTAAGACTTGCGTTAATCGCAAGACTCCTTACTCTCGCGTAAATCACAAAGATGATTGGCAAATTTGCGTTAATCGCAAAAATCGCGCTAAACGCGAAATTATGACTTGCATTAATCGCAAAAATAAGCCAGCATGCAAGAATTTTCTTCCACGTGTAAAACGCGAGGCTAGCATATCCAAACGCGAGGCCATTTCTCAGTCCCGCGTATCACAAAGCGAAGCTGTTGCTCAGCTCCGCGTAAGTTAACCTGAATACAAAATCTGGGTTGATCATTGCACTGTTGAACCGGAACTTAACTCCAATGGTTCCAAGAAGCTTCAGTGGGCCCTAGACCCTCTCAATGGATGAGTGGGCCCCATGACTCCATATCTAAGGCCACTGATCTTAGAGAATATCTAACCAAGAAAAGGAGTATAAATCAAGTTCAGTCTGAACCTATTTGTCACTGCAAGCAGCTTATGACAGCAGTATCCGCTGTAGTAGACAGTTGTTGCTGCAGTAAGAACAGGGTATCGGTGTTTGACCGATTAACCGAGTCAGACGAAAACCCTGCCAAGAAGACAAAAATTACTCCCCAAAGAAAAGAGTGAAAAATTGTAACTTCTAATATGGTCGGAAAGGGTAAGAAAATTATAGAAAAAAATGGTGATTTAGAATCAAGCGATGAAGAACCTTATCATTTTACCCGACTTAAGTCAGGTGTTATCCCGGCCCGAAACTATAAGAAACTTGTGAAAGGTTCCTATGACGACGATAGCGATAACTCAGCCATAGCCTCTACTCGTTCTTCGGTATCATCTAAATTGCAGAAGTCAGCATCATATACGATGAATAGATCTGACGATATCGACCAAAGATTTGAGGCCCAAGAACAAATGATTCGGGAGCAACAAAAGACAATCGAGGATCTTAAAATGATACTCTCAAAGGTGGTCAAAAATACTCAAAAAATTATCGATAACGCCAAGAAGGGAAAAGAAACTCCGTTCAACAAAATGAACGAGGAAGATAAAGAAGAAAGAGCTCACTCGACACATGAGGACGAGGATAAATATTCTTTTCATGACCCTCATGAAGAGAAAATAGAAAAGTTACAAAGCCAACTCGAAGCACTAATGCACAAGAAGGAGTTAAAAGAATCAGGGGTCTCAAGACCATACCCGCCTGAATGAGATTTGGCACCTTACTCTGAGAAATACAAACCGCTCAAATTAGAGCCATATGACGGGAAAAGATCTCCCAGTCAACATATTTATTTCTTTTTGTCTCAAGCAGGGCATTTAATGGGCAATGACCTAATAATGGCCAAGGTATTCGCAAGTACCTTGCGAGGGCCTGCCTTCACTTGGTTTATGCAGTTGCTTCCAGGTACTATTAATACCTGGTTTGATGTTGAGAAGCAATTTCTCGCACGTTTCTTTGGGGAGGATACCGAAATTTCGGTTCATTCCCTCCTTGCAACTAAACAAGGAGAACAAAAAGCAGTCAAAGATTTTATAGAAAGGTTCTGGGAGAAATCCGTGCATTGCAAACATGGAATGGTCTAGGAAACTCTGGTGGAGACGTGTCGGCATAATCTCAAGACCAACGTGCTCTTAAAAATGGGGGTCTTAGAGTCTAGGACTTGGAAGGATTTGCTCAAATAAGGAGAGCAAGCTGAAAACTTGATCCGTAGGATTGAAGAGTCTCGTGGATCAAAAAATACTGGAAATAATAGGCCGTATACGCAAAATAATAATAAGAATAAAGGGAAAGTGGCAATGGCGTCAGAGGCCGCTCCACAGAAGACAAATCCTCCGAGCCCGAAGCCTCAAAATCAAAAGGCATGAGACAAAATAGGCCCCAGCAAGAGATGACCTATACTTTTAAGGCAGAACAAACGCCTACACTCTTTCATCTGCTCCTTAGGAAGGGAATGCTGAAACTTCCATAAAATAGGAAACCAGACAGGAATGTCGGACACCCTACCAGAGATTGTTATCCTCTGAAGAATATGATCCAAGTATTGATAGAAACTGGAGTCTTGACGCTAAAACAGGAGCAAAAGAAGGTCACTGTCAATATGGCAACTCTAGTGGTTGGAATCCATGAGTTCCCCGCGGGGTTGACCCCAATACCAGAGGGAAAGCTGGTCATGAAAAATCATGACCCACATAAAACGGCCCAGAAAGGACTTGTCCTCGTAACAACTCAAAGGGGGGAAGTCATGTGGGTCCACCCTAATTTACTACAGGATGAACAGTGGACTACCACAGGGGGTCAAAAGAAAAAACGGACCAGCAATACTATTTTTGCGAAAATAAAAGACGAATACATAATTGCAGGGGCATTAACAGACTCTGAAGAGGAGCCCGAAGCTATGGCCACTCATCAGGATGGGGCGGGCCCTTCCGGCACTCGATCTGGTAAAACATATCTCAAGAAATATACCAGAGTAGACCCGAAGAATATATACGGGGAACTCGCGAATACTGCGAAACAAAAGAGACTTCGTTTCCAGAAAAATTCTGCAAGAGACGAAGAGGCCAAGAAGGCTGCATTTAAGTTTGATATAATAGCTCAGCTAGCAAATATTCCAGCTCGAGTCACGCTTTATGAGTTGTTGCAATTATCGAAATCAACTCGCGAGGCGTTAAGAGAGGCCTTGGTAGACTCTGAGTCATTTCTAACTCAGATTGTCGAGCCAGCTGACCAAGAACAGGACTCTTGCCCCGCTGTCATCAAGTGAGGAGGCAGGTCCCGCAGATTACTTTCTCTCCAGAGGATATGCAAGTAAGGAATATAAAGTATAATAGGCCTTTATATTTCACTGGATATGTCAGATCCACAAAGGTGGACCGTATTCAAATTGATCCGAGGTCTGCATTAAGCGTTATTCTCAGAAGACTGATGCAGCTATTGGGAATCTCTCATCATCATTTGACGCTAACAAATACTACTATATACGGATTTAACGCTAATGACAGCTGTCTTCTTGGCAAAATCCAACTTCAGTGTCAAATCGGAGATTTGAGGACTGAAGTTACATGCTATGTTACAGACGCAGATACGTCTTATAACATTTTACTGGGGCGACCATGGATACACGCCTATATGATAGTCCCGTCGACTCTCCACCAGTGCATGAAATACTGCGATGATCAAGGAGAAGTTCGGACATTAGTTGCAGATAGGCAGCCATTCATAGGATTAGAGAACTACTTCACGGATGATATGCTCTACAAGCCAGCCCACGAAGTCTCCAGCAATAACTGCAAAAGGCCTCAAGAACCCGAAGATAGCGGTAACGAGGCCGATACTGAGTGCGAATCTCTGGAAGAGGATAACGAGTGTGATTACGAAATTAAGCCTCGCATAAATCTTAAAATAAATTTTGATAATAATGTAGCCAATGTAGCAGAGGATGAGTGGATTATTAATGAAAATATAAAATTAGTCTACGAGTCTGCTGTAGCTACAGAGTCTGAGCCTTCTTGAACATCCACCGAGGCAGATGACCTATCCGAACTTGAAATTTTGGCGGCATATCACTTGCCAATAAGGTCGTCTCTCATCTCTCGGTCTAAAATAACAAAAGAACGAGATCACTTCTTTGAAGTACCGCCGCGACATGTATCGCATAAACCGATTGTCTTCGGCAAAGTGATCACGTCGCCTAACCAAAGACAAAGTAGTGAAAGTGATGAACAAACATCACCTCAATTTCACTTATATGAACAGAAATCCCGACAAATGATGGAAAAAATGGGTTATAGTTTTACCCAGAAACCGGGATTGAACTTTGGAAAAGGGCGACGAAATCTCATACCCTCGTTTAGGCCAAGAGGGAAGAGCCCAGACTATTATCAGAAAACTAGAAGGGGGTTGGGCTATGTATCTACTCCTCCCTCATCACTAGACAAATATAAAGAAAGCTCTTCGGCCAACAAGGACGTACATCCGCTTGACCATGATTCGGATCTAAGTACCGACGCCTGGTTTCAATCTCTAACAGTAAACATGGTTTCAGCCGCACCAGAAAGCGATGAGGAACCAGTTGATATGTAAGATGATTCCTGGGCAAAGCACATGGATACCCTTTGGGATGTCCGCTTTGAACAGCGTGATCCGCCCATAGAGGATAAACTAGTACAAGTTAATATGGGAACGGAAGAGAACTCGAAACCCATTTTCATAAGCGACATACTGACTCCCATGGAAAAGGAGGAACTTATATCCCTTATCAAGTAATATATAGATGTGTTCGCATGGAGCTATGAAGACATGCCGGTCTTGATCCTCAGATTGCCACACATCGGCTAAATGTCAAAGAAGATGCTAAGCCAGTTAAGCAACAACAGAGGCATTTTCAGCCAGAATTGATGGAGGCGATAGTCGCTAAGATTAATAAGCTCATAAAATCGGGATTTATCCGTGAAGAGCAACATCCCGATTGGCTGGCCAATATAGTGCCAGTTCGTAAGAAGAACGGCAAGATCCGGATATGCATCGATTTTTGGGATGTAAATGCTGAATGCCCTAAGGATGAGTTCCCACTCCCAATTACCGATGTAGTGATTGATAGCTCTTGCGGTTACGAGAGGATGTCCTTTATGGATGGCTTCTTAGGCTATAATCAGATCAAAATGCACCAAGACGATGAAAAGCATACGGCTTTCAAAAGCCGTTGGGGGTATACTATTATACAGTAATGCCTTTCGGACTAAAGAACGCTGGTGCCACCTACCAACATGCAATGAGCATTATATTTAAAGAACATCTGCGCAAAACGGTAGAGTGTTACGTGGATGACTTAGCGGTCAAAAGCAAGAACAAAGAAAATCATCTTCATGACTTAAGAACAGTCTTCGATCTTATGCAAAAACATCACTTGAAGATGAATCCTGCCAAGTCCTTTATGGGGGTGTGCAGCGGGAAATTCCTTAGATTCATAGTTACCTCAGAAGGAATTTTTCTTGATCCTGAAAAAGTAAAAGCGATCAACAAGATGCCGCCTCCCCGCAATCTTAAAGCGTTAAGGGGGTTACAAAGAAAACTGGCCTACATCCGGTGCTTTATCTCCAACCTATCAGGACGATGCCAGACGTTTTCTAGACTCATAAAAAAGGGGGTTTCTTTCGTATGGGATGAGGCATGTCAACAGGCATTTGACGATCTCAAAGAATACCTTACCAGACCTCCTGTTCTTATGGCACCGGTCCCTGGACAACCATTCCTCATATATGTAAGGGCCATGGATAATGCGTTAGGAGCATTACTTGCTCAGTATAATGAGCACGACCATGAACATGCCCTTTATTACTTAAGCCGAACAATGATCGGGGCCGAGCGTCGGTGTATCCCGTTTGAAAAAGAATGTTTAGCCCTAGTGTTCGCTGTTCAGAAAATGCGACATTATCTTTTAGGGCAAACAATTCATGTCATATCACGGGTTAGTCCCTTGAAAATCCTGATGACAAAACCGGAGTCCTTAAACGGCCGATTGGCAAAATGGACATTATTGCTATCACCATATGATATACACTTCGTTCCTCAAAAATCCATGAAGTGACAAGCGATCGCCGATTTCCTAGCGGACCATCCAATTTGGTCCAACTCTAAACAGATGTCAGAGGTTAACACAACTAGCAAAGAACAACCATGACAGATGTTCTTTGATGGTGCTGCCAGATGATCTGCTGCTGGAGTGGGGATTGTGCTGATATCCCCACATAAATACATACTGCCTAACAGTTACTCATTAACAGAGCCATGTACGAACAATATGGCGGAATACAACGCACTCATTATTGGTTTAAAAATGGCTCTGCAACTGGGGGTGAACTATCTAGAGGCATATGGAGACTCTAAGCTCATCGTCAACCAAATGACGGGTGAGTATGAAGTCAGACATGAAACCCTCATCCCCTATCATCAGCTAGCCATTGAGCTAGCAGGATATTTTGAACAGTTTTATATCTATCACATATCTCGAAACGAGAACGTCTATGCAGATGCTCTTGCCGCACTAGCTGCAACATTAGCAATCCCACAGGGTGCGGCTAAAAGCATCACTATTGGTAGCAGAGAACTCTTCTATCCAGATACGGTATTCCAAACCAAAGAGGTGCGCCAGACAAGCTTAACTGTGGAACCCCGTGATTGGCAATTCCGTTTGTAGATTATGCCTTATATGGGATGTTGTCAGAGGATCCAAAGGAAGCTGCCTCGATAAAGAGGAAGGCGCAAAGATTTTATTATGATCATACGCTTCAAATTTTATACAAAAAGTCAAGTGATGGTCTCCTGCTACGCTGCATATCAAATGCAGAAGCAGATGAAGTGCTGAGAGAAACACATGATGGAGTGTGTAGAGCTCACTAGCCCGGTCCAAAACTCGGGGATCGCATAAGAATGCTGGATACTACTGGCCGAAGATGATTACAGAAGCAATGGAGTAAGCTAAACGATGCCATGAATGTCAAGTACACACTGTCGGCGAAAAATTCTAGAAAAGCAAAGCAGATCCACGAATTCAGAGACAGAAGTCCGCAACTCATCGGATCCGCGAATCTAAGAAACTGAGGTCCGCGATCCAGACGACAAAACAGGTTAGCGAATCTAAAACTGAGATTCGCAACACTACCCATAACTTTCGGGTAGAGGTTTAATACAAAGTCACCCGACCCGAACAGAAAAATTGCCACCTCGGATCGTGGGAATAACTGCCAAACGAATGCAGCGGCGTTACTTTGATTATGGGAGCAACCGCCTAACGATTATGGCGGCACTTCTCGAGTAGTGGGAGCTAACGGTCGAGCAAAATATGGCGGGACGTTACTCCAAGCCCCCTATAAAAGGCGGGAGAGCAAAAGATAGAAGGGACGCTGCAACGACACTCTACACTCTAGAGACACACTCTTCAGACGAGCGTCTTCTCCCAGAAATTACCCCTTGTGATCAAGAGTAAAGAGCCATTTTTCCTTTCCTTTGGCCAACTGAGAGAGATTGTACGGAGTGTCAACGGAGAGTATGATCATCCTCTATAGGAACCTAGAAACCCAGCCTTAAATAAAGAGGAAGTCCATCTTCCTCATCTTCTGTAAACGGGAAACCGTTAGATTGTAATCTTTTATTGAAAGATTGTTAGTAAAGAGAAACTCAATTTTTTTTATGGCGAACAGAAGATTGGCGACTCCGCTGGGGACTACCATCACCTCCAGTGACCTGGTGGTAGCTCAATCTGACAACATTCCGGTTGGTAGTATGGTCGACTCACTCACCGTTCACGTCGACCAGAAAAGGTATGAAGAATTTCTTTCTTTAGGCTCCAAGAGCCCTACTTCCCTAAGGGAACATCATAAAATCTCCAAGGGGTCAATCCTCAAGGAGACGGCAATAGCCCCGTTAAGAGAGTCAACGGATCAAGTTAGTCCGAAATCTTCTTCCCTAACGTCGGGCTCTCTGCCAGTTTCGGTAAAGACTCTTGATCTCTCAAGCAAAGTGGACCAAAGTCCCCGCTTCAATAAGGGGAAGCGACCACTACCCGCTCCGCGAAGCTGTCATGCGGAGAAGGAGGTTCTTCTCACTCGTACAACGAGAAGAAACCTGAGGAGAAGCAAAGCTTGTGCCCTTCACAGGATCGCGCAACAAAAGGAAACCGCCAACTCATCCCGACAGAAACCTATCATGCAAATATGAAAGCCAAAGGGCGAGGTTGGTCGAGATGCGGAAAGATTTACTCACGTTTCCTACAGGAAACGGAGTAGGTCCGTCAATGTTGTCCATAATCAACGCGGAGCATACATTCGTGAGAGGAAATCTAATCACGTGATTGAAGAAACTCGCGAACCTCAAATACGCGAAAAATGCATGCCTATCTGTGAGGCTGAGGCTGTACCGTTCCTGAAGTTATCTCTCACAAATAAAGCCATCACAAGGGACTCCAGTGCAAGAGATCTTAGGGAACTTCTAAACAGAAGAAGAGAAGAATCATATGTATCTCACTGCCACTATGAACGACTGATCAATGCAGTACTGTCACACTGTCATTGTTCAGCCCATTACCGATCCTCGGTGTTTCATCGATTATCGACTCCGTCAACATCTTCATCCCAATTGGCGAAGAGGAGACGACGTGGGCTTAAGTTTTCTGAGCCAGAATATCCTGCGGTGTCATCCAACATGATAAGCGTTGGAGAAAAGAAGAAGAAAAAGAAGGCGAAGAAAGTCTCCGAAGAAGAAGCTTCTGACCCAGAGCTCTCTTCGAGTTCGAAAGACCCATCCAATGAAGAGCGAGGAGTTTTTTGGAACACTCGACTCAAAAGTGGGGCGGCGATCCCCATGAATTATAGACAGATGGCCGGAATCTCTTCTGATGAAGAAGATATAGCCAAATCTGTCATGGCTGAATCGCAAACGTCTGACTCACTCCTAGAAGACTCCGCCTCTACATATATGACTCAGAACAATATCCCAGAAAAGTTCATGTGGAGAATGGATGAACAAGATAAGCATATCCAGCAACAGTAGAACGCTATTAGCGAGCTTAAAGATATGCTACATGTCCTGATGGAATTGGAGAAAGCTAAACTAAAGAATACAGAAAAGAAGATCGAAGAAGAAGGTCATGGCCCTCTCAATAATGGAGAAGAAGAAGAACATCATAAAGATGATGACAACCGCTCCATGCACCAGGAAGGAAACGCAAATATTGTCTGGATGGAAAGCTTTTAGAATCAACTGAATGCTCTCATGCATAAGGGTGACCTACAAGAACTGGGTGTGGTAAGGCCATATCCCATGGAGTGGGAAACAGTGTCGTTCCCAGAAAGCTACAAACCATTGAAGCTCAAATATTTTGATGGTCGAGGATCGCCAAACTAATATCTCTACTATTTTAAGTCGCAGATTGGGCATTTATCCAGAAATGACCCTATTATTACGAGAGTATTCGTTAGTACCTTAACCGGGCTAGCTTTTGAATGGTTCCGGAGACTAGAACCGGGAACCATCAATTCATGGAGCGACATGAAGAAAGCCTTTCTCACCAAGTTGTATGAAGATGATATGGAGGTGTCAATGACGGCGCTTCTAGCCGCTAAACAAAAGAAAGGAGTGTCAGCCCGGGACTTCATCAAAAGATTCCGAAACGATTCTCTCAGATGTCCGTATGGGATGCCATAAAAGACCTTGGTAGAAACTTGTCTACATAATTTATCGACTAAGGTTCTAGCCAGAATGGGGGCGGTGAAGTCTTCAACTTGGAAAGATCTCGCCCTGCAAGCTGAGGAAGCTGAAGAAATTGCGTAAAGACTTGAAGAAGAAGGAGGCGAGGAGAAACCGAAGCGAAGTGGTGATAACAACTATAAGTTCCGACCCCGAGGATATAAGGGAAAGGAGACAATGGTCACCGATACGCCACAACCCGCGAAGACTCTCCCGAAGCTCTCTCCTCAGACGCGAATGCCGCAAAAGTAATACTCCTTTAAAGATGGGCACACGAAAACTATCTTCAACCTCATCATGTGTAAGAAGATGCTAAAGCTGCCGGAGTCTAAACGTCCAGAAGAAGCGGGGAAAGTTAATGATCCTAACTACTGTGTCTACCATAGGATCATTAACCACCCTACCCAAAACTGCTATATCCTTAATGATAAAATTCAAGCCTTAGTAGACGCTAATGTCATCAAGCTTCAAGAGCACCAGAAGAAGGTGACCGCGAATATGGTGACCGTCAAGTTCGGTAAAGCGCCCCACTGGATAGAGTCAACAGTTCAAGATAGAGTGCAGTCCATCCATAAGGGCACGATGCAGGTCGTAAATTTTGACCCGCACCAACGGCAAAAGAAGGGATTGTTCCCCTTTGAAACTGACAGGGGGGAGATACTATGGGTACATCCAGATCTCCTAAATGATGAAAAATGGAGTTCCAGTTCATCTGGAAAGAGACGAAGAGAGAAAACCTTCACCTCCAATGTCGTCTCCGTAATTCCCGAAGCTGACGTGGTGATTCCCGCTTTGACTGATTCGGAAAAAGAAATCGGAAATTCTTTGGTAGCCGATGCAGATCCTCCTCCCGCGGGGACCCGTTCAGGAAAAGATTACTTGAAGAACTACGGCCAAATAACAAATTCTCAACCACCGCCAAAGAAAGTCAAACAAAAAGAGCTTAAGTTTGATAAAGTTCTGAAGAAAAAAGAGAAAAGAGCTTGCGGAAGACTCGCGAAAGTCATTCCAATTCGACATCCTAACACAGTTGGCCAATATCCCTGCAAGGATAACCTTGTACGAGCTCCTGAAACTCTCTAAATCTACTAGAGAAGTTTTAAGAGAAGCTCTGCAAGATTCAGAAGTATTCTTGGCACAAATACCAGAGACGATTGAAGAAGGAGAGTCTCTTTGCGCGACATGTCACCAGGTCTCTGGTAAAAACATCCCTTACGTCACTTTCTCCCCGGAAGACATGCAAGTCAGGAGTAATAAGCATCACCGCCCTTTGTATTACAAGGGATGCATAGGGTCTACGCAGATTGATCGTATTCAAGTTGATCCAGGCTCGGCCTTGAGCATCATGCTGCGAAGGATGCTACGATATCTTGGAGTGCCGATGAACAGATTAGCCGCAACCAACACTACTATCTTCGAATTCAATGCTAACGGCAGTAGACCTCTGGGTAAAATAAAGCTCAAGTGTCAAATCGGCGACCTGAAGACTGAAGTCACGTGTTACGTGATAGATGCAGACACATCATACAATCTGCTATTGGGGAGACCCTGGATCCATAGCAATCTCATTCAGCCCTCCACGTTACACCAATGCATGAAGTATGTCGACAAAGATGCGAACGTGAAGATGCTCGTTGCGGAAAAACAACCCTTCAAAGGAGTTGAAAACTACTTTACTGACGCGTTGTTGTATCAAGATCCGTTTGGTGTTATAGATCAGCCCGTTCCAAATGACTCTGATAGAGGCGAAGAGGCTGATACAGAATCAGGATCCGAAGATTCGGAATCCGAGGATGTAATTTGGGATGGTGAGCTCATTGTGATAAGCCTCGAAGGCATTGATGTAAATAACGCCGTTCACTCTGATGGTGAATGGGTGATAAATGAAAATCTGAAATTTTCTTATTCTTCTGGTGTTGATCCTGAACCCTCAAGCACTAGCACAGATGCATTCAGCGACTGTGTAAATGAGATATATTCTCTGACTTCCTTCCAAGCACCTATCCGATCATCCTTATACGAATTAAGTGATGATGTTGAAAGTGCTAACCAGGTTATTTTTGAGGTCCCTCCCAAAAATGGAACCCAAAAAGCCATAGTATCAGGAAGAGAAAGTCACAAGAACAAAAAGTTTGTTTAGACTCTGAGGAAGAACAAGGAAAACCCGAGTTCATCTATTATGATGAAAATTTCCGTAGAATAATAAAGAAAATGGGATACAATCTGGCCGAAGGCACGAGGTTGAACTTCGAAAATGGAAGGAGGACAATCCTTCAACCTTTTGCCCCAGAAGGGAAAATGCCAGACTATTACTAGAAAACCGGCAGGGGGTTGGGGTGCGCCACCACTCCCGAGATCTCCTCAAGCGAAAAAGCTAAGGAAGGACAGTACGATCATTCGTCGGAATCATCATGCTGGGATTCAGATGTCAGTACAGGTGTGATTTTCCGCGAAGTATCCGCGAACATGGCTTCCGCGATCCAAGAAGACGAAGACTTGAAGGAAACCTCACTAGTAAGAGACGACCCTTGGGACAAGCATCTTAATATGAAGTGGGAGATCCAGTTTGAACAGCGAGAGCCCCCAATTGAAGATAAAGTGATCCAAATCAATATGGGAGATGAAAAGAATCCTAAACCCATATTTATAAATGAGAACCTATCCTTAGAAGAAAGGAAGGAATTGATATCCCTCGTTTGCGAGTACATTGATATTTTCGCTTGGAGTTATGAGGAAATGCCAGGGTTGGATCCAAATGTGGCGGTTCACAAATTGAAGATCCGACCAGAGGCTAAGCCAGTAAAACAGCAACAACGAAGATTCCACCCATAGATCATGGAAGCTATAGAAGCTGAAATCAAAAAGTTGATCGCATCAGGCTTTATTCGCGAGGAATAGCACCCTGATTGGGTCGCGAATATATTTCCCGTGACCAAGAAAAACGAAAAAATCCGAGTCTGTATAGACTTTAGAGATTTGAATGAGGCTTGCCCTAAAGACGAATTCCCATTACCCATCACGGATATTATGATAGATAATACTTGTGGGTATGAGCGCATGACGTTCATGGATGGATTCTCGGGGTATAATCAAATAAAGATGTACCCTGATGATGAGAAGCATACGTCCTTTAGGACACCACTCGGGGTATACTGCTATAAAATCATGCCATTTGGCTTAAAGAACGCAGGTGCTACGTATCAACGCGCCATGAATGCAATATTTCAAAAGCACCTCCGGAAAACAGTGGAGTGCTACGTAGATGACCTAGCGATTAAGAGCAGAAACAAAAATGATCACTTGAAAGAGTTGAAGACAGTGTTCGACCTCATGAGGAAGACCAGCTCAAGATGAATCCAACTAAGTCTTTCCTAGGGGTTTCTAGTGGAAAATTCCTCGGTTTTGTCGTAACGTCGAAAGGTATACATCTTGATCTAGATAAAGTCAAAGCTATCCAAGACATGCCACCTCCCCGTAACCTCAAAGAGTTAAGAGGACTACAAGGCAGGTTGGCATACATCCGCAGGTTTATATCAAATTTATCTGGTAAATGTCAGCCTTTCACCAGATTGATGAGGAAAGGAGTATCGTTCATCTGGGATGATGCATGCCAAAAGGCTTTTGAAGAAATCAAACAATATCTCATGAAGCCACCAGTGCTCGTATCCCTAGTTTCGGGAAAGCCTTTCTTGTTATATGTAAGGGCTATGGACCATTCATTGGGCGCTTTGCTAGCGCAGAAGAATGAGTCGGTCATGAACAAGCTATTTACTACCTCAGCAGAATGATGATCGGGGTAGAACACTGGTATAATCCTGTGGAAAAAGAATGTCTAGCGTTGGTATTCGCAATACAGAAAATGCGACACTACTTAGCTGGACAAACTATCCACGTTGTATCGAGAGTTAACCCCCTGAGAATATTAATGACTAAACCCGGGTCATTAAATTCAAGACTATCCAATTGGGCTATTTTGCTATCACAATATGATATGCACTTTGTCCCGCAGAAATCCATCAAAGGACGGGCCGTGGCCGACTTCTTGGCTGAACATCCAATCCCGGCATCCTCGAAGTTATACGAACAAATTCCGAGAGAGTTAGAAGAAGGGGACTTGATTCTAGAAAAGGATGATTCGAGAAGGTCTTCCGAAGCAAATACAGTCTCGAAAGGTGTATGGCAGCTTTTCTTTGATGGTGCCTCCCGAATAGGATCCAAAGGAAAGACAACAACGGGGTAGGAGTTGTTCTCGTCTCTTCCCGCAACCACATCATTCCTCAAGCTTACTCATTAACAAGTTCGTGCTCCAACAACGTCGTGGAATACAACGCCCTCCTAATCTATTTAAGAATAGCCAAACAACTGGGGGTCGAACATTTGGAGGCATATGGAGACTCTCAACTCGTTGTGAACCAAATAAAAAGGGAGTACAAGGTCAAACATGAAGACCTCCTGCCGTATTATTGCGCAGTGATCAAGATCGGCGATAGTTTCAATGGTTTCTATATCAGCCACATAAAGCGCCCTATGCAGATTCGCTAGCTTCTTTGGCTGCTACATTAGCCTTGCTCAAGCATGCTAAAAGGCAAATTATGGTAAGCAGTAAGGAGTTGTTATGTTCAAAGGATGAGCTCAAAGAAGAAATGAAGAAACCACAGGAAGACGAAGCTAACGCTTGCGCATCAAGCCTAGAACCAAGGGATTAGCGTTTTCCTTATATAGACTATGTCCTTTACGGGATATTACCCGAAGGTTCAAAAGAAGCCAAAGCCATTCAAAGAAGGGCTATCCTTTTTTACTACAACGCAGAACTCCAGACATTGTATAAAAAATCCTACGATGGAGTTTTGCTTCGCTATCTCTCCAACCGGGAAGCTCAAAAGGTACTCGAAGAAGCTCATGCTGGCATCTGCGGAGCACATCAGCCATAACCGAAACTCTGGAATAGAATCCGAAGGATGGGTTATTATTGGCCTAAGATGATGATAAAAGCAGTCAACTACGCCAAGAAGTGTAGGGCCTGCCAAATACATGCAGACTTTATACATCAAGCTCCAGAATATCTCCACCCGACGGCTACGTCATGGCCGTTTGAGCAATGGGGTATGGACATCATAGGGCCAATTTCTCCGCCATCAACGAGAGGACACTAGTTCATTTTGGCCATAACTGATTACTTTTCAAAATGGACCGAGGCCATCTTCCTGACTGAAGTAAAATCGTCAGATGTTATCAAATTCATCAAGCACCATGTGCTTTATCGCTTCGGGATGCCTAGAAAAATAATTCATGACAACGGATCTCAGTTCGTGAGCCAAGTGTATTCCAGATTCTGCAACAAGTATAGGATCGAGGATGTGGCTTCATCGCCATATTACCCTGCAGCTAATGGTCTAGCAGAAGCCTTCAATAAGACCATTGTAAAACTTATTAAAAAGTTTGTGTCATCCAATCAACGGGATTGGGACGAAAAACTCGGAGAATGCCTGTGGGCATATCGCACTACAGTCCGAACTCCTACCAATGCCACGCCCTTCTCCTCGGTATACGGATGAGAAGCGGTCCTGCCTTTCGAAATCCAAATCCCATCGTTGCGAGTCGCGTTAACAACTAGGATGGCGGAAGAAGAAAAGCATCAACAAAGACTCCAAGAGTTAGCAGCCTTGGATGACAAGCGTTTGGAAGCTCAACAGAATATCGAGCTATACCAAGCGCGGATCTCCAGAACCTTTAACAAAAAGGCTAAACGAAGAACTTTTAAGAAGAGTGATCTGGTCCTGATAGTTCGAAGACCGATCATAACAAGCCAGAAGCCTAGGGGAAAGTTCCAGCCAAGGTGGGAGGGACCCTTTATTATTGATACGGTCTACTCCAACGGTGCGTATCGGTTGACAAAACCTAATGGTGATAAGGTCCTGATGCCAGTCAATGGCAAGTTCCTGAAAAAGTATTATTCTTAGCAAAATTGCAGAACACCAGTTATAATACGACCTGGGTAGTTCTATGCAAATTATGAGCAAAAAGTTTCTCTGTAATTAGAAGTTCATCAATCGAAGATTTTGGTTCCGGACTAAAGGCCTTCAGTTTGCGAACCAAATTCTATCAAATTGGCCAAGTTAAATATTATCTCTGGCGAACCAAATTTTCTTTCTATAAAATTTGCCAAGTTAAATATTACTTCTAGCGAACCAGATTTTCTTTCTACCAAATTTGCCAAGTTAAATATTACCTCTGGCGAACCAGATTTTCTTTCTATCAAATTTGCCAAGTTAAATATTACCTCTGGCGAACAAAATTTTCTTTCTATCAAATTTGCCGAGTTAAATATTACCTCTGGCGAACCAGATTTTCATTCTATCAAATTTGCCAAGTTAAATATTACCTCTGGCGAATCAGATTTTCTTTCTATCAAATTTGCCAAGTTAAATATTACCTCTGGCGAACCAGATTTTCTTTCTATCAAATTTGCCAAGTTAAATATTACCTCTGGCAAACAAGATTTTATTTCTATCAAATTAGCCAAGTTAAATATTACCTCTGGCGAACCAGATTTTCTTTCTATCAAATTTGCCAAGTTAAATAATACCTCTGGCAAATCAAATTAGTCAACAAGAAGTTCTTTCATCCACAGTAATTTCAGGTACTTAGAAAAATTTTGATTCATTTTGAGATTATCAAGTTAACAGTTACCTCTGATAATCAATATCAGAATTATTCTTCAGATACTCTTAGTTACGTAAAAAGAAAGGAACCTAAAACAGTGTACACAAGAGTTTTATAATTCAATGGTTCAAAAGGGCCTTTATTTTCTCCTCCGCATCGTCAATGTCTTGTTGAAGGGTTTCATAAGCTTGAACAGCAGCTTGGCGACGCAGTTCCTCGTCAGTTTTGGCAACATAAGTATCTGTCCCGAAACTTGCAATTCTTCTCTCAACCTCCTTTTCAGAAACTGGAGGAAGGCGAATGAAGTTCGGATTACTCCTAAAAAAATTAGGCAGAAGATATTGCAGCCACTTCTTTGGCTTCAAACTACGGGTGCCCGATGTGTGGATGCAGATATGATAATGGCAGAGCAATTTCCAGTAAGTATCATAGCCAAAAGGTCCTAAGTCTTCAGCAGATGGAGTTCTTCTCGAGTAGGGACGTACTCTTCATACGGGGCGTCTCCCATAGGCAAGCCTGAGACCTCATGCATTTCGTGGAGGGCGAAACCCAACTCGCCTCGAGGGCAAAAGATTGTACAAGTATCAGGATTATATAATTTCAATAAAGCAAAGAAATGGAATCTGCTGGCGGGAATGCCGTGCTGAACAGCCCTGATGGCGCGATACAGCCCCGTATGATGAAGCTGATATCTAAATGATCGCAGAAAGGAGTCAGTCAAGACCGCCCACTCTCCTTTCGAAGAACAGTGAATCCATCCAGGGGGACGAAAGTCCTGAACAGGAAACTCTCCTTGTGCATTGGTAAAACGGTGCAGGAAAGTCTGCGCGATTATAGGAACCTCGCCTCTGGAGAGATCATATTTATGCAATCCCGGCAGCAACCCACGAAAGCTCTTCCCAGTACCACGAGGAAAAGCACCTTGAGCATTGAAGCCCCTCAGCAAGATACCGTCTTGTGGCCTGTTTATATGCCAATCCATTTGCCTGGGCACAGAAAGAATAAGAATGGATAAGATCTCTCCATATTGGGGAGAAACAAGTGGCGACCTTCAACTTGGCGAAACCACTTGTAATCGCCATTTTCCAAACTACTGTCGGCATTGAAATATGGTCCCCAAACAAAAAGACAGGTTTAAGTAACGGAGACCGATTATCTCCTTCGAAAGATACATTGGTCATTAGCTCTCGCAATGTTGAGCGAGAAGGGTGGAGAATCTTGTCTTCTCTCTCTTGGTTATCTGAGGCTGTACAATGGGGAAAGACATGACCAAATCTGAACTCTTTTTTCCCATCATAGCCGTCAGAATATCTGAAATAATGATCCTTTAGCCAAGGATTCGAGGCATAATCAACTGCAAAAGACATCCAGATTCAAGATAAAAAAAATGAGAAAGGGGCTGCCTTTCGAATTTTTTTTACCTCCAATCAAGGGTTCCTGCCGAACCACTATCTGACTAGATGCTGCTTGAGGATCTTGACGACTACTGGCAGCGGCATCGGAAGAAGAAACTTTCTTCGGCATCTTTTGCAGAGGGAGAAAATCTTTCGCACAGAGAATCAGAAGCTATAGGAGATTGAAGATGAGAAGTCTGAGGAGTCCAAATGAAGAATTCAGATTTCAAATTTCTTGAGATAAGGGTAACCTCTCTCGTAAAGTGGAGGTTATATAACCAATGATTTGACGGCCGAGATCTCTGGACAGACGTGATATCCGGCTCAAATCTCGTGAATACCTTTTCATTTAATGCGGCTCAGAAAACGTCTCAATTCTGACGCCGTAGAAAAACAACCGCCTGCCAGCCTTCCAAAGACAGTTTGCGACCCTAATACAGAGCTGCTTTCTTCTCGAAAAGCGAAGGCTCGCAACCTTAATGCAGAGTCGCGCCCCTTCCAAATACAGTACGCGGCCCTAATACAGAGCCGCTTTCTTCTCAAAAAGCGAATGCTCGGGACCTTAATGCAGAGTCGCGCCCCTTCCGAAGACAATTTGCGACCCTAATACAGAGTCGTTTTCTATTCAAAAATGAAGGCTCGCGCCCCCCTAATACAGAGACATGTTCCTTCCGAAGCGAGAGTTTGCGACCCTAATACAAAGTTATTTTCTACTCAAAAATGAAGGTTCGCGCCCCTAATACAGAGACGTGTTCCTTCCGAAACAAGAGTTCGCGACCCTAATACAGAGTCGTCTTCCACTCAGAGATGAAGAGTCGTGCCCCTAATACAGAGACGTGTCCCTTCAAAAGCAAGAAGCAGTAGTGGCGCTAATACAGTCTTAGACTTCAAGCAAACGCAATGGAGATTCTAATACAGAATATTATATCCAAAGTATTCCAAAACTCCTCAAAGAATCATGAGAGTTTTGGAAACTTTGGAGGGGGTTTTGTCGGCGAAAAATTCTGAAAAAGCAAAGCAGATCCACGAATTCAGAGACAGAAGCCCGCAACTCATCGGATTTGCTAATCTAAGAAACTGAGGTCCGCGAATCTAAGAAACTGAGGTCCGCGATCCAGACGACAGAACAGGTTCGCGAATCTAAAACTAAGATTCGCGACACTACCCATAGCTTTCGGGTAGGAGTTTACTACAAAGTCACCCGACCCGAACAGAAGAATTGTCACCTAAGATCGTGGGAATAATTGCCAAACGAATACAGCGGCGTTACTTCGATCATGGGAGCAACCGCCTAACGAATATGGCAGCACATCTCAAGTAGTGGGAGCTAACGGTCGAGCAAAATATGGCGGGACGTTACTCCAAGCCCCCTATAAAAGGCGGGAGAGCGAAAGACAGAAGGGACGCTGCAGAGACACTCTACACTCTAGAGACACACTCTTCAGATGAACGTCTTCTCCCAGAAATTACCCCTTGTGATCAAGAGTAAAGAGCCATTTTTCCTTTCCTTTAGCCAACTGAGAGAGATTGTATGGAGTGTTAACGGAGAGCAGGATCGTCCTCCATAGCTACCTAGAAACCCAGTTTTAAACAAAGAGGAAGTCTATCTTCCTCATCTTCTGTAAACGGGAAACCATTAGATTGTAATCCTTTATTGAAAGATTGTCATTAAAGAGAAACTCAATTTTTTTTTTATGGCGAACACATGCTAATTTTCTTCATCAACCCCAGAGTACTTGCACAGTACCGTTGCTAATTGGCCATTTGAAGCATGGGGAATGGATATTGTGTGGCCAATAACTCTCCCGTCATCCAGAGGACATCGGTTTATTCTCGCAATAACCGATTATTTTTCAAGTTGGGCCGAAGCCGTACCCATGAGAGAGGTAAAAACGACGGATGTGATTAAGTTCATCAATCATCATGTCATTTACCGTTTTGCCGTCCCCCGAAGAATCATTCATGATAATGGACCGCAGTTCATCAGCCAGGGGTTCTCAAGATTCTGTGATAAGTTTAGAATCAGAGATGTTGCTTCAACGCCATATAACCCTGCGGCAAATGGATTGGTCGAATACTTTAATAAGACTATTATTAAACTCCTTCGGAAGTTCATCTCCTCCAACAAACGAGACTGGGATGAGAAGCTGGGAGAGTGTTTGTGGGCTTATCGCACTACTGTCCGCACCCCAACAAAAGCTACCCCGTTCTCCTTAGTTTATGTAAGTGAGGCCGTCTTGCCTCTTGAAGTCTAGATACCATCATTAAGAGTGGCCCTAGCCACTAAGATGACGACAGAAGAACGCCATAAACAAAGATTGTGAGAACTAGAAGTGTTGGATGAAAAACATCTCCGGGCTCAACAACAAATTGAGTTGTATCAAGCCCGAGTCTCGCAAACGTTCAATAAGAGCGTTAAACCATGGACCTTTAAGCAAAGAGACTTGGTTCTGGCTATCAAAAGGCCAATGATTCTAACCCACAAGACTAAGGGTAAATTTGAACCCAAGTGGGAAGGACCGTTCATTGTGGAGATGGTATACTCTAGTGGAGTTTATCGCTTAATGAACCAGGATGATGATGCCGATCAATGGTAAATTTTTGAAGAAATACTATGCCTAATGAACCAGAATGGTGATAGAGTGACTATCACATCTGGTTCATAATCTCTAGAAGTATAACCATCCACTTGTTCAAGTTATGCATATGAGCACTTGAACTTCTTTATCAAACTAAGGCATGTGCAATTAAGCGCCTCTGTCTAAGTTAATGATCATGACCCGATCATTTTGGCATGTGCAGTTCAAGTTACGCATAAGAGCCTTGAACTGCCTCCATCAAACTAAGGCATGCGTAATTAAGCGCCTCTGTCTAAGTTAACGATCATGAGCCGATCATTTTGGCATGTGCAGTTCAAGTTACGCATGAGAGCTTAGAACTGCCTCCATCAAACAATGCATGTGCAATTAAGCGCCTCTGTCTCAGTTAACGATCCTGACCCGATCATTCTGGTATAAGTAGTTAAACACTTTCACCAAACTATCATTTAGCTCTGTTTAAAAGGGCTTTACCGAGGTTAATAATTGTAATCTGGTCGGTATTAACAATCTAAGTTACGCAAATGAGCCTTAAATTGTTTTACCAAAAATGACGAACTATTTTGATGACAAGTTATTTGTTGTGCAAGCAAATTTTGTAGCCAACAGATAAAAGGAAAAAGAATTGTCTTTATTCATAAAGCAAAAAGTTACAAAAGTAGAGGGAGTTATAGCTCTCCCAAAAACTTCGACATATTCATCGACTCATCAATAACTCGACTACGAGTCTCCTCCACTAAGTGTTGAGCTTGCCGGCACAAGTCATCGTCATTTAATGCGAATTGCTGGGTCAACCGCTGATGAGATTCTTCAAAAGCACGGCTCCTTATTATGCCCTCCTATTTTAAAAACTATCATGTTGATTGTACTGTGCCATACGAGGTGCTTTTCCAGCTCAATTCCCTAGTTCACATGCAAAAGATCTCCTCTGCAAATGTCAACTATGATCTGTTTAAAGTTCTTAGTGGATCATCTGAAGATACTGCTACAAGAATCCTAATGAAGATGCACAAGTTAAATTTGACATGCTACAAGCCCTTATACTTTATTTCTATCGCTTTGGAAAGCGACAGAGATTGTCATCTAACAGAAATTGTTCTCAAGAAAATATTATGAGCTGCCGCAGAGTTCTTGTAATTTCTTCAAAAGTTTACCTTTTGGAGCCAGAGCTTGAAACTTGCAACTATTATGTAAAACATATGCTTCTGGCTTCCTTAGAGTTACTTTTGCTGATGAAGAATTGTGCATGGCTAGCCTTTGAAGATAGACCAGAGAATAGCTACGCTCCATGCTGGGTAAAAATATCAGCAGGTCGCCAAACTGGTAGAGCTACATGCACTCCTCTTCAAAAAGGATCTGGTCTGAATGCCCCATTGCATCTCCAAAGAGAAAAGCGGGCTTCTCCAATACTTCTCGGTTGGTGGCCTCGAAAGCTGCATCGGTGATGATCTCCCATGCAGTAGCAGGGTAGTACCTGATTAATTTCTCCCTGCGCTCCCTCTGGCCTGGCTTGTATGCAGCTAAAACAGTGGTGAATCGGAATTGGGCCGTCAGATCCGCACCTCCAGTAAATCCGAAGTAGTGCCTATGGGGGAGAGCATCCAACGAATACCCCACTACAAAAGAAGAATCAAGAGTTAAAAAAAGTTTTACAAAACTCAGAAAATCTTCTAAGTATAAAAATGCGGAGCTAAAAATAACTCCGCGCAGTGCTAAGGAGATTGCCTCGCGTTTAACTAAAATGCGAAGCTAAAAATTAGTCCGCGCGAAGCTAAAAAATAACTCTGCGCGAAGCAAAAATTTATAGCCTCGCGTTGAAACGCGACAGCTAGTCAAAATAGCCCCGCGTTTTCAAATGCGAGGATAACGCGATAGCTTCGCGTAGAAGAAGACCTGTGGCCTTTCTTCTTCTCCAAGCCGTACGGTCGGAAAACGGCGATCTCGTCGGTAAAGAAGTGATTGGTCGGTTAAAACCCAGCCAAATCACTCCAAAATCGTTCTAAAGGGTTCAAAAGTTGAGATTTTTACCTCCAATAGGTGCGACATGAACTAGTTCGCTGCTGTGCCCGCTGCCTCGGCCGCTGCCGCCACTGCTAGCGTCGGCCGCCAATAGAGAAGTGGCGCGAGAGGAAGTCGCGATCCTCTTGGGTGCCATTGAGTTCGAGATTTTGGAGAAAATCGAAGGAAATTTGGTCGAAAATCGGTCGGGTCGTCCGAACTCTGATCGCCTGAACTCTGATCGCCTGAACTCTGATCTGTTGAAAACTCTTTGAATGAAGTGAGGAAGAAGAAGAGTTAAAGACTCTATTTAAATGAGAAAACCCGCCCCTTGATATTCGGCGCGAGAATCGGAGCAATTACTAAGTAGTTACCCACTGAAACGCGAAGCTATTAGCTCCGCGCAAATATACAAAAAGCGAAGATAACTTGGTGTTTTAACTCCGCGTTCCAGTATGAAAATCTAAAGTATTTCAAAATTTGCTAAGTTCTAAACCATTTTAAAAACTTTGGAGGGGGTTCTGTTGGCAGTGAAAATTTCCAAGTAAAATGGGGTTTTCCACAACAGAACGCGGAGCTAACTTTGTAGCCCCTCGTTTAGCTATTTTTAGCCTCGCGTTTGAATGAAACGTGGAGCTATTCATATCTCCACGTTCTGCTTTCTTAGCTCCGCGTTTTGATGCGATTAGCTCCGTATGAGCAGATAACCAGAATCTTAAATTGATTGAGATTAAGATTTGGGCTTATCCAATACCCAAATTAAGTCCAATCAGAACGCTAAATCAAAAGATTTAAATCAAAATTATGATATTTGATTAGAATCATTGGTGAATGCAAATTCTATTTAAATAGAAACTCTCATTTTTGACCTAAGCCTGTAAATACCCCTTTGAGGAAGCCCTAGGGATCTTTTCGATCATCAATATCTTTTCGATCATCAATATCTTTCGGATCATCTTTTTCGCATCTTGGAGAATTCGAGTTATGCGTGAGAGCCTTGAATTCGTGAAGACCAGAGAAGATCAATATCTTTTCGAGGATCAATCTTTCGGATCATCTTTTAGGCATCTTGGAGAATTCGAGTTACGCGTGAGAGCCTTGAATTTGTGAAGACTAGAGAAGATCAAGATCAAGTCGGCCGTCATCTTCAAGAGAGAAGACCATCGTCGTCAGATCGTCCAAAGGAACTACTAGATAGATCCCATCGCCACATAGATCCCACAATTCATTGTAAAAGAGAGCGATAAGCATAAATCCTCTCATTTGTTCTTTTCTTGTTCACTTTCGTTATAATCCAAGTTGTATTCAATGGAAGGAAAGCAAATTTCTACTGCGAACAGAATGCACAGCAGAAAAGTATTAAAACTAACTTTTAGATTTAATGGAAAACTTGTAGTACAAGCAGGAGCAAATCCAAAAATTTGGATAATTCTATTTAAGCAAGGCAATTTACTCTCGACTCACAGATTTGAAACTTGCTAATAATTACAAGTTTGCATTTTTTTTTTTTGACTAAGTTAACTTTTTAAATCCCAAATCTCTAAGACTTCTTAAAAATTTAAAATATTGTCATCGTCTTTCTCCTCTGCTCTCTCTCTAAAAAAAAATAAAAAAAATTTTGTGGTATTTATGTCTAAAATAACACATCTCCCACAAACTCAAAAAGGTTCGGAAGAATTTTAAGTTTTTTAGTTTTTTGAAGCAAATGAAAAAATCTAATATGCAATTGGTATCGGAGAACAAATTTAAGGTACAGTTTAAAATTATTTTTAGTTTTTGATGCGTTTTTGTTTGCAATTTATTGTTACTAATTTTTTTTGTGACGGTCGGTCACTGGTTGTTATCGATGAATGGTATTATATTTAATCAAGTCAACTCGAAGATTGAATATTTGCTAAATTTTCCTAAATTTCTGCCCGCAATCGTGAATATTTTAATTTTTAGTGTATATGTTCTTAATTGGAAACAAAATTTTGAAATAATTTTAAAATCAACCTAATGGTTGTAATGTTGGGGAAATTAAATTTAGGATGTGGGTCTCAGTTTGAATGGTGAAGTTCATAGCAATGACGTCCCTTTTCCTGTAATTGATATTGGTTTCGATATGAACAACAGAGCAGGCTCAAAGAAAAGTTTAAAAATTTTATAGCTCAGTCGTGTTAAATGAAAGTAGAAGAGAGAGGAAGGGGGTTAAAATTGAAAAAAAAATTTGGATACAGAGAGTAAATTGGTTATGTTTCAAAATAGGAAGATGGTGTAAAGAGTAATTTGGGTGTCAAGAGTAAATTGTTATGCGTAAATAGAATTTCCCCAGGAATTTGAACTAGTGTGGGCAAAATTATATGTGACTTTTTTAAAAAATAAAATGTGAAAAATCCCAATTTTGGCACTGTCCAATAGCTCTGCAGATGATTCTAAAAATTAAAATTTTAAATTTCAATTAAAATTTTAAATTTCAGCTAAATATCTAATTTTTTTTACTTTATCTACAAATCTAAACTGCTACAATCTTCAATTAAAAATTTCAAAAACAAATAAAACATTGTCGTAGACTCTAATTTCATATTCTTTTGTAAACTTGTAAAGAAAAGAATCGAAAGGAATTTAAAGATGTGAACTTTACATCTAAAATTCACCAAAGAAAAAAAAAATTCAAATATCATCTCCCAATTTGCTAGATTTGGAAAGAAATCAATTAAAAAAATAAGCAGACAATATACAAAATAGAATGTCATTAGGGTTTTACTTGGAGTAATCTTTTCTAAAGTAAGAATTGGAGAAAAGATCTACTGGAGAATGACTCCAATTAAATAAGAGAACAAACTGTAAACTCGCAATAGATCAAAGATCAAATCTTAGATTCATCGAAAATCAAATTCTGAGATCAAACTTAGATTTGAGAGAGAAGATATATAAAGAGAGGGCAAGAAAGAAGGTGGCATCGCTTTTTTAAGGGATGTTATAAATTATTTAGGAAGAGATTTCAGTTTTGATTAGATTTATTTTGAAAGGATAAAATTGTTAATTGAAAAAATAGGGGGAGCAAATTTGTATGGAATGCAAGGGTCTGCATGTTTTTTCTATTTTATTTTTTCGGGGGCAACTGACCCCCGAACCGAACGTGGGTCTGCCTTTGAGTCCAAACCCCTCCACACACACACACATACAGATGCATACTAAACCCCCATCCCACACACGCACACGTGCCCACGCACACTCACGCACCCCCCGCACACATGCACACATGTGCATCTATATAAATTGTTTCATAAGGAATTTCATCGGTATTTGAAATCCATAGTTTTTTTTTTTTAATTTTACCATAATGCTACCTTATGGAATCGAGTCAAATATACATGCCATTGTCCTATGACCTAGTCAGCATAACCAAATATTATATGACAAAACTATCAAAAAAGAAAAATTATTATAAGATAAGAACGTAATCAGCATGACCGATTATTATAAGGAAAAATATTAATGCAAAAAATTCTACCAAAGAGGTGAGCTAAAATTGTCTAGAAGTATTTGCTTTGCTTTCAATGCAGATTGTTTTGTTTCCTTATCTGATTCTATACGTTTCTTCTGTCGCCCGTTACCATCACCTTTGTCATTCATGTTCCATTTATAAGTAGCCTTGCAGCGAAAGATACAAACCGCATATCAATATCTATTTACGTACCTTGTTTTCAGCATTGGCATATTCTTTTATTTTCCTTTTTTTCCCCTGAAAACTAAAATTTAATCTTTATATTTAGGAGAGTCAGAGACCCAGCAATACGTGAAATGGATGCATCTTGAAGCAACAAGTTGTCCCATGCATCCATGACGCCAAGACTACTAGAGGCAACTAGGCCCGCCCTATTACTCTAGTAAATAACAATAATTTTTTGAATATTCTAGTACAATCATTTATCAAAAGGGAACACGAAGCTCTTTTAGATCTCGAAAATTGCATTTGTGCTGAATTTTGTGCCAATTTCTTTTTCAATATATATAATCAAAGAGTCCGTAAGAAAGTCATATTCCATCCTGTTGCGAAATCTATTTTTGACAATATTCATAGCTGAAAATGATTTTTCTGTAGTTGCAGTAGACAAGAAAGAGTAAGCAGAAGCACGATCACTATATAAACAAGTGAATAGATTATTGATTTTTTAGTCCTTACCAATTATTGACAGAGTTTAGAGATAGTTGACAAACTCTTATAGTCTGGATGTCCAAACATATTAAGTTCATAACGGTGAAGTTGCATTTTCAAATGCATTATGTCATACTCTGTAAAGTTCTGTAGATAAAATATCTCTGCTAGCTGATAAATCAATTATTTTGAAAGACTCCGATGCATAAAGAAGATTTAACGCTAACCTGAGAGTTAGCAATTGTGTGGCATACTCACTAAATCGACTATTTAGTTCCTATAATTGGGAATATATTACTGCATAAAAAATATTCACTTGATAATAGTGCTCAATTTTGAAGTTGTCTTGTTGATGACGAGCTCGACCTTGTCTGGCAGTATATCGAGCACTCATATCTGGGATATCTATATTGCATGTCTCAAAAATTAATTTCACACTGCTAAGTAAATCATCCTATTTATTATCTCTGAACCCTTGAATAAGTGCTTTAGTAGATGAAATAAGTTGCATAGCATTTGAAATGTCTTAAGATTTAGATTGCAAAGCTTGATAAAATATGTCAGTAATTTCCATAATTCCTTTCAAAAAATGTAAGATGAATAAAAACTCAAATAAGGTTAATGTCTCATATTTGGAATTTGTATGACTTTTTTCAGAAGGAGTAGTTTTATGATCTATAATATTAAATAAAATTGTACATGTTGCACTGAAATTTTTTATCAAACTTGAAACTGACTTTAAATGAGAGCTCTAATGAGTATCTCCAGTTCGCTATAAGGTGCCAATTTGATTAAGCCCCTTTCATGTCTTCAATTCATCAATTGAGATCATATATGCAATATCACTAGCTTGAGCTATTTTCAATTCATCATTCCGTTTGCATGAAGCACCAACAATATTGATTATAGAAGTCAATTTAATAAAAAATTAATGACTAGGAAATAACTTCTTTCAAAGTTGCTACTAATAGCCAATTGTAATCGATGTGTAAAATAATGAATATAGTAGGCTTGTGGACAATGATTCAAAACCAAAGCTTTCAATTCATGAAATTTACCATGCATATTACTTGCTTCATCCTAACCTTGGCCTCTACTATTTTGAATATTTAGATTGTTGTGTGACAATACATTATATAGAGCATTTTTTTTAGTCACTGTCATAGTATCCATTATATGAACGAGCCCAAAAAATCTTTCTCGCATAAATCTATTTTTATCAACAAACCTTAATACAATTGTCATTTGCTCTTTCTTTGATTCATCACGAGCTTCATCAATAATTACACAGAACATCCCATCACCAATTTTATCATGAATTTCCTTTTTTACCTTAGTAGAAAAGATATACAAATTTTTGTTTTGAATTAATGATGATGTATAAGAGGTATTTTTGGCTGCTTTATCCAATACTTCAGTAATCTTGTCATTTTATGAACCCATCAAATTCAACATTTCAAGAAAATTTTTACAATTTATAGAGCCAGAACATTCATCATGATCACGAAAAGCACAACTTAGAAATGCAAACCATCTCACTATATCAATTGATACTTTTAGTCGGAATCAATTATCTTTAATTCGTTTAGATGTGACATTTTTCACCATTTTTTGAATACGTTGAGACTGATTCAACAAGTTCTTACATGATTTTTCAGCAATACTTTGAAAAGAGAGAATCTTTCCCTACATGATTTACAAAAGCGCAAACTTCTTTCCATTTCGAACTTTCTTCCAACTCTTAAATCCATTAACAACAAATGCAATTTGTCCAACATACCCAGAGCCAAATGGTTTATTAATAAGAAAACAAGACAAACAAAATGCTACATCTTTTGTAGGTGAATATTCTAGCAATGAAGAAAATAGTTTGAACTATAAAGACTAAAAACTGCGAGGATGAGTTACTGATCCGAATTTTGGATACTTTGAGAGTATAGACTGGTATGGACAATTCTTTATATAGGCTTGCCGAATTTCATTTTGTTGATTAACATGATAATTTCAAATCTGAGTACATAATCCTGAATCGAATTCTAAAGAATTGACATCAATTTTTTGAGATTTTGTTGGAGGATTTTTAGAAATTGAGACTTCAATATTAGAGGTTGGTATGGCTAGATCGCTAGCATCAATTTCTAGACAATTTACATCTTTTCTTGAAAAAAAAACTATCTATTGTAGTTGTAGACGATTTTCCCATTTAGAGTATAAAATCTACACTGAAAACAAAACCTTTAAATTAAAAAATATATTATTTATTATTAGTAATCAAAAGTACAAAAAAAAAAAAAAAAAAATATGAAGTCTTAGTCTACTTGACATATTAATAAGCTGACTTTGTAATTTATCTAACTAAAAAAATTGTTACTATTTAAGTTTAGCTTTAAATTTTACTTATACATTTCATCAAACAAGTAAATAACAATACTAAGTAGACAATATATTTAATTTAATACTAGATATTTACCTTAGTGACCAGAGGAGATACCGAAAGAGAATCATAATAATTACTTATAGTAAAAAAGAATTCTAATGGATCACTGAGCAACCTATCAATCCAATTTTTAAAATATAAAATATAAAATAATATCATATTTAAGAGACAATATCAAAATTAGAACTAAATAACCTGTAACACCCTATTTTCCTATACGATATATTTATGTTTATTTATTTTTAAACTCATTATCATAAATATTAAAGTGATTATTTATATAATATTATTTAACAATGTTATCTTTCATCCACCTTTTGATTTGAGTTATCTAAAATACTTGTTAGTTTGATCGTAACAAATCTAACTGAATCTGGATTGGATTAGGAAGATCTATCGTATATCTAAATTTATCCTAAATTAACTATAATTTGTAAATATTTATAAAAAAAAAAAAATCAAGAAATGGGATCTAAAAACATGTTTTTCTCTTCTACCATAGGGCAGAAAAAGACAAAAGATATATATATATATATATATATATATATATATATATATATATATATATATATATATATATATATATATATATATATATATATATATATATATATATATATATATATATATATATATATATTTGGATATTTGCTTAGTCATCCCTTTTTATTGACAAAAATAAATTCTAAAAAAAATGAATGTATTTCTTTAAAATAGATATGTATGTTTATTCCTAAGAAAAGACACAAACACACACAACATACATGTGTGCACTTACACACATGCACAAAATTTATAAATATTATACGTCCATTGTACTTTATTTGAATTTTCAAATTTTGATGGATTAAATTGGTCCTTTACATCTTTGTAATAAGTTCATCATGTGACATTTTTCCCCATATGTAAGAACAATATATATATATATATATATATATATATATATATATATATATATATATATATATATATATATATATATATATATATATATATATATATATACATATACATATTTATTTTACATTGTCATTTACTTGCTTGTTTATAGAATTGTAATTCTTAGAATATGAAACAAAATTGTGGGGTTATGGGGGAACTCAAAGAAGGAATTGTATAGATATTTTAGGAGTTTTACATTATTGAGCTTGTACAACCGAATTTAGGGACCCAACCATGGAGTTCTGGGTGATTACTAGATCACCATTAGTTTACAAGGCCGCGTGCCTGGAGCTTAGGCTTATCAGAGTTCATATTTATTAGTACCAAGCGGTATATCCTAGAACAGTATCAGGAATCATGGCCGTAGTTCCAGGTATGCACGGGATACTAGTAAAACATATGGCACACTACTTCTGACAGTTCCAAATAAATCAACAAAAAAATAATATAATATGATATCATATTTCACATGCATGTTTATTTTGTTATATATCTCCACTATAAGGTTATCAATGACATATGTATACAGATGTACCTCTAACCATTATCATTCTCAAGACAACTACAAATTTACTCATTTTCACTTCTTTCTATAAATTTATATTTTACATGCATTCATAATTTTACAGTTTCATATAAATTTTACTGTCATGTTAAATTCCAACACCACTTAAGATATATTTTCACTATTACTGGTTGATTTATTATTGTTTTTAGACAAATATAATTTAAATCTATGTTTCACATTCTTCTCAACAGTTAGTTTAAATTTTGATATTATCATGATTTTATTCAATTTTATATTTTATTTATATATACTCATATCATGCCTGTATATTATTAATTTTTCCTTTATAGTACTTGCTAGATTATTCTAATGATTCTGGTTTGGCACGCCTAGATAACTTGCAGGATACTGAGGAGAAGGAACCATCTAGAGTAATATTTCGAGGGGTCAGCAGACAATTAATAGTGTTTTCATTGTAAGGCGTCATTTAGGAGATTTATTAATTATTTCATTTCTTTAGACTGTCTTTCAAGTTTAGTTTGTCATTTCTAAAACTCAAAATTTAAAGTTGTCATAAGTGTTGTCCTTTTTGGATTCTTTCATGAACGTAGTAATATTTTGTTGGAGCAAAATAAAAAGATTGTTTATAGTCTTCTCAATATTCTTTCAGTATATATGCGTAAAATTATGTTGCAGTAACTTTCAATTTATTAAAAACATATTAGGCTTGGCGTATTTATGATACGTCGCTGAATGCTAGCCTTATCTTGGATGCAGAGCGTTACATAACCTGTTGATTTTCGATCTCGATGACTTCGTAATTTCAAAACTTTAACACGAGCTTTTCTCTCTCTTCATGCAAGCGACGCTTTTGAAAAATTTTTACTTTTCTCTTGGATGAAAAATGAGCGACACACTTTGATAAAAAAAAATTTCTCTAGAATAGAAAATAATTTCCCAAAAAAAATTCCTCAAGTTGGTGTTCACCTTATGGTGCAGCGACAGTGTTTTAATCGTTTCACAGATGCCTTCTAGGTTTAGTTAGTTTTATCAAGTATTAATAACTAAGTCCAATTATTATAACTAAGCATAAGCCCATGTTATGAAACTTGTGCCTTGGGCCCATGGCTAGAAATTAATTTGGGATTAGGAGGCCATGGCCCCCCAAAGTAATAACTTAATTAATTCCGTCCCTATATATAAAGTACATAATATGTAAATAAGTTCGAACATCAGAAATTAAACCTAAAACATTATTATTATAATTTATATTTCTATGAAATTCTTTAATTAAAAATTCATGGCCTGCTAATTTATAACGAGAATCCATAATAATTCCAAATAAATGAGATATGGAAAATTTTGAAAAAAACTTATTAATTTAAATTTTCATAGGAGCAACAATATTTAAAAAAATATATTTTTTCTATATTAAGAAAAATCTCCACTAATTTTAGTTAAAACATAAGGTGTTAAATGAGTAGTTAGATAATTGGTTCTACAAAGTATTTTTGTTGCATTTTTAAAATAGTCATAAAATAAGAAATACATTTTATAAGTTCCCAATCTGCATCTTTAGTAGTGCACATTGATAATTTTCTGTCAGTAAACAATTGTATTGCAGTTTTATAGGAAAAGTACTTACTCAACATATTATATGTTGAGTTCCAAAAGGCCTCTAACGTCCTGTTTTAAAATCCAAGGTTTGACGTTAATGTACAAAAAAGGTCCCTTAAATATTTGTTTTCTTGGACCACTAGATGTTATAAAAATTATAATATTTCTAAGTTTTCAACAGAATTATTAACTATCCTTAATTCATCTGGCATACACAAGTTTATAATATGGCAAATATAACACAATGAAATAATTTTTCATCCAAAATTGGTCTTATATAATTTTTCAAATAATTAATTGATGCAATATTTTAAGAAATATTATCAAATGAAGAGAATCTTTTCCTCAGTTCTGAATGCAGTAAAAACAATCATAGCAGATTGGCTATGAAGTAATATGAGAAAACTTAAATTTACTAAAGCCAATAATTTCTTTTTTGTAAAGACCATATTCATCATCAATATAACGAGCAATAACATGAAAAAAATAAATGTTGTTTAGACATTCTCTACAATCATAATAATTAAAATTTGTTTATATTATTTATAAATCTAAGATTAGATTTGCATGTGTTTAGGAACGTTTGAATTTTAGAATTATGCTTTTCTTTATGGTTTTTCAAAGACGGATTTTTTGGTTGTACTAAAAGACTATTTAACTTTAACGATATCCGAAACTAAATTATCTCTATTAGTTACACGATTATACTTAAATATTTCTATGTTGCCATCGCAAGTGCTAATAAAGATCTAGTTGATAAGGTGGGTGTGCTTTTTCGTGATGTCCTTTCAGATAGTTAGTTCCTCTAAACTTTTTGAAAATCTTGCATCTAGTTATTCTAACACCTTCTTTAGTATTTTTTTTCAAAATGGTTCCATATATCAAATTTAGAAGTTTCAAATGAAACTAGCACACCCCGCGGAGAAGAAAAAATATTAGTAGGTTCAATAGAAATATTAGAAAGTATAATGTGACCAGTGAATTATGAGATTATCATAACATTATGATCAGAGAATGGAATAACGACATATCAGTTAGAGATTCTTGTAAACTTTGGTATTCAAATATTAAAAATCATTAAAAACATGGCCAAATCCTTGGCTAAAAGTAGTGCAGAGTAGTTCCATCTAGTTTAATTTTAAATAAAAAAAATAATTATCAAATTTAAAAAATAAATGTGTACCTCAACTTTGAAAAAGGAAAGAGGCTCTTATACCTTGAAAATTGAGAAACAAAGACGGTTTTAAGATGTCAAAATAGAAAGTTATAGAAATTATTTTGTGAGTCTTGATTTTGCTTTCCTCGAGAGTCTTTATCTTGATTTTGTTGAGATCTTCTGAAAATTAGAAAGTATGAGACAGAGAAAGGGATGAGTGAAAATTTATGGAGAAAAAAGGTGAAATGGTGGGGGTGTAGATTATATGCATGGCGGGAAATTATATTTGCACACGGCATTTTACTCTTGACGCACGGTTTTAAAACTTATAAATAATTACAAGTTTGCCATTATTTTTTTAGACTAAGTTACCCTTATAAATTCCAAACAAAGACTTTTTAAAATTTAGAACTACGATCCATCTTCCTCCTCTATTTTCTCTCCAAAATCCTAAATAATTGTTTTTGGTATTTAATAAAAACACATCTCCTACAAAATTATCTATTTGATTTCTTGACCCCTTAAAATTTTTATATTAACATTCCTGAAAAGATTAGAAATATTTTTAATTCTTCGATTTCACCATGACAAGTGAAATTTGAGTTTGGAATTTGCATTTGAGTTTTCTTATGCAAATGGAAAATTCCAACATGCAATTGATGTCAGAGAACAAATCTAAGGTATGATTTGAAATTCTTTTAGATTTTATACGTATTTGTTTGAAATTTATCGTTAATTAGTTTTTTTTTGAGACTTCGCTTGCTGGTCGGGTATTAATACCCGACCAACTGGTCGGGTATTAATACTCGACCAAAATATTTTTTTGCTAAATAGAATTGGACGGATGAGGAGTTAGAGAAAAAGAGGAGGGATATTTTTGGAAAAACTTTTGGGCGCAGAAAGTAAATGGTATTATTTCAAAATATGAGCTTGGTGTAAAGAGGAACAGGGTGCTAAGAGTAAAATGCCGTGCGCAAATAGAATTTCCCATGCATGGCAGGGGAGAATGGAATTTTTGTTTTCCAAAACACTCCCCCAACAGCTAAAAGAGCCGTTGGGGGTGTTTTTGGAAGGAAAAAAGGAATAAAACCATCTCCCTGGGGATGGCTTTTGCAAAATAAAATTGTAAGACCCCCAATAACAATAATTATAGTCGTTGATTCCTAAAGGCGTGTCGTACCCCACATTAGGCACGTGCCAACTCGTGTTGTGCTGGCACATGTTGGTGGCCTGCAAAATCAGGCGCTGGTACTATTTTCAGTGGAAATTGCTTTTGCTTTTATTGCCACGAAAGATTAAATTACGATACTTTCAAAAATTACAATGAAATAATTAAAAAAACAAATGTGAGGACTTATGTAATGTCTCTCTCTTTCTTCCAAGAAATTGTGGGTTCTTGATGTAGTGGTGGAATTTAGCATGTGGATTCCGTTGACGATCCGATACTCGAAGATTACTATCGATGGAGAAGAAGAGGAGGCCAACCCTAGCTCTCTACTGGTCATACTTAAATGTGTTCCTTGTGCATAGCTTGATCAACTAAAGATCCCCTAAAGTCTCCTCTTGAAGCCTATTTATAGGCATAGATTAGTTATAGGAGTTTCCTTGTAAATAAGACTAAAAATCTATCTATTTTTAATTGAAGATCAAATTAAGTATTTAGCTCATTCGAAATCTCTAACTTTGGGCATTTGGATGTGATTAGATTTCTTAAATCCTGTTTAAAATTAAATTAGAATCATGTAGATTTTTCTAAGATTCAAGAGAAACTGGGTTGTTATCTCCGCGTCAGATCTGAACGCGAGGCTATCCGTTAGCCTCACACGGCTACTGAACGCGAGGCTAGCAGATAGCCTCGCGTGGCTTCGGAATGCGAGGCCAGCAGCTAGTCTCATTCATTTTATCATAAATTTCCTTTTTTACCTTAGTAGAAAGGATATGCAAAATTTCTTTTTGAATTAATGATGATGAATAAGAGGTATTTTTGGCTGCTTTATCTAATACTTCAGTAATATTGTCATTATATAAACCCAATAAATTCAGCATTTCAAGAAAAGTTTTACAATTTATAGAGCCAAAACTTTCATCGCGATCACGAAAAGCACAACTCTGAAATGCAAGCCATCTCACTATATCAATTGATACTTTTAGTCGGAATCAATTATCTTTAATTTGTTTAGTTGTGACATTTTTCACCATTTTTTGAATATGTTGAGACTGATTCATCAAGTTCTTACATGATTTTTCAGCAATATTTTGAAAAGAGAGAATCTTTCCCTACATGAATCTTTTTTCCATTTTGAATTTTCTTCCAACTCTTAAATCCATTAACAACAAATGCTATTTGTCCAACATACCCAGAGCCAAATGGTTTATTAATAAGAAAACAAGACAAACAAAATGCTACATCTTTTGTAGGTGAATATTCTAGCAATGAAGAAAATAGTTTGAACTATAAAGACTAAAAACTGCGAGAATGAGTTACTGACCCGAATTTTGGATACTTTGAGAGTATATACTGGTATGGACAATTCTTTATATTGGCTTGCCAAATTTCATTTTGTTGATTAACATGATAATTTCAAATCTGAGTACATAATCCTTAATCGAATTCTAAAGAATTGACATCAATTTTTTGAGATTTTGTTGGAGGATTTTTAGAAATTGAGACTTCAATATCAGAGGTTGGTATGGCTAGATCGCTAGCATCAATTTTTAGACAATTTACATCTTTTCTTGGAAAAAAAAACTATCTATTGTAGTTGTAGACGATTTTCCCATTTAGAGTATAAAATCTACACAGTTAAATTAAAAATATATATTATTTATTATTAGTAATCAAAAGTGCAAAAAGAAAAATAAATTAAATATGACGTCTTGGTCTAATTGACATATTAATAAGCTGACTTTGTAATTTATCTAACTAAAAAAATTGTTACTATTTAAGTTTAGCTTTAAATTTTACTTATACATTTCATCAAACAAGTAAATAACAATAGTAAGTAGACAATATATTTAATCTAATACTACATATTTACCTTAGTGACCAAAGGAGATGCCGAAAGAGAATCATAATAATTACTTATAGTAAAAAAGAATTCTAATGGATCACTGAGCAACCTATCAATCCAATTTTTAAAAAATAAAATAAACAATAATATCATATTTAAGAGAAAATATCCAAATTTGAACTAAATAACCTGTAACACCCCGTTTTCCTATACAATATTTTTATGTTTATTTATTTTTAAATGCATTATCATAAATATTAAAGTGATTATTTATATAATATTATTTAACAATGTTATCTTTTATCCACCTTTTCATTTGAGTTTATCTAAAACACTTCTTAGTTTGATCGTAACAAATCTGACTGAATTTGGATTGGATTAGGAAGATCTATCGTATATCTAAACTTATCCTAAATTAACCTTAATTTGTAAATATTTATAAAAAAATAAAAATACGAAACGGGAACTAAAAACACGTTTTTCTCTTCTACCAAAGGACAAAAAAGAACAAAAGATAAATAGTGAAGAAAAAAAAAAGAAGAGAAGAAAGGAGGAAAAAGAAATAAGAGAAAAGAAAGAGAGAGAAAGGGAGAAAAAGGATAATCTGATTCGAATAACTAGCAGTTGAAAATTTCAACGTGGATTTTTTTTTGAGGCAAGTGCTTTTCTCATATTTTCACTTCTCTATAATTATTTAAATTTTAACTTTAATTCTTTTCATCTATTTCATTGATATGAGAGTTTAATTAGATTAAAGTTTACTTGGGTTTGGGATGGTTAATATATCTAGAGTATGCTTAATTATTTTAATTATGATTATTTACTACAAATTGTTTTTTATAAATTCTTAGTTTTGCTGGTTATTTTTCATGGATGACAAAATTTTTTTTTATTAAATTGTAAATTCTGAACCACTGTCAAAATATCAGCTAAAAATTTCTCCTTTCTTATTTGAATCTCATCTGATCTTATTAGAATAATTCAGATTCAAGTTTAAGTTTAAACTACGTGATCATTTATTATATATTAGATCTTACTACCTTGAAAAAAAAGGTTTCAAGATTTAAACTAAAAAAAAGTAAAAAAAAGGGAAAGAAACTATGTTCTGTTCATTTGAAAAGAACATAGAAACAAAAAAAAAAAAAACAGAATAAAAAAATAATAAAAGAAACAATGTATGTTCTTCTGAAAAGAACATACAAACCAACACACAAAAAAACGAAATTAAAAAAAAGACAACTATGTTCTGTTTAAATGAACTGAACATGTTCTGTTCATTTGAACAGAACTTAGAACGAAAAAAAATTTGGAAAAAAATATCAATTAATTAATTTATCTATATATTTGTTTTAATATTTCTCCTTATAGTGTCAAGATTCCATGTGTACAATTTTATTATTTTTAATAGCTTTGCCATTCATTATTTTGATGGCTCTATATAATATTTTTTTTTTTATTTCTTGAGGTGCCACCGACATACTTATTAGTTACTTTTGTGATAGGTTATTACCTTCTGTAATCATAAAAAGAAAAAAAATTAATGATTTTATTTTGTATACTTTTCTAGTATATATCGCTTGCAAATTATCTTAACTATTTAGGAGTTCTATTACTGATCATTATTTGTATCCAAACTAATTCAATAACATTTTTTTATAGCATCATGATGATAATTTTTGTCATTTCTAAATTTGCAAACACGTTTTTAATCTAACTTTTTTTTTAATATACTTTCGTTGACATATTAAGCATAATCATTTCTTATATATATATATCTATATATATATATATATATATATATATATATATATATATATATATATATATATATATATATATATATATATATATATATATATATATATATATATATATATATATATATATATATATATAGATATTTGCTTAGTCATCCCTTTTTATTTACAAAATGAAATTCTAAAAAAAATGAATGTATTTTTTTAAAATAGATATGTATGTTTTTTCCTAGGAAAAGACACAAACACACACAACATACATGTGTGCACTTACACACATGCACAAAATTTTAAAATGTTATATGTCCATTGTACTTTATTTGAATTTTCAAATTTTGATGGATTAAATTGGTCCTTTACATCTTTGTAATAAGTTCAACATGTGATATTTTTCCCCATAAGTAAAACCAATAATATATATATATATATATATATATATATATATATATATATATATATATATATATATATATATATATATATATATATATATATATATATATATATATATATATATATATATATATATATATATATATATATATATATATATATATATATATTTATTTATTTATTTATTTATTTATTTATTTATTTATTTATTTTACATTGTCATTTACGTGCTTGTTTATAGAATTGTAATTCTTAGAATATAAAACAAAATTGTGGGGTTATGAGGGAACTCGAAGAAGGAACTGTACACATATTTTAGGAGTTTTACATTATTGAGATTGTACAACCGAATTTAGGGATCCAACCATGAGTGTTCTGGGTGATTACTGGATCACCATCAGTATATAGGGCTGCGTGCCTAGAGTTTAGGCTCATCAGAGTTCATGTTGATTAATACCAAGTGGTATGTCCTGGGACAGTACCAAAAATCATGGTCATAATCCTGGATATGTACGGGATACTCATAAAACATGTGGCACAATATTTTTGATAGTTCCTAATAAATTAACAAAAAATAAATATAATATGATGTTATATTTTACATGTATGTTTATTTTGTTATATATCTCCGCTACAAGGTTATCCATGACATATGTATATAGATGTACCCCTGACCATTATCATTCTCAAGACAACTGAAAATTTACTCATGTTCACTTCTTTCTATAGATTTATATTTTATATGCATTCATAATTTACAGTTTCATAAAAATTTTACCGTCACGTTAAATTCCAACACTACTCAAGATATGTTTTCACTATTACTGGTTGATTTATTATTATTTTTAGATAAATATAATTTAAACCCATGTTTCACATTCTTCTCAACAGTTAGTTTAAATTTTTATATTATTATGATTTTATGATTTTATTCAGTTTTATATTTTATTTATATATATATATACATAGCATGCCTGTATATTATTAATTTTTCCTTTATACTATTTACTAGATCATTCTAACAACCCTGGTTTGGCATGCCCAGATCACTTGTAGGATACTAAGGAGGCGGACCCAGCTGGCGTAATATTTCGAGGGGTCAGCAGACAACTAATAGTGTTTTAATTGTAAGACACCATTTAGGATATTTATTAATTATTTTATTTTTTCAGACTGTCTCTTCAACTTTAGTTTGCCATTTCCAAAACTAAAAACCTTAAGTTGTCATAAGTGTTGTCCTTTTTGGATTCTTTCATGAACGTAGTAATATTTTGTTGGAGAAAAATAAAAAGTTTGTTTATAGTTTTCTCAATATTCTCTCAGTGTATATGTATGAAATTATGTGGCAGTAACTTTCAATTTATTAAAAGTATTTTAGGCTTGGCGTATTTATGATACGTCGCTGAATGCTAGCCGTATCTTGGATGCAGGGCGTTACATAACCTATTGATTTTCGATCTCGACGACTTTGTAATTTCAAAACTTTAACACGAGCTTTTCTCTCTTTTCATGCAAGTGACGCTTTTGAATAAATTTTATTTTTCTCTTGGATGAAAAATGAGCGACACACTTTTATAAATTTTTTTTCTCAAGAATAGAAAATAATTTCCCTAAAAAAATCCTCAAGTTGGTGTTCACCTTATGGTGCAGCGACAGTGTTTTAATCGTTTCACAGATGCCTTCTAGGTTTAGTTAGTTTTACCAAGTATTAATAACTAAGTCCAATTATTGTAACTAAGCATAAGCCCATGTTATGAAACTTGTGCCTTGGGCCCATGGTTAGAAATTAATTTGGGATTAGGAGGCCATGGCCCCCCAAAGTAATAACTTAATTCCGTCCCTATATAAAAAGTACATAATATAATATCTAAATAAGTTCTAACATCAGAAATTAAACCTAAAACATTATTATTATAATTTTTATTGTTGGATCATTATCCAACATTGACCCATATATGTGAAATAATCATTTATTATAAACTGTCTAATATGATTGGACCCAACTAAAAGTGACTTAATTAAGTTGGGTTTTAATATATCTAATAGGGTGTGGGTTTTTTATATGTAGAAACCTAATGGATAATTAGGGTGTGGGCCTTTTATGTGTAGAAACCTAATGGATAATTTCTGATTTTATGATGGGCTAAATTAGAAATACCAAAAAATAAATTTGTCTATAAAAAAGCGGTTATGGTCCCCAGATTACATGTGATTTTGATTCTTTTATGTTTCTCATCGACAGAGAGAAAATAGAGAGAAAAGTTAAAAGGGTTCTCTCAGGAAAACGTGTAGATCTGGAAGGCCAATCGCATGGCTCTACAACGTGATCATTTGATATGAATTCAGGTACGCTTCTGCATATTTTATATATAAATTCTTGATGATTTGACATAAAGATTTATTATGTAATTTTCGTATATTATCTGACATATATTTCTGTGAAATACTTTAATTAAAAATTCATGGCCTGCTAATTTATAATGAGGATCCCTAATAATTCCAAATAAAAGAGATATGGAAAATTTTGAAAAAAAACTTATTAAGTTGATTTTTTGTAGGAGCAACAATATTTAAAAAATATTTTATCTATATTAAGAAAAATCTCCACTAATTTTAGGTAAAACATAAGGTATTAAATGAGTAGCTAGATAACTGGTTCTACAAAGTATTTTTATTGCATTTTTAAAATAGTCATAAAACAAGAAATACATTTTATAAGTTCCCAATCTGCATCATTAGTAGTGCACATTGATAATTTTATGTCAGTAAACAATTGTATTGCAGTTTTATAAGGAAAGTACTTACTCAACATATGATATGTTGAGTTCCAAACGGCCTCTAACGTCATGTTTTAAAATCCAAGGTTTCACGTTAATGTACAAAAAAGTTCCCTTAACCATTTGTTTTCTTGGACCACTAGATATTATAAAAATTATAATATTTCTAAGTTTTCAACAGAATTATTAACTATCCCTAATTCATCTGGCATACACAAGTTTGTAATATGGCAAATATAACACAATGAAATAATTTTTCATCCAAAATTGGTCTTATATAATTTTTCAAATAATTAATTGGTGCAATATTTTCAGAAATATTATCAAATGAAAAGAATCTTTTCCTCAATTCCGATTGTAGTAAAAACAACCATAGCAGATTGGCTATGAAGTAATATGAGAAAACTTAAATTTACTAAAGCCAATAATTTCTTTTTTGTAAAGACAATATTCATCATCAATATAACGAGCAATAACACGAAAAAAATAATTGTTGTTTAGACATTCTCTACAATCAGAAGTAAAATAAATTCTATAAGGTAAAGAAGAAAGCATAGTAATTAAAATTTGTTTATATTATTTATAAATCTAAGATTAGATTTGCATGTGTTTAGAAACGTTTGAAATTTAGAATTATGCTTTATCTTTATGGTTTTTCAAAGACGGAACTTTCGGTTGTACTAAAAGACTATTTAACTTTAACGATATCCGAAACTAAATTATCTTTATTAGTTACACGATTATATCTAAATATTTCTATGTTGCCATGGCAAGTGCTAATCAAGATCTAGTTGATTAGGTGTGTGTGCTTTTTTGTGATGTCCGTTCAGATAACTAGTTCCTCTACCTTTATAAAATGAATAAACTTTTTGAAAATCTTGCATCTAGTTATTCTAACACCTTCTTTAGTATTTTTTCAAAATAGTTCCATATATCAAATTTAGAAGTTTCAAATGAAACTAGCACACCGCGTGGAGAAGAAAAAATATTAGTAGGTTCAATAGAAATATTAGAAAGTATAATGTGACCAGTGAATTGTGAGATTATAATAACATTATGATCTAGAGAATGGAATAACGACATATCAGTTAGAGATTCTTGTAAACTTTGGTATTCAAAAATTAAAAAACATTAAAAACATGGCCAAATCCTTGGCTAAAAGTAGTGCAGAGGAGTTCGCATCCATGTTAATTTTAAATAAAAAAATAATTATCAAATTTAAAAAACAAATGTATACCTCAACTTTGAAAAAAGAAAGAGGCTCTTCTATCTTGAAAATTGAGAAACAAAGACGGTTTTGAGATGTCAAAATAGAAAGTTATAGAAATGATTTTGTGAGTGTTGATTTTGCTTTCCTCGAGAGTCTTGATCTTGATTTTGTTGAGATCTTCTGAAAATTAGAAAATATGAGACAGAGAAAGGGATGAGTGAAAATTTATGGAGAAAAAAAGTGAAATGGTGGGGGTGTAATTTATATGCATGGGAGGGGAGAATGGAATTTTTGTTTCCCAAAACACTCCCCCCAACCGCTAAAAGAGCCGTTGAGGGTGTTTTTGGGAAAAAAAAAAAAGGAAGTTGTACCCCACGTTAGGCACGTGCCAACTCGTGTTGTGCTGGCACATGTCGGTGGCCTGCAAAATCATGCCCAAGTACTATTTTCAGTCGAAATTGCTTTTGCTTTTATTACCACGGAAGATTAAATTACAATAATTTCAAAAAATACAATGAAAGAATTAAAGAAAACAAATGTGAGGACTTATATAATGTCTCTCTCTTTCTTACAAGAAATTGTGGGTTCTTGATGTAGTGGTGGAATTTAGCATGTGGATTCCGTTGATGATTCGATACTCGAAGATTACTTACGATGGAGAAGAAGAGGAGGCCAACCCTAGCTCTCTACTGGTCATACTTAAATGTGTTCCTTGTGCTAAAGTCTCCTCTTGAAGCCTATTTATAGGCATGGATTTGTTATAGGAGTTTCCTTGTAAATAAGATTGAAAATCTATCTCTTTTTAATTGAAGATCAAATTATGTATTTAACTCAGATTCGAAATCTCTAACTTTGGGCATTTGGATGTGATTAGATTTCTTAAATTATGTTTAAAACTAAATTAGAATCATGTAGATTTTCCCAAGATTCAGGAGACACTGGGTTGTTAGCTCTGCGTCAGATCTGAGCGCGAGGCTATCCGTTTGCCTCGCACGGCTACTGAACACGAGGCTAGAAAATAGCCTCGCGTGGCTTCTGAATGCGAGGCTAGCAAATAGTCTCATGTGGCTTCTGAATGCGAGGCTAGCAGATAGCCTCGCACAAGGAATTTCTTTTTCTTGAAAAATTTCTCACTTCAATGGGACCCCCTCCAAGATTTTTGAAATCTCGTTATTAATTTGTAATGAGTTTCGAAATACTTTGGATCTATCAGTTAATGTTCTTTGTGTGAAGTCATAAAGCATTTATGTGAAGCTACATAACTTCGCATTTCGCTCTTGTTTATGCAAAGCTACTCCACTGGTCCACGGAGCTATCTAGCTTCGTGTTTTGCTCTTGAGAGCTGTACCCATGATCTTAGCCATTGAATTTGAAGGGGCACGTGTCTCTCTCTCTCTCTTAAAGAAGAAACCATTTTCTTATTTCTCAAGCTTTCAAGATTCAAAGCATAATTTTGATCCCATCTTCTGGAGCCCCCTTTCTTTAATTTCTTTCAAATTTCTCTTCGTAATGGCACCTAAGAGGAGCATTCTTAGCCAAGCTTCCTCATTATCTCACTCGTCATCCTCTGCCTCTAGCAGTACCGGTGGTGACGATGAGGTAGTGTACGTTGCCCCGATTGGAAGTAAGATCACTCTCCATTTAATCTTGGATTGTTTGTGTGGACTCACCTTAGACTCATGTTCTCCTAATCACGGCGTAAATCGCCTTTCCTTTGGTGCTTTGATGACCACAAGGTTGTGCCCTAGGTAGTTGAATACGCAAGGTTATGGCCTAGTGTTTCATATTTCATGCGAGGCTAATGATAGCCTCGCATTGCTTATTCTTCACGAAGCTATCTATAGACTATGATAAGTGTCATATATTGCATATTTATAGCCTCCATATTATCTATTTTTGTATATAAATAATGTTAATTGGGTATTTTTAGTATGTTCTTTTAGGTTAAACCTATTTCTACAAGGAGATGACATAAACTTAGAGACCGATTAGGAAACCATGTCCAAAAAGAGCTAAAATGTGAATAAAGTTACATGAACATGAAGTTATAGAGAACTAAAGTCAAATACAATTAGCTAGAAGAGATGAGCAAGGCTAGAGCTTTATGTAGAAGAAAGCAGAAGCTAGAATTTTACTATTTTACTGCTAATTGACGGCAATAGCCGCCATTTGGCGGCATTTCCGGGCCTAAATTTTTTGAAATTTTTACAGAGTCTTCAATATAATTTTGTAGCTATTTAGTTGTACTAATATTATGCTTTGGTACTCTGAGGTGAATATATTGGTCGTATCTTTATAAATTAAGGTTTTGATGTAATTTTTAGATACACTTTGATTAAATAAAAATTAGCGTTTTGGCAAAGAGGTGACAGCCACGATATCGAGCTCCAGAGGTAATTACATTGTTGTTCAGTGCTTTCTAATGAGTAGAAATATTTTATTTGTTTTTTAGATATATTTAATTGCTTTCTATTTTAGATTTTTAATAACTTTCATAGAAAAAAAGGATTTCTAATTAGTAACAAGAGTAGCTAACTTAATTTAGCTCTAGAATGTAGATGAACTAGAAATCAATAAGGTAATTGCTTTTTATTGTTTTCTTTCTAAAATGAAATAATAAAAATATAATTTTTCTATAAAAAAATTAAAATACAACAACTTGTAGATTAATACTTTGATAGGTTATACCTGAGTTAAGTTTCTTGATAGTCTATATTTAGTTAGAGTTTGGAGTTATTAAATTTCATCTTCTTCATATAATTATCTAATGATTTAGTTTACTTTCATGAAAAATAGTATGCTTGATGAGTTATGCTTGCACGCCAATTGATAGCTCATACTTAGAATACTTTAAATAAAGATTAAAACTAAAAGATCAGTTTTTATGATAGAAAAAAGATAATAAAATTAATACTTGGTTGTGAACTTGTACATTCTATATCCTTGGTTAATTAGAATAACTACAAACATTAACTAGAACCCATAATTAGCTCGTTAGAATAATAAGATTAGCAAGATAGTAAAACACCTTATATTCTCGTGGGAACAATCTATTTGCGCTACAATTGACACTGTGCACTTTCAGTAGATTTATCACATCAATTTTTTAACGCTGTTGCAGTGAATCGACGGTATTTTCTTTCTTTTTCTAATATTTTATGGATTAACAGTATGTATTGAGTGCGTAGGGATCTGGAAGTTCAAATACAAAAAGCAAAACGAGACGAGAGAAGCCTCAGGAGTACAATGCAAAATGCAGGGAGCCAAACTCCTTGATTTTGCTGCCAAACAGTGATAATAACTGCCATTTAGCGGCAACTATGGTGAGAATCTCTCCCCATTTTTCTCCAGTTCTGTATTTTGGGTCTCTAACTCTGTAAAAACTGCCCAAAGTGTAGTTCCAATAATGTAGCCATGCCCCTGATCTCACTCCTACTATTACACAGGCTACACCATTTTTTCCATCTCTTTCTTCACATCCATCTCCATCACCTCCATTACCAACACACGCTTATTTGGAAGAACTTGTTCCTAAGCCAAGAGCACCATATCCCAATCGGCTTAGGAAGCTTTCACCGCAAGTAGAGAAAATTCTTGAATCATTTCAATAGATGAAAGTTAATATTCCACTCCTTGATATTATATAGTAGGTTTCTACTTATGCCAAGTTTTTCAAGGATTGTGTACTAAGAAACGAGCAAAAAACACTCCCGAGAAAGTTTTTCTTACTATAAATATATTGCAAATCCTCTCTAACTCTTTGCCTGTCAAATACAAAGTCCAAGTTCTCTCACAATCATGCACCATTGGGAACACTACATTTAATGGGGCATATATACTATCAAGAAACTTAACTCAAGTATAACCTATCAAAGTATTAATCAACGAGTTGTTATATTTTAATTTTTTTTCATAAAAACTCTTGTTTGATGATTTAGTTTATTTTTATAAAAAGTAGTATTTTTGATAAGTTATACTTGCATGCCACTTGATAGCTCATACTTAGAACATTTTAAATAAATATTAAAACTAAAAGATCGGTTTTTATGATAGGAAGAAAATAATAAAAGTAATATTTGGTTGTGAACTTGTGGATTTTATATCCAAGGATAATTAGAATAACTACAAATATCAACTTAAAATCCATAGTTAGCTCATTAGAATAATAGGATTAGAAAGATAGTAAAACACTTTAGATCTTCATAGGAATGACTTGTTTGCGCTACAACTGATACTGTGCGTTTGTAGTAGATTTATCACATCATGTCTTTACATTTAGAAACTTTGCGAGGCTACTTTTTAGCTTTGCGTTTAGAAATTTCGCAAGACTACTTTTTAGCTTCGCATTTTGCTATGACGTGAGGCTAGTTTTTAGCTTCATGTTTTGATAGTTAGTTATTTAGACAATTGAATTTTTCACACTTACTTTTTGCAAAGCACTCACTTTAATTACTTTTCATGCAGTGAGCTATTTTGTGGATCCCATGTCAAAGAAACAATTCTTTGGCTTTGTTGGGTGACCTGATAGAACAACGGAGTTTAGATATGATGCCTCGATTCTCGTGTATCATCCAGGTAACACAAGGAAAGATTGATAAGATGTAGCCCTGCAACCTTCAAGGAGATTGTTATGACGCTTCCTTCGAAGCCTTAAACTGCAAAGCTATGGAGAAGCCAATATTCTTTTTTGGAGACAAGATACTGATTTCAGATGACGTCCTATTTAAAGAAGGAAGCAAGTGGCTTCATTAGATTGGGGATCTACATATTTTTTTGCCGGATATGGAGTAAAGCTACCCTTTGGTCTATCTTCGAAGACTATCAACTCCACGTCAAATGGATTAGGATATCACCTAGGAACATGATGGAGTAGCAGTGGAGAAATTTGGCTCCCACGAACCTTATCAGGATTGTCTAGGGAAGTTTGTCACCGGCCTTCTCCCAGGGAGGGTAAATGAGGAGCACCCAGTGGAGAAGGCTACAACTCGCACATAGACTTTTCTCAGCAAGTTTGTACCGAAGGATGGCAAGTATCCTTCCAACAATTTCAGAACCCCAGGATGGATTCAATCCACGAGCAAGATGTGATGGGCCCGGCTAGTGAGATACATGCTTGATACTCATGAACAAGTCCTAATAGAGATAGGCTTGTATCGAGCAACTAGGAACATCCAGTATGGTATCCCCTAGAGCCCATATCATTTATTTAGCCTCTTGGAGATGTACAATTCTGCAACTGGTACGTTCTTCACTCCAGTTGGCGAGGTAGGACTTGCTCTTTAGGAGATATGTAAGGTATCAGTGTTGCCAATGGGAAAAGTCCCATACGACGAGTACATCCCCACCATTGAAGAGTTAAACATGTTAAGGGCCAAAAACGTGCCATATACGAGACCTATTGGGAGATGATGTGTCATTTTCATATACTTGCTGATATTTCAGGAACCAGGGGCCATGGAGTTGATCACAATGTGTGGGCTTCTTACTTATTTTGAAATTTAAAGGACAGCCTTGGGCTACCAGCACCGGAGGTTTTGTGAGATTTTTTTGAAGTCCTCAAAAGCTTGTTGACAAAGTTCATCGCAAATGAACGACACCCCTTTCTTTATTAACTTGTTGAAGGGTTGATATCACCCTGAAATATTAGCAATAAATCTTTGAATGTATATTCGTCTCCCTTGTAATCCCCGAAATTCTTTGAGATTCTTTGGTGGCGCATCTCTTGAATTGCTTTTACCTTTTCCGGGTCTAAATGGATACCCTTAAATGTAACAATGAAACCAAGGAATTTGCCACTAGAGACACCAAAAAAAGATTTAGTCAGATTCATTTTTAGTTGGTGTTTTCTCATAATATCAAACACCATTTTCAAATCTCGGAGATGATCTTTTTTATTGTGATTCTTGATGGAAAGGTCGTCCGTGTAGCATTCTACCATTTTATTGAGATGCTCACGGAAAATTATGCTCATAGCACATTGATATGTTGCACCTGCATTCTTTAAACCGAATGGCATAACCGTATAATAGTAAATGCTTAACAGTGTCCTGAAAGCAGTGTGTTTCTCGTCTTCAGGGTGCATTTTGATTTGATTGTACCCAGAGAATCCATCCATGAAAGACATCCTTTCGAATCCGATGCATAGAAACTTGAGTATCCAATCCTGAAAGCAGTGTGTTACTCATTTTGCATCTGGGTTAATATTAAGCCGATTCATAGCAACTTGAGTATCCAATCCTAACATGTCTTCATAATTCCAGGCAATGACGTCTATGTATTCTCGAGCGAGAGTTATAAGGTCTTCTCTTTCATCAGGAGACAAACTCTCGTTTATAAATATGGGCTTAGGATTGGTTTCATCACCCATATTTACTTGAGTCACCTTATCCTTGGTAGGTGGTTCACGCTGGTCGAAGTGCATGTTCCATTGGGTATCGAGGTGCTTAACTAATGCTTCATCTTGGAGAAGAGTCAGTTCATTATCTTCATTTGTAATCGGGCTAACAAATGTCATGTTCGCAGTCAGCTCCTTAGATAATATTTCGAGACTGATATCTGAATCCCAATCAAAATCTTCTGCAATTTGGCAGATCATCTCTTCGATATCCGAAGGATCAAGTGTTATGATGTATTCCAACTCTTGTCAGTTTTGTGATAATAATCTGGCTCTTTTCCTTCTGGTATGAACGAGAGAAGTAAACTTTGACGTCTTTTGTCGAAATTTAACCCAGATCTATGTATGAAGTCATATCCCATTTTCTCTATCATCCAGAGTGAGTTTGGTCCGTAATGATAGAATTGAGGGGCTTCCTGAGCTTCATCTTCACTATCATAGGATATGGCCATATGTAGTTGAACCCTTCCGAAAAGAATAGGATTTTGATCGACTCGACGGGCAGGCACCTTGAACACCGCCTCATCTGCATCCTCGATGCTTGATCGTAGCATCATTGATGATCTAATTGGCAGGTACGTAGTTGCTAAAGTCTCATATTCTGAGAGACTATTTGCATCCGTACTAGTAGCTAAATGTATATAATCAGTAGCAACACCAGGAAAATAAGCAAATTCTATATTTTCATTGATTTCCCACTCGCTTGCATCATCGGTAGTGTCATTTACATCCAAGTCTTCAAGACTGACTACAAGCGGTTCATACCCTTCTTTGGCGATGAACACCTCAAACTCAGTGTTAGCTTCATTCCCACTATCATACCCATCATGTAGTGGTGGATTGATCTCAGCACTCTCAGTATATAAGAGGGCGCCTACAAAGTAGTTTTCAACCCCCTTAAATAGTTGCTTGTCAGCAATTAGAGTATTCACTTCTCCATCTTCATCCATGTACTTTATACATTGATGTAGAGTGGACGGGACAATCATGTTAGCATGAATCCATGGTCGCCCTAGAAGAAGGTTGTAAGAAGTGTATGTTTCAATCATATAGCAAGTCACTTCGCTATTAAGATCTCAAATTTGACATTTGAGTCTGATTTTTCCCAGAGGATGACTACCGTTGGTGTTGAAACCAAAGATGCTAGTATTAGTTGAAGTCAATCTGTGGGGAGGGATTCTGAAGAACTACATAAGCCTCCGCAGCATAATGCTCAGGACAGATCTTGGATCAATCTGAATCCAACCCATTTCTGTTAAGCCTATGTACCCTGTATAGTACAAAGCCCTATTGTGCTTGGTGTTTTTCAACTGCATGTCCTATGGCGTGAAAGTAATGTAAGGGGCACGCCTCGACACTGAGTTACAGTGCAGGCACGCCTCCTCAATCTCTTCTAAGAGATGGAATAGAAAAACCTTAGAGTCTGCTAAAACTTCCCTTAGAACATCTCTTGTAGACTTGGATAAGCGCAATAACTCATATAGAGTTATTCTTGCCAGTATATTTGCCAACTGCACTATAACATCAAATTGGAAAGAAGAGTCTTGCTCTATAGAAGCATGCTTCCACAGAGCCCAATTATATTTGAGCTCTTTCTATTTTTTTTTTGTCCGAAGTCTGCTTGGTGGTCCTCTCATTAGCCTCCTTCGTTGATTTAGAAGGGCCAAGTTCTGTATTTGCATGGTTATTCAGATATTGTCTTCTAGACCTAGTGCCTGACAGGGATGTGGGCTCATGCTCTACTGCTAGAGCGGTTGTCTTTGTTTCAGAATCTATTAGCAGAGTCGCATCATCTAGGTCCTTCTCAAAATTGCTGAGGTAGCATTGCATATGTGCTATCTTCTTTTTGCTTTGGCCTTCTTTTTGGAGGTCACTGTTATCCATTGTTCATTTTTGAGAACGTCCGGATGCACCCAAAGAATCTCATACTTTTTAGTCATAAAAGGGGTTAAATATTTCTCTTACTGGTTGTGGGGGTCTAAATTAACCACCCTGAGCTCACCTTTTGGAATAGGCATAAGTCCAAGTGGTACTTCTAGACCACCAGCATTAAAGGTAGTCGAGTTAGCTATAATCCTTTTTTGTTCAGTTTTGAGTTAAACTGCTCCAGCATCGATCAATGCCTGAATCTTGTCTTTCAGAATGAAGTAGTTTTTAGTAGGGTGATCTACAATTTGGTGATATAAACAATAGTTTGAATTGTTAATCTTTCCAACTTCTTCAGGTCTCTTGCTATCTGGCAACTTGAGCATGCTGCGCCAAATGAGCAAATTAAACAAGCTAACAGTATGTTCATCTTTAAATGAATACTACTTCTGAGGTTTGGATGGCCTCGCAGCCTTACTTTTAGCTGGCGCTTTCTTTCGCTTCGGCGTATTTTCCACCGCCATTATATCTTTCCCTTTAGAATAGAAGAAGTGTTATGGAGCTTTATTTGTAGCGCCTTTTCTCGATGTTCTCTGCTCTTCAAGGCGTCGAAGTATGTCTTCGGCTTGCTCACCTTTCTTTAGCAAGTCTTTCTAAGACTTAGATTCAACCAAATCAATTTTGACCAGAACATTGGTCAGTAAATTGTGCCAACCAGTCAAGAAGGATGTCAGGCTCAAAATCAGCCTAGTATGAAGCAAGACGGATGCCAGGTTCAAAAATAGCCTAACACCCGTCGGCTTTGCAAAGGCTAATCTAGCACCCATCAGCCTGGCCAGCTCAACACTCATTAGCTTGGCAACAAGCAGCCTAGCACCCATCAGTTTAGCCAGCCCAACATTTATCAGCTTTGTAAGAGACAACCTAGTATCCATTAGCCTGGCCAGTCCAGCACTCCTCAGCCTAGCCAGTTTAGCACTAATCAACCTAGTATGAAGTAAGGAGGATACCAGGCTCAAAAACAGCCTAGCACCCATCAACTTGGCAAATACCAGCCTAGCACCCATCAGCCTGGGCAGCCCAGCACTCATCAGCTTGGCAAAAGACACCTTAGCACCGATCAGCCTGACCAGCCTAGCACTCATCATCTTGGCAAGAGATAGCCTAGTACCCATCAATCTGGCCAGCCCAGCACTCCTCAGCTTGGCAAAAGACAAGCTAGCACCCATCAGCTTGGCCAGCCCAGCACTCCTCAGCCTGACCAGCTCAGCACTCATCAGCTTGACATGAATAAGACCAAACGCCAGCCTGACACAAGTAAACGTGTAAGCCAAACTAAGTTTAAGCTAGCACGAAAGGATAGTTCAACTGAGCCAGCGTGTAAGGTTAGATCAGTACGTCAGGCTTGTCCAGTATACGAGGATCATCCAATGCGTAAGGCTAGAGTCAAGTCTCAGCCTCGCACAAGAATAGAAGGATGCAAGGCTACCCAATAGAGTCATGCAAGACATACCAAAATTAATTATGAACATCGAACCAAAGTAGGAGTTGAGAAACATAGTTTATATGATTTCTCAGAGCCATTTGTCTGGATGAATAGACATCACTCACGATGTAGGATCCGTCCCCAAAAGATGGTTATATCCGTACCACGAGAAGAAACTCCTGATTTATGGGCTTATCTCACGAACAGAAGGGAAGCCACATAACCCCATTGGTCATGCTGCTGCGAAAAATTAAGCGTTGTAATTTTGACTCACTGTCGCTATGAAGCCCTGAGAACGTCGGTGTTCAGCCGACTGTCAGCACTGAAATCTTGAATTCAAAAGAGAAGATGACTGCAGAGAAGAGACTCAAACTCAGACCAAGAGTTGCCTGTTTTCACATCAAATATTGTGAATAAAGGCAAGAAGCCAGTCGCAGAAGTGTATATCTCCGACATCGAGACAGAGAAGACCTATAATCATACATGCCTCCAGACAGGTGTGATAGCTCCTCACAGTTACAAAATACTGGTTGGGGGCTTTGATGAGGAATATGACGAGCTTAGAGTCGGCCGTAGCAATGTCGAGATCGTATTGGAAATTGTTCCCTAGGTTGAAATGGAAGTTGGAATACAATTTATTGACAATTTAGGCAATATATATGATTATTGTACCATGCTATACGTTTCTAAAGAACAATCTCGGATTGTTTTTGCTATTAGAAGGGGGAAATAGGCTTAAGGAAAAGTAACAACATTAAATAGAAGATACAAGGGAGGGGAACACATTCAAATTTTGCGCATGAGGCATACTTTCACTTCGCATTTATCTCAGGTAAGACGTATCCGTACTATATATTCCACCAACTTTATCTATAATTGAGAGACAATTTATGCCGAAAGAAAATAAGCCCTAGAAAGGAACAGACTATAAAAAATGTAAAAACATATTCGAAGATCCAAACCACCAATCAATCAATCAATCAATCGTCAACTAAGGTTGCATCTTGTTGACAATACAAGCACCTCACACAAGCACCTGATCGCTCATGCCTCACATTACACATTATACTCCACCACAGCATTCCCAGTGATGAGGCTGAAGTCATGTGTCTTGGCCAGTGCATACCCCTTTGCGAACCTGAATTTCCCGCTCCCTCCCACCACCGGCATCTCCCTCACCTCATCAAACACTGCATTCCTCCCGAGAACCGATAGTGTGCTCCCATTGTACTCTCCATCCTTGAACACAAAGTTCATGGCCATCATCAGCCTGGCGTCCTCCTTGGACGCAAGCGCGTACATGCCCTGCACATACCCTAGCAGCTTGGAATCCTAGTTGGGCCCTTCAGTCCGGTGAGTGATGCGGATGTCATCAGGGACTGCGCGACTCGGACTGCAGTTGGGCTGGTTCCGACTACTATGTCATGGAAGAAGAAGTGGAGGTGTTTCCCCTTCTTGGGCTCGGAGACTGAGAAGGAGGCAAAGAAGAAAAGGAGGAGGAAAGTGAGCTAGAGGAAGTAATGAAGAAGCCATAGGTACAGAAGAAGAGTCAGCAGTGCAAGATGTGAAGAGAAGTCTGTTTTGTTTGTTGCTGTTCATAATAATGGATCGATCAGGTGGGGTTTGGTCACTAACTAGGACCTGCTGAGAGTAGTTAGTGGCAGGTGAGAGTGAGAGAGAGGGTGTCTGACTTCTTAAATGTGCATTATTGACCAAATTCAGTGAAGAATCTGACGAAGGAGAAGTGTAGCGTTGCGTTGGTTTATACGTTTCCTAGAGAATATGAGGAATATATGTAGAGTAGTAAGGCAAAGAATATTAGTTACAGCACGAGGCCTGCAACATTGTGTTTGTTGTAAGTGCTCTCGACTCCACCAACTTTCTTAATTTCATCATATAATTTTCATATTATTCTGGACTCTTAGTTACCGTTTCCCCCCATCAAAGATTCAATGTTTTCTTTTAAAATCAAAACGGTGAGTTATTGTCCCATTAAAGAAATTTTAACAGAGCATACATAAGTGTTCATAAACCCATATAAAGACAAAAGTTGGTTACAATATAGATTACCACAAACTAAAAATTGCATAGTACTCAATATGCAAGCTTACCGTCCAAACCCATGAAATGAAATTGAATATAAAGGATACCTGTTCTTTCTTCATTGTTATTTAATGGGCAATCCCATGTGCTTCAACTTAATTGATATCAATATGAATGTAACCAATACCGTTGCACCTATTGATTTCACTTGTAGCTATTGAATTGCCCTTGGACAAATCAATATTAATCAAGTAGCTTCCTCCGCAGTGTGCGCTACCAACTATGCGAACTAAATTATTACTAGAGCAGGTATATTAGACAGGTCAGGCAAGCCAGCCTACTTAATTATTGAGAGGGACAATTCATATCTCCCTATATATCAACACCATTCCTTGTATCCTTTCCCGATCAAGCCATTGAATTTGACCACTGCCCTTGCATATAAATCTCTCCATTGTCTCCCTCTCTTCTCTCAACTCTCTTTCTACTAAAAACCCTAAGATGGCATCTTGTCTTAATCTATTCATTGTCTTATCGCTCTCGATATTTGTTTCGATTTGCTTTTCATCAGAAGCCCTTGACTCAGGTAATGCAACACACATACATCTCTACTACCATGAGAGAAACACAGGCCCAAACAGCACGACGACCATCTCTGTTCCCGGGAACACGACCGCTCTTGGATTCGGAGGCATACTAATAATCGACGACGAGCTTCGAGTAGGGGCCGATCCCACCTCAAAACTGGTCGGGCGAGCCCAGGGGATCCTGCCTGTGGTGTCGCAGCAGGAGACTGTGTTTCTTTTCGCTGCAAAGTTTGTGTTTATGGAGGGGTCAGGATATGATGGAAGCATGCTAGATGTGTTCGGGAGGGTTGTGCTTGCAACGGAGACGAGGGACTGGAGCATCATTGGAGGGAATGGCCAGTTCAAGATGGCTCGGGGTTATGTTCATGGCAAGAGACTAAGTTCTCCCGCTGGTACTATTCTTATAGAGCTGGACATCTATGTCGTGCACAGCTGCGATTGAAATGCTCCGTGTATTTGACTTCTTATGTGAAGCATATGCTATTATATATGTATTGAATCAATAAGGTTGACTAATCTCGCTTTCTCGTCTTCGCAGAGGTGAAATTTCCCAAAAAAATATGCAAATTTCTGATAGATGTTTGTCAGAAACTAGGGAAGGAGCCCAAAATAATGAAATCTACAAATGAAGAATTGAGAAGTTTGAATAACAATTAAACAGCAAAATGTCTATACTAGATGAGAAAAGGGATTGTTAAAGCAAGCCGAACTAGAACTACAAGTATTGCGGTACGAGCGTGAATATAGTACAGAAATCATGCTAGGTTTACTAGTTTGGTTTTCTAAGGTTTCTTTTGTTTTGAAGACTTCTTAGCGGGCTGCTATCCTCGATTATTCAATTAATAAGACATACCTTGAGCAGAGTACAATACAAGTGATTTCATATAAGTAGAACCATAAAACAATACAAGTATAAACCTAATTAAGGAAAAGAAAGTAATAAAAAACAGCCAAAGGGGGAAGGGGGATCACAGGAGCAAACCCCTCCAATTCGACAATGTATCATGGTGTATGTTGGTCCTTGGCCCTCCTAGCCTCGCTCCACACCTGTCTAGAATCATTAGACTTATCGTCATTTGTGATGGTACTAAGGGAAATGGGGATAATGTGTCATCATTTGGGGGTCCTTTTGATGTTTAGGTGTTCATCATTGGAGAGTAAATTTGTCCAAAAATAGTGTTATAGTATATTTCAGTTAACTTCAAGAGAATGACATTTACATATAAATATTCTAGTATTTCTCTCTCTAGATTTGGCAATAAATGACAACTATCATAATTGGTTTGAGACGAGATGTGTTCCCAGAAAACCAACTCCTAGTCCAAATATTATCCATGACCTACATGTCTATGGTCTCTTTGAAAAAGAAATACATTTAAGCCATAATCACTTTGCAAACTCTCATGTTAGCACGAATATTCCATTGACTTGAAAAAAAAAAGTCCTAGGATTTACAGAGTACACAAAACATTAGGCCCTAACCATTCTCTACTTTGTATTTTACCCCAAGTATGTCGTTCTTAGAAATGAGCCAAAGATACATCTTGGTTTTCTCATGGAATTTAATTCTCCATAAATTTTGAATAGAAGTGAGTTTGTACCCGCCATCCATACAATGATTTGTATGTGGATTTCAAAACGAATTTTTCTGACTTTTTCCATCTCCATTATGAAATATCCTCTCACTAACGTGCAGAGGAGATAGCTTCCAGTACTTGTCAAAGGAATGTAAGTTGCTTTCTTTACTCCCATGATGTGCACCTTCGCAATGCCAGCCTCCCCTATTCTTATGGCAATAATTAGTACTTGTAACATCTTGGTCATCGGCCTTCTAAAATACCTAAGGGTAAAACTCCTCAAGTGGTACCTGGGTGTAGCATCGATCATGCTAAAATGCTCTCGCCTTGCTCTGTTTAAATGTCATGCCTAACTAAAAAGTACCTTTAGTAAGTATCACTCATTTCGAAAATTTGAGGTGTGGGATGAGTTTCTAGGTTTGGCGCATCACGTGCCTATTTTAAGACCATACTTAGAGATTAATAGGATTTAGAGAGTCCTCCGAATGCAATTTATGATGTGTCACTATCACTTGGTGATTAATGATAGGTTGAAAGTATGGATATCCAACTCATCTAACCTTCCTTCAAGTTTAGGTCTGCAAACCTGTCCTTGTTAGAATCGATATGGTAGAGATAAGCAAGTCTTGAAGGGGATGAATAAGGTGTTCTAATTTTAACATAGTTAATAAATTTACATAGTTTATGCAGCGAAAAATAAATACAGCCACAATAAAAAGCACACGGCAAAACTCATGATATTTTCATAGTGGTTCAGAAAAACCCTAGTCCACTCTTCCTCTCGATCAAGAGGGGGTCCCTACTGGTAAAAAAAAAAATGCTAAATCACAAGTTCGAACTAGTAAATAGATACAAGACTAAGTTCTAATCTAGCTAATTAGTCGTCTACTGCAAAGTATTCTAACACAAATTCTAATCCCAACATCCCCCTAGTGTTCCTCAATTATTCCCGAGTTGAATGTGCCGTATAAACCACCCACCCCCCAATAACATAGATTGCAATCTCAAGTGCACCAGCTTGAGTGCATCATAAAACCAATCACACAGATTATAAAAAATGGTTTGGAGACTTACACTAATAGTATCAATTAAGCGAACAACAGAAAGATCTAAAACCCTTGACCATCATCTTCGAAAAATATAGATTGTTGTACGAGGAAAACAATGAAGATGTTGAACTCCAGCTGTGATGCACTCCATATAGATCCAGATATATATTCTAGAGCATCTTTCAAAGTGTATGGTTGTTGAAAAAAATTACTCTTATAGCTTCACCGTTTTTCTTTAAATTCTTCTTCTTCAATTTGCTAAAAAGTTCTATCCTTTTTTCCTTCACCTGAAAACCCATTTATAAGTATGATTCACCTCTAGAATTGATACAATCCATTAATTTAGTTGAGGTAAAACTATAGCCATCAGATTCAAATAATCATGTTATAATTTTCTTTGATTAGAAATAAGATCTTATCTTGACAAATAAATGTCCAAATCCCACGGTTACTAACCTAAGCCACTGATAATGGTGTCACCAGTGGCTTTATTGGTGGGTATCCTCATATTCTAATCGAACATTAACTGTTTATTGGTATCTCTCATAATACCTTCATCCTTCAATCATTGTCTCTAGAGACTTCTAAGGGAAGGTGATGTGAATTTACTGCAAGTGTACAATGTCGGTTGTAGCACTTTACAAGTCATTTCTTTGAAGATCTAAGGTGTTCTGCATTTTTTCTAATCCTATTATTTTAATAGACTAACAAAAAATTCTAAGTTGAATTCAAGTTTATTCTAATTAGTTTAGGATATAGAATCCACTAGTTCACAACCAAGTATTACTTCTATTATTTTTTCCTATCATATAAAGCAATCTTTAAATTTTAATTTTTTAATTAAAGTATTCTAAGCATTTGCTATCAAGTAGTGTGCAAGCATAACTCATCAAATATACTACTTTGCATAAAAACAACCTAAATCATTAGATAATTCTATGATAAAGATAAAAATCAACAACCCCCAACCATAACTAAATATAGGCTATCAGGAAATTTAACTCAAGTATAACCTATTAAAACATTAATCTACGAATTGTTGTATTTTAATCTTTTCATGGAAAAATCATGTTTTTATTATTTTATTTTAGAAAGAAAACAATAATAAACAATTACATAGTTGATTTCTAGTTTCATATACATCCTAAAACTAAACTAATTTAACTACTCATGATTCTAATTAACAAGATCCTATTTTTATTCATAAAAGTAAGAAAATCTAATCTAGAAAGCAAGATTAATCTAAGCTAGAAAGCAATTAAAAGAAGATTACCTAACAAATAATGATGAGCAGCAAATGGTACCTCTGCAGTTTGATATGGCGACCGTCACCCCTTCGACAAAACCCTAATTTTATTGATAATTACGAGTACAAAAATTACATCATAAAAGCCCTATGTTAGAAGGATATGACCATACGCCTTAGATAACCAAAGCCTAATCTGAGTACAAATAAGTAACTACAAAATTACATCAAAGACACCGTAAAAACTCATGATACATGGGCCCCATCTGTCGCTAAATAGCGGCAACTGCCACTAAATGGTGTCAAAACTTTGAGTTCTAGGCTTCAAATTTCTTCTGCATGAAGTTTTAGTCACTTTCTTTTTATATGAATGACTGTATTAGACTTTGACTTTCTGTAACTTCATAATCCTGTAGTTTTGCTCACTTTTATCTCTTTTCTAAACTTGGTTTCCAAATCGGAGTCTGAGTTTATGCCATCTCCTTATAGGAATATGTTTCACCTGAAAATGCACTAAAAATACTCGAGTAGTATTATTTATATATAAAAATAGATAATATAGAGGCTATAAATATGCAATATATGACACTCATCACACCCCATACCTATTTTTTGCTAGTTCTCAAGCAAAATCTAGCCCTAAAAAAAAATCCTAACATACTTTTGCAGGAATCGCGATTGCACTTAGCATGTGCAATAAGTCATTAAACCCCTAGGTTATCCTAGTGGATGAGTTGTGTCTCGTGAGAGTTTGCAGTGAATATACCTACAAAATTCGTGAAAAAGATAGATTAAAGAATAAAGAAAAGAAAGAAATAAGGATAACCAAAAATTAAGATAAATAAAAATTTTATACAAAAGAAAGAAAAATCTTTTTTTGACATTTTCTTCAATTAATGTCACTAATATACAAATTCAAAAACACATTTAGATTATTAGTTTTCAAGTCAAGTATCATATTACATATACCTATCATTTTAATCAAAAATTAAAATCATATCTTTCAATACCCACCAATAAATAATTCATTGGTTCTTATACATCTACGTGCTCGTGTGATAGTCTACTTTGGTTTTGGACTCAAACTCTAATTCATGATTCATTTCTTCTCTCTAAATAATTTTTTTCTTTTTTTCTTTTTTTGTTGTGAATATTTTACCTTTCATGCGAAAATTCACGCTTACTTAGGCGCAAATACCCGATTACTCATGTCATACTCTTATTTTCTTTTCTTTTTTTCATTTCTAAAGAATTATTGCCTTAAATACTAGGCTCACCTTCGTTTTTTTTCTTTTTTTTAGGATTATTGCCTTAAATATTAGGCTCATCCCATTTTTTCCCCTTTTTTTAAGAATTATTGCCCTAAATACCAGGCTCACTTTTATTATTTTTTTCTTATTTAGAGAGAAAAGACTACTCAATCGTTATTATTTTGGTCCTGAACCTAAACTATTGTTGAGTGAAAAATAGATGTATACTTACCTCAAAATTACTATTAGCAGTATTTATTTTTTAGATTTTTATTTTTTCATAAAATTCTCAATTTATTATCCAATCTACTCTCCTATCAAACTTCAAATCTAAATTTATTCTTTTATTTGTAATAAGATTAATACATTGAAGAAAATATTTTTGTATTTTTTTTACTTTTTTATAGATTTTTTTCAAAAATTTTTTACCTTAAAAACTATCTAAAGTATAAAATAAAGAAACCCAAAAAAAAAAAAATCTAAAAATAAAACAAAAATTCTTGAAAAACATGAAGAAAAATCTCTTAACCCACTCCCCCACACATAAACTCATGTATATCCTCATATACAAACTAAGAATGGTAAAATAAATATGAAAACTATTGCACAAATATTATACAAATAATGAGTCATAAAAAGTTACGATCTCAATATCGTCACCCTATTAACGCATGAAAAGCGGTACGACCTCTCAATCACTTCCCACTTTCATACTGTGCACGTTTTAAATATGAAGTGAGTATATTGTTGTGTCTCATCATCCTCCTAAAAGTCAAAAAATTACTATTTTACTTTTTATGCTATCCTTATTTTTTCTTTGTCTATGCGTAAGTATTAATAATTAGGTTAAAAAAATTCTTTATTATAAACCTGCAAATCATCGTCAGTAACAAGTACACATGTAGGAATATGGTGAGATGTGAAAAGTGTAACATGATCAACTAAACCAATTGTGGTGCCTCTTCTAACTCACGAAGTAATGCAAACTCCTCTACAAACAAATCCTCAAATGCTTGCTTAAAAATCAATGGCACACTTGTACAAGTATCATCATATGTAGAGTTAGTATATGCCAACTCGTCTAATAACATGAGCTCATCTGTGATATTTTGCTCAAATAAGGGTTCATTTTTAGCACAAGAAGTAGAATAAAAGTGCAAATTGTGAATCATATTTATCTCAATGAGGGAGCATTGTGTACTCATCCATATTGAATATATTCAATACCATAGTCATATCCCAAATGATAGCTTCATGAGGTCACTCCTGCAATCAATTAATGTATTTGCTGTTGCATGGAATAGTCTGCCCAGATAACGGAAATTTGATTTCATGGATTGGAAATCGACTCAGTTCTAAGACAATAAAGTCTATAGGAAAAATGAACTCGCTGACCTTAATGTGTACATATTTAACCATACCAAATGGTCTCTTGATCGAATGATCAACTAGCTGTAATGTGACCTTGGTTAGTTAAAGTTTTCCTAACCCCAATTGCTGATAAATAGTATAAGGAAGAAAGTTGACACTTGCCCCTAAATCAAGCAACGCCTTATAAAATATAATATTCCCAATGGTGCATGTGATTGTAGGGGAAAGTATTTGACAAGCAAGGAGTTAAAGAGTATTTGCATTATATTTGCAGCAAGAAAAACTTTCTTAGAAATATTTCTTACTCGTTTCTTGGTATACAAATCCTTAAGAAACTTGGTATAAGTAGGAACCTATTGTATAATATCAAGGAGTGGAATATTAACCTTTACCTGCTAAAATATTTCAAGAATCTTCTCTACTTGCAGTGAAGGCTTTCTAAATCGATTGGGATATAGTGCATTCGGCTTAGGAACAGGTTCTTCCGAATGAGCATGTGATGGTAATGGAGGTGATGGAGATGGACGTGGAGAAAGATATGGAAAAGATAGTGTAGCCTTCAGAATAGTAGGAGTGAGATCAGGGGGTATGGCTACATTATTGTCTATTTGCTTGCCAGATCTGAGCGTGTGAATTGTATTGCATTGGTCAACATGGGATGAAAAAAACTGAGATGAGTTAGAGTTGGGGTTCATTATTGGTTGGCTCGGAAAGGTACCCGGCCTCTGCTCACTAAACTTTGTGGCTAACTGTCCAACCTGCTGCTCTATATTTATGATCGACTGAGAACTTGCAAGAAGTTGTTGGTCGGTACGTTGTATAAAATCAGTAGACATTTTCACTAAATTTTTCATTTGTGTGTCTAAATTGGACATCGTCTTAAAAAAGTTCTCCACATTCCTTTCAAGTGTCATTAGCCATCTATCATAATCATTATTAGACCCCTACAGTGGATATGATTGATTATATGCAGGTGATCTATTCTGGTTTTTCTCTTGATTCATAGTATTTAGGTGTTGATATACACCCATGTTAGGTCTTGGGAACTGAGCATTAGGTGGAAGCTGCATGTTAGGATTGGGGGCTCCCTGATATTGACCTTAACCCCCTAAGAAATTTGGGTGATTCCTCCAATCCGTATTATATGCAGGAGTGTAAGGATTATTCATAGGTCGTTGATATAAGGCATTTTCCTGCTCAAGTGTTGGACCATTGGTATTTATTAATAATGGACACTCCTCCATAACATGATTCAGAGTTCCACAATTAAAATATGTGGGAACTTGAATTTGATTTACTTGATCCACCGGTGAAGCACTAGGAATCTCTAATGCCTCAATTCTCCTTATAAGGGCTGCAATCTTAGCTTCGGCAGCTATAGAGCTATCGATACTATGGATCCCACTCTTATGCGCAGAAGTTGATGCATTGGGTTTCTCAACGGGACTCTCCTACTACATAGTTTTCCACGATAAGTCCTCAAGGATGTCCTACACTTTATCCTTATTCTTTCTCATGAACTCCTCCTGACACATGGACTCAAAAAGAGTTTTGGATGTGTAATCGAGTCATTCGTACATAATTTGACACAGCCGCCATTTTTCTATCACATGGTAGGAGCACTGAGCTAATAAATATTGTCTCTCATGAACAAATCTGATTTCACAAGTCGACCAAATTGATCATGGATCCAATATGGAATGAATCAGCAACCGTGAGTGGATGTGTGAATTTCCTAAACTAATACAAGAAGTGAGTTGTGGTGAGATGAAATGGTGGAAGAAATATGATCAAAGAAAATGTGATATCCTATAGTTTCTAATTTTTTATTTTTTTTGTATTTTTATATAGAATCAGAGACCCAAAACATATAATCGGAGAGAAAAATGGGGCAGAGACTCACCAAAAGTGCCGCTAAATGTTGTCGCTAAATAGCGGCCAAACTAGGGAGTTTGGCTCTCTGGTTTTTGCAGTGTTCTTTTGAGTCTTTTCTCATTTCTTTTTTATTCCTATATCTGAACTTTTAGGTCCCTACACACTTAACACATATTGTTAACCCATAAAATGTTAGAAAAAGTAAGAAAAATACTGTCGATCCCGGACAACGGTGCTAAAAATTTGATGTGATAATTTACTTACAAGCGTACAGTATCGATTGTAGCGCTTTACAGGTCGTTCCCATTAGAATCTAAGGTGTTTTGCGTTCTTGCTAATTCTATTATTCTAACGGACTAACAAAGGATTCTAAGTTGAATTCAAGTTACTCTAATTAGTCTAAGATATAGAATCCACTAGTTTACAACCAAGTATTACTTCTATTATCTTCTTCCTATTATAAAAATTGATCTTTTAGTTTTTATCTTTTAATTAAAGTGTTCTAAGAATGAGCTATCAAGTGGTATGCAAGTATAACTCATCAAAGATACTACTTTGAATAAAAACAAAATAAATCATTAGATAATTCTATGAAAAAAATAAAAATCAACAACCCCAAACCCTAACTAACTATAGGCTATTAAGAAATTTAACTCAAGTATAACCTATCAAAGTATTAATCTACGAATTGTTGTATTTTAATCTTTTCATAGAAAAATCATATTATTATTATTTTATTTTAGAAAAAAAAACAATAATAAGCAGTTACATAGTTGATTCCTAGTTTCATATGCATCATAGAGCTAAACTAATTTAGCTACTCATGGTTCTAATTAACAAAATCCTATTTTTATTCATGAAAGTAAAAAATCTAATTTAGAAAGCAAGATTAATCTAAGGTAGAAAGCAATTAAAAAAAGATTACGTAAGAAACAATGATGAGCAACAAAGGGTACTTCTAGAGTTTGGTATGGCAGTCATCACCCCTTCGGCAAAACCCAAATTTTATTGATAATTACGAGTACGAAAATTACATCATAAAAGCCCTAGGTTACAAGGATATGGTCAATATATAGGTTTCGAAGAACCAAACCCTAATCTAATTACAAGTAAGTAACTACAGAATCACATAGAAGACCCCGTAAAAAATTCATGACACATGGGCCCCATACTGCCGCTAAATAGCAGCAATTGCCACTAAATGGTGCAAAAACTTTGAGTTCTGGGCTTCAAATTTCTTTTGCATTAATTTCTTATCTCGTTCATTTGATATAAATGACTGTATTAGACTTTGGTTCTCTGTAGCTAAACAATCTTGTAGTTTTGATCACTTTTTGCTCTTTTCTGGACCTGGTTTCCTAATCGGACTCTGAATTTATGTCATCTCCTTGTAGGAAAAGGTTTCACCTAAAAACGCACTAAAAATATCTGAGTAGCATTATTTATATACAAAAATAAATAATATGGAGGCTATAAATATGCAATATATGGCACTCATAAGAAGGCTTAGTTCCTGATGATTTAGTTCTACTCTACAAAAAAAAATACTGAAGGATCATCCAAACAAGGCACGTTGGTAGCCCCCACCGATTTTACTTCATTAAGGATACAACTTTTAGGGATATCCTTGACATTACCATAACAATCCATCCACTAAAATCAGTATTGAGCTCAAGGAAATGGCTTCTGAACCAGCATTACTTCTTTGAAAGTACTACATTTTTTTCCTTGCTGACCTCCACATGCTTTTTTGCTATCCAAAGATATTATTTCGTTCTGACATTATGTTGATTAACTCTCCTTATTTTTAAAGTTCTAGGTATCACTACAGTTTTTACAGATATTTGCCCTTCTGCCTTCGGAATTAAAAAAAAATGGCTATGTCTGATTCATCAAAGATTTTGCTATTGATATCTCCATCTGGCCTCATTGTGCTATTTTCACAGTCCAGCATGATGTTTATAAATGGTACACTATAGAATGACTTCAACAGCTAGTTTGTTATTGTTGGTATCAGGTTGCAGCCAATAATAGAAGTTAGAAGCTGGTTTAGTGATGGATTTCAAAGGGCTTTGCTACAGTGAAAGAGGGTTTTAAATAGTATCTAGAAAAGATCTAAAAGAATTGAATTTAGGTGAATAAATGAGGAATTGAATTTGAGAATCGAACATTTGATTTTGAAGGTCTCAATACTGAATCGAAGGAGAGATAAGAAATTGATTTTGATAATTAAACATGTGATTATAATGTTAAATGGTGAATTATAAGATAGGGGATAAATGGGAAATTGGATTTAGGGATTAAACATGTGATTTTGACAGTCTACGATATATTAAATGAAAGAGGAATTTAAGGTATGAGAGGACAAAGTGGGATTAATGGAAGGTTATTTAAAATAGAAGAAGGATGTATTAGGAAATGATTTAAGTTAATTAAAGTTATATATTATTGCATGATGATTTCTTATATTGCTGGTTTAGGAGTGATATAGGTGGGCATTGGTCTAGTGTTTAAGTCATGGCTCAAGTAATATTTCTTTTCATACAAAATAGTTTTGGTCTGAGACAGATGGACTTGGGCTAGTTTTAAATAATTAAAAGTTCAAGAAAAAAAATGATGGGCTAGGCTAATTTTTTTACAAACACTAGTTTTATTTCATTTTTTAAGCAAAATCTTTGAAAAATAAATAGGAAATAGGTACATATATCTTATAGGTTACTTGCATCCACAGCCCTAAGGGAATAATTTCGTCCTTGAAATTTCAATTAGGATAAACTAGGAAAATACCTCTTATCTACTTAGTCAATCAAAACAAAAGTATCTCCTTGCTCACGATTAATCCACTTATTCTTTGAGCAGCTTCTGAACTAATTCTCATTAGATCCACAATGTAAATATTAATGTAAATATTGAGTACTTATGTATCTATATTTCTTATGTATGTATCCACGCTTCTAGCAGTAGTCATAAACAACTTTCAAATGCTTTCTAGTGGGTATGTTGATTTCCTCACAATAAACTTGATTTGCTTCCAGAATTCTCGATTGTGGTGCATCTCCATTTTGTTTCTCTGAAGTTAATTCTTTAACCTATCATTTTTAGCTACACAAGTAAACGTATATTTTAGGTCTGAACAAGCAAAAACTAACCAAAGCTAACCTACACTTGTTCTTAGTTAAAATCTTGGAAATTATGGTTCCTATTTTATCTCTATAGTTTTTAATTCAAGCTTTAACCAAATTAGGATTAGCTCAAATCCTTTAATTGTAAATTTTTTTATTATAATTAAAAATATCCAAATAAAAATAGTGAGGTGAAAGAAAAACCAGTTACCTAAGTTACTTTTTGGTGGGAACTTCTTAATACCCCTTTTCAAATTTACAGGTGCTTCTTTACTAAGTACATTATTGATGAAATATAAATTTACAGATTTCTTCTAAATACACCCCTTTATATTGCTTGATTATCTTTCTTCTTTTTCCTTTAATCCTCTAATTACTCTCCTATTCTTTGTAATCATCACGCAAACAAACTTGCATCCTGCCTGGATTCCCGCCCCTCTCACCACTTCTCCTAATATAACTTTTCATTTCTAAAAAAATTTTAATCTACTAAATACTTCAAAAAAGTTAAAATTAAAAAATAATACATTAAGATGTGCAAAAACAAAATTTTTAATAAATTATTTTATTTATTTATCAAATATTACTTTTAAAATTTTTTTTTTTTTTTTTGATAATTTTAATCAACTTTTACTATGCTCTCAGTAGAGAAATTTTTCTTTCGAATCTCTTGAATTTTAGTTTGTTTTAAAGAGAAAATGATTTTTATTTGTTATATTTTCTTTTTTAAATGATTTAAAGAGATTTATCATTTGACCTTTGGAGATTTATTAATATTTAGAAAGATTTAAACAGAAAAGAGGGAAAGAAAATGAAAGACAACATCCTAGATATTTAATAGCAAATTTGTAATTTAAGCAGACATTTTTAGGGGATATTTAGAAATTTAAAGGAAATATTTAAAATTACTCTTGCTTGGTCCAGCAATCGTAAAAAAATAAAAAAAAATGTTAAAATAGCACCAAAGTGGGGCTCTTTTTACAAAATATATACCATAAGTAAATTCAAATTAAAATCTAAATATACTTTCGTTAACCGTAAGAAAACAATTTGTTACCTTCTGGATTTGAGGGCTCACTAGTTCTCCTTTTTTCTTCGCAAGGAAAAGGGAAAAAATGAAAACAAAAATAAAGAAAGGAAATGAAAAACGAAGGAGGAACGAAAGAAAATCCTATTATTAATTCTTTCATATTTAGATACTTGTTCCTAAAATCTTTATATTTTAAATTAGTCCTCTAAAATACTTAAGTTACTCCACTTTAGTCCCTTGGGTTAAGTTCAATAAAAGTTGAAGGAATATTCCTTCTAATTTAACTATTTATCTAGCTATACCCTCATCTTTAACTCCAATCTTAATAATTAAGGCTAAAATATAAAAAAACCACAAAGTATCATGTTTTCCACAACAACTCTCATGAACTATTTTATGTTATGTAAACAACCATGAGATTTTAAATTTTATGGAAACCCCCAAATGACATTAGATGAAAAATAATGAATCGATTTAAAAATATATTAAATACACATTCTTTGAGCTTTCTAAATAGTCATTTTCTGATTTAATATATTTTAGTCAAAACATGTATATTTGAAGTTATTGGAGAGTGTGTACTATTGCCTGTTTAAGCGATCAATTAATCTCTCCATCATATTATGAGGGGTTTTCAATGAAATTTGGAACTTCATGAAGCATTATATAACGAATAAAAGCTTATGGGGGTTTCTGGAAAAATTTTAATACTTGGTAGGTTTTCTTGTACCTTAGCCAATAATTAAATCCAACTCTCTTTCTCTCATCCTTAATTACTCAAGCAAACATCTAACCCAACTCCCTCTTTCATTTCCACTCTCTCTCCTCCCTAATAACTCAACTCAAACCAACACCCTCCTCTCAATCTCCCTTTTCCTAACTACTCTCTCCCTCTCACTCTTTGATTCCTCTCCCTAATAACTCAACCAAACATCCTCAATTTCAATCTTTCATCCCTAATTACTCTCTTTTATCATAAACTAAACATAGCTCTCTCTCTCTCTCCTCCCCCCCCCCCCCTGTTGTAACTCAAACATTTGCCCTCTTTCTCAAGTTCTCCTCCCTAATGCTTTTTGTCATCATAAAATAAATCCAACTATATTTCTCTCAACCTCAATTTGGATTTGGTGAGCGAGAATAAGAGAAAAGAGGAGGGGGAGAGGGGACAATGGAGAGGAGTAAGAGAGAGATGATGAAGACGATAGAGAGAGGGAGGATCCGCCTGCAATAGATTGAGATCAAGAATTTGTGCAGAGAGAAAAGGATGAACTTAATTTTTTTTTCTCTATTTTTTTATTCATTTAAAAAGATCTAATGAGTTTCCTGAAGAAAACATGTAAAATGATTGATTGCTCATATGCTATACCCGGTCAGACCCTAACCCAGATTGTTAGATGGAAAAACTAAAGAGAGATTAACGTAGAGTAATTTAAGTATTTTGGGAGACTAAAATAGATAAAGGACTGATATCCAAATACAAAAATTTAAAGGATCAATAATAAAAACCCCAATAAAAAAATTCGGAAGCAACCGACACGTGATGCAATTGAAGAGATTCTGACTATACACCGAATTCTGGGAATTCCCTTCCATTGCCATTAATGAATTGATTACAGCAAATTAAAAAGAAAATTACAATTCAATTCGGATTACAGAGGTAGGGTAAAGATATAACTTTGTTTCCCTTTGTTTTTGTGGGATCTTGGGCAGTGGGGGAAGCTCGTTGTGGTCTTCCATTGACGATCTGAATGTCAACTGATTATACAGCACCAAGCTCACACTGGAGAAGAAGGAATTCTGAAGGGCCTTTCTATTCTCTCTGTCTCTGGAATTTTTTTTAGTATGTGCGTCTCTTTTAGCTTTATATGTTAACAGATGGCTTTTTATTGCTTTTTTTTTTTATGTAATCATTCCTAAAATCTCTCTATAATTAGAGATCGAATCATAGGAGGTTGCAACTGATCTTTCTGATCATTACCCAAAACTCCACACTCGAAGTGAGGTTTCGGAGTGCTAGCGCATGAAATATGTGCAGTGCATGCTACGAGAAAGTGCACACATCTGGGTGCACAAGTAGTCCCGGGGGCGCCCTGCCTTGGACATAGTAATAGTAGCTCCTGGCACGCAGCCCAGGGATAGCACGAACCTTGGTGCTCTCCCTGTGGCCCGCACACGCTTAGGTGTGCGTGACCATGGGCATGTTGCCTTTGGTGCATGCTCTTGGGCATGAGCAGCGCTTGTTTGGGAGGCACGAGCTTTTCGGTGCGTGCTCCTCACTGTGCCCAGGCACGTGTTCCTTGATGCACACCTCTAAGTGAGCTTCATGGTTGCGCGTGCCCTGGAGGCACACGCATCTGAGAATGTGTTCATGCTCTTGGCATGAAATGCGCTCGTCTAGAAGGTGCATGTTCTGTAGTGTGCTCGACGATGCTCAAGTGCATGTTTCTTGATGCGCATCCCTAATTATTTTGCTTCTGGGTTGCATGCGCCTGAGATGCACGCTCGGGCCAATGATACGCACACACTCGTAAGTATGGAATACATTCATTTGGAATGCCCGCACTCCTCAGTCATGATCCATGGCCCCTAAGGGCATGCTCTGCAGTGCGCACCCCCTGCTTGCGCTTCTGGGTTGTGCACGTTGTGAGGCAGTGCATGCTGGGAATGCATATGCTCTTGGGTATGAGATGCCCTGAGGCGTGCTCCATAGTGCATGCTCCTTAAGTGTGCTCTGTGGTGCGCTCTTCCAGGCATGGACATCCGGTGCTCTTATTTCAGTTGATTGTGCTATTTGTTTTAGTACCTACAGAACCCCCTCCAAAGTTTTCATAATTTCATCATTGATTTGTAATAAATTTTGAAGTACTTTGGACTCTTGATTTTGGCTATTTAGTCTTCGTTGTGTACTATGATTTTCATAGTGTATTGTGAACCGTCTTCTGAAGCCGCCACATTCTTGATCATTTAGCTCTTACAGATGTACCGTTGAACAATATAGAGAGCCTTTAATATGTCTTGAGCTCTTAAATCCCATAGTTTTGAATGTTGACACAAGATTTTCCCTTGATATGAGGCTTAAACTCAGCTTCACCTCTTTTCTTCTTATGCAAGTATGCACTCTTGCATTCATCATTGTTGTTTAGGAGTTTCAAGAATCCCTATTGATTTGTTGATAGCTCGTACTTTGCAAACCATCTTCGAAAAACACCATCTCTGAGTTATTTGATTGTTACAGGTGTACTGTTGAATCTTTGTATAATTTGTCAAATTTCATCCATATATTTTCTTGATCATCATGGTCATACTATTGAACCTTTTCGAAGTATCAAGATTACTTGTAGGGAATATTTTCTATTGCTGGAATAGTGCAAAGTTCTAGCTTTCGCACTTGTGTTCCAACCGCTTTTGAAATATTGAAAATTAGAACATTGTTATGCCACCAAGAGCATTTTGGTCTGAGTTATCCTTCAAGTATAAAGCCTTAAAATCTAGACTTTAACTTTTAGTTTTGCTTTCAGAAAAGTTGTTGTGTAGCATGAATAATATTATAATCTGGAGTGATCTAATAATAAATAACATCTTGATAGCATATGATAAAGTTTTGTTTGTTCAAAGGCCAAGAGCATGACAAGCAAAAGGGGATTTATGGATAGGGTAATTGTCACATAAATGGTGACTCAAACTATTCAGAGGTATTGGACGTGATAGAAAGAATCTTAAAAAGAGTAGAGTCCTAACCGTTCAGTGACGTCTAGTATGACATATTAGGAGATATAAGTGATAGGCAAAGGGTGATGTTAACGTGCTTTATTAAGTATTGATTCAAGCTCTTCAGAGACTCTGGACATGATAGATGAGAGTTTGCAAAAATAGGATCTTAGTCATTCAGTGGCGTCAAAGCTAACGGATTAGAAAAAGATAGAGGAATCATTAAACATATCTTGTGCTCCAATCTATTTAGAGGTTTGGAGCATATTAGTAATGAACCGATTAAATAGAGGTAGGGTTAACTGTTTAATTTACCATTCAGTGATATTTAGTATGACGGAATTTGAACGAGAACAGAGGTATCATTAAACATGCCTCAAAACTCCACATATCCAGAGGATATGGACGTGATAGGAATGAGCTGGTTAAACAAAGATAATGATTAACATGTTTAGTCTTGTGAGTTAACTATCAGAGGTGATTGTTAACTTGATAGGAAAATTATTTTCGTTAGATAATTGTTAATTTAACGATGCCAAAAATATGTTCTTCAAAGGTTGTGCTGTTGGACTTGATGAATTGCAATTTCTTTTCTGTCAGGAAATCTTAATATGAAAAGAATGATTGATTTTGTTAGGATTTTTAGCAAATTGTTAGCTATCAATGAATATGGTTTGCCTTTATCAATCGTCGTTTACATTGGACTAGTCATGCTATTTTGGTCAACATGATGAGTTATCGAGGATTTTGTATGGGCTTATATGCCAAATGTTTCTTATTCCCTTTGTCTCTAAGGCCTTTGGGTTGTTCATGCTTTTATCCTTGGCATGATAGGGTTGACAAAAATTTTATTTTCCTCTTCACTTTACTTTAGCAGCATTGTGTAATTTATACATTTACCCTAGCACGATGGGGTTGGCGAGGATTTTATTTTCATCTTTCCTTTACTTTAGCAGCTTTAGGTAATTTATGCTTTTACCCCCAACTCGATGGGGTTGGCGAGGGTTTCCTTTGGGTTTACATACCAAAGTTTTCCTCTATCCTTAGTCATAGAGATATAGGATTCATTTTCATCTATCCCTTGGCACAAACAAGTACTAAGTAACAACATTCGACTTGCATGTGTTAAGCATATAGCCAAAAACTTCTTATCTTTCCTGGCCTGTCTCAACTCTATTCCTTCCTGCTGTCTTGGCGAAGACTGTGGTATCGGTTCTTTGCTTGCATCCTTCAAAGACATCATTGAGACTTTCATATATAATGAAGGCGAACCCCCGGCTGGGAGTATGAAACTTCACCTTAGGAGCCAGTATTTCTTCATTCATGTGTCAAAGATGAGGTCTGATGACTTCATTCGTTTAAGAATAATATTTCTTTAGGAACTTTCCATTGATTGGCATCATCATCTAATCACCGTGTTGATTAATCAACCGGTATGCTCCATTTGAATAGGCCATCTCTACTACAATCGGACCCTCTCACTTTGATTGGAATTTTTCCTTGGCCTTATGCATCATGGCCATCAGTCGTCTGACTGCTAAGACTAGGTCGTTTTCTTTGAAAGTTCATTCTTTTACTTTATTGTCGAAGGCTCATGATATTTGTTCTGTATAAAGCTCTATCTGTTGTTGAGGCTTTAAGCATTTTTCATCCAACACTTCTAATTCTCATCGTCGTTGGCTGTGTTTTCCATCAGTGGTCATTCTTGTAGCTAATGATACCCAAAGGAAAAGAATCTAGATTTCTTGAGGCCAGATCGCCTCACACTGTACACTAAGGAGAATGGTGTGGCTCTTATTGGTGTTCTTACTATTGTCCAATAAGCTCATAGGCAAGCGCCCAATTTCTCATCCCAGTCACATTAACTTGGGGTGATGAATTTCTTTAAAAGCTTCTGAATGGTTTTGCTGAATACTTCTGCTTGGCTATTAGCAGTCGGGTTATATGGGGATAAAAGCACATTCTGTATTTTGAATTTATCACAGATTTTGATGTAGACACTACTAGTAAATTGAGAACCATTATCGTTGATGATCCGTCTAGGAACACCAAAATGGTAGATTTTGTGGTGTTTGATAAAGTTGACTGCATCGCCACCATTTTTACTTCTCTTAAAGGGATGGCTTCTGCCAATTTAAGAAGTAATCGGTTATAGCCAATATGAACTGATGTCCAATGATGGACATATGGGGCCGATAATATCCATTCCTCATGTTCGAATGACCAAGTAATCTTAGTAGGATGTAGGTTCTTTGGAGCTTGATATATGTAGTTGGCATGCACTGGTAGGCATGGCATCTCTTCTAATATGTCATAGTCTCTACCATCATCATCGGCTAGTAGAAACCCATCCTTTTTATCTGGTCTCCTAATTTCGGTCCCAACTGGTGAGCACTGCAAGCGCCATCATGAGTTTTTTTTAGCACTTCTTGTACTTCTTGTTGTAATAAGCATCTAAGTAAAACTCCACTTGGTGTTTTCCGATATAAAGTGCCTAGCTCAGTATTATAATGAAAATTTTTCACCTCTTTCCTTACTTTGGTGACTTCTTTGGGATCCTCCAAGAGTGCGAGGTCAATGAAGATGAATCGCCAATCTCATGGCTCGAAGTTCATCCCTAATGCATGTGCTTTATTTTCCTCAAGTATTTATTTGGGGAAAATAAACTCACGACTTCCAATCTCAGTGTGTTTACTGGATTTAGCAGAGAGCATTAATGTGGTTATGATGGAAGCCAAGGCATAAGCATATACATTTTTGTGTCGTGGCATATCAATGTAAAACTCCTCAAATGAGTTAGCGATTATTGTTGCCTAATAGTAAGATAGGAGATGTTCATATTTGACTTTATATTCTCCTCTTACTTGGTTTATTATGAGTTTGGAATCCCTATAAGTTTCCATAAGCTAAATTCCCAACAGTCACGCGATTGATGTTCCGTTAACAATGCATTGTACTCAAACACATTGTTAGAATAGGGCTAAATGAGTGAGTAGCCAGAGGGAATTACATAGTCATGTAGGGATATCAAGATTACCCCCACTCCAGCATATATTCTTCGAAAGAATAGCAGCCAAACTGGCTCTTTGGAGGTCATGCTGACTTCCGCGATTTCGTCTGGAATATCCTCATAAAGCTTGGAGGATTTCGAGACAGGATATTCTGCTAGGGAATCAATGTAGCATGTCCCTTGATTGCCTTTTGCAGTATAAATCGCATATTATACTGCAATAACGAAATTGACCAGTTGGCTAACTTGAAATTGAGTAATCCACGTTTAGTCATAAGTACTCTTAAGGAATTAATCTAAGAAATTATATGAACTGTTTGACCATGTTGCATTTTTTGAACTATGAACACTAGGGCCAAGCACTCATTTCCTACCAGAGTATAGCGATACTCGACACCTACCAAATTCTGCTAAGGTATTAAATGACTTGCTCGTGACCTAACTCATTGATTTGGGCCAATAGAGCACCAAGTGAATAGTCTATTGCCAAACATATATCAAAAATAACTTTTCTGATACAGGGGTTGCCAATATTGTAGATTTTGTGAGATACTTTTTGAGGTCCTCGAAAGCCTGTTAGCAAGTTTCATTCCAAACAAATGATACCCCCTTCTTCATTAGCCTAGAGAATGGTTGGCATCACTCTGAAAGGTTAGCTATAAATATTCAAATGTATGTTAGCCTCCCTTGTAATCCTTGAAGTTGTTTGAGGTTTCTTAGTAGCTGCATCTCTTAAATCACTTTCACCTTTTCTGGGCTAAGTGGATACCCATGGATATGACAACGTATTCAAAAAATTTACCACCAGAGACACCTAGAAAAGACTTAGTTTGGATTCATTTTTAGTTGGTGTTTTCTCATAATAACAAATACCATTTTTAGGACTTTGAGATGATCATCCTTGTTGCAACTTTTGATGGCAAGGTTATCCATATAGAACTCTACTATTTTATGGAGATGCTTGCAAAAAATTATGCTCATAGCGCATTAGGGTGTAGCACATGCGTTCTTTAAATCAAACGGCATAACCGTATAGTAGTATATGTCTAACGGTATTCTGAACAACGTGTGCTTCTCGTCTTCATGGTACATTTTGATTTGATTGTAACTATAGAATCCATCCATAAAAGATATCCTTTCAAATCTGTAGGTATTCTTGATTATGAAATCTGTTATTGGAAGTAGAAATTCGTTTTTGGGGCATACCACATTCAGATCTAGAAAGTCGATGCAAATTCATATCTTTCCATTCTTCATGGAAATATGAACAATATTTGCTATCTAATCAGGGTGCTGTTCTTTTCGGATAAAGCCGGATTGTATAAGCTTCTTAACTTCATCCTTGATCGACCCTTCGTCGGTTTTGTGATAATAATTTGGTTCTTTCCCTTCGAGCACAAATGAGCAAAGAAGATTTCGATATCCTTTGTTGAACTTTAATCCTGGCCTTTGGATGAAGTCATATCCTATTTTCTCCATCAATCACAATAATTTTGGTCCACAATGATAGAACTAAGTGGCTTCCTAATCTTCATCTTTACTATCATTAGATAGGGTCGCACATGATTGAATCCTTCCGAAGAGAATGTGTTTTTGATCAATCTGGCAAGCAGGCACCTTAAATACTACTCCATCAGCATTATCAATATTGATTGTTGCGTTATTGATAATCTGATTGGTAGGTGCATAGTTGTTAAAGCTTCAAAGTCTGAGAGACTATCAACATTAGTACTAGTAACTAAAGGTACAAAATTAGTAGCAACACTATATAAATAAGAAAATTTTATATTCTCATTAATCACCCACTCATCTGCACCAACGGCAATGTCTTTAACATCTAGGCCTTCAAGGCTTATATATTCATCCTTAGCAATAAATGTCGCGAGTTTAGTATCTGCCTCGTTACCACAATCATAGTCATCATGTAATGGTGGAGCAACTTCAGCACATTTAGCATACAAGAAAGCGTCGGCAAAGTAATTTTTGACCCCCTTAAAAGCAATCAAATTGCACACCACTCCATCTTCATCCACATATTTTATGCATTGGTGCAGAGTGGATGGAACAGCCATAGCATGAATCCATGGTCACCCTAGAAGGAGGTTATACGAGGCATCTGTGTCAATAACGTAGCATGTCACCTCGTCTTTTAGATCTCCAATCTGGCATCTCAGCTTGATCTTCTCCAAAAGATGGCTACCATTGGCATTGAAGTCAAAAATAATAGTGTTGGTCGGAGTCAACCTGTATGAAGGGATCCCAAGGAACTACATAAGCCTTTGTGGCTTAATGCTCAAGGCAGACCCTGGATCAACCTGGATCTGACCCACCTCCGTCAAACTGATATACCCTATATAGTACAGGGTATATTGTGTTTGATATTCTTTAGCTACATGTCCTCTGCCATGAATGTAATGCAAGGAGTGTGCCTCACCACCATGTTGCAGTGCGGGCATGCCTCCTTAGCCTCTTCTGGAAGATTAGCTAGAAAAGCTTCTGAATCTGTAAAAGTTTCCCTTAAAGCATCTCTTGTGGCCTTGGTAAGGCGTAACAACTCATATAGAGTTATTCTTACTGGTATATTTGCCAGCTAGGCCAGAACATCAAACTGAAATGTAAAGTTCTGCGCTTCAGTCGCATCCTTCTTTAGAGCTTGGTTGTCTTGAGCTCTTTCTACTTGCCTTTATTAGAAGTCTGCTTGGATGACTTCTTGTTAATCTCCACTGATGTCTTAGAGGGACCAACGTCTGCATTCTCATAATTATTGAGATATGGTTTTCCAGATCAAGTGCCTGGAAGAGACCCAACTTTATGCTCTACTACTAGAGCTGTTATTTCAGTTTTAGAGTCTGTTAGCTAAGCTGCATCATCTGGGTCCTTCTCAATTATAGCTGAGACGGCATTACATGTGTGTTGTCTCCTCTTCACTTAAAAACTCTTTTTGGACACCACTGTTGTCCACTGTTCATCTTCAAGAAGGTCCGGATGCATACAAAGGACCTCTTGTTTTTAGTAGTGAAAGGAGCTAGCCCTTTCTTTCGCCGATCATTGGGATCATAAATTGACCACACTAAGCTCGCCTTTTGGAATGGGCATGGCTCCAAATAGGACTTCTAAGGCACCAATTTGAAAGGTAGCCATGTTGGCTGTAACCATCTTTTGTTCAGCTCTGAGCTGAGTTACTCTAGCCTCGATCAATTCCTAATCTTATCCTTAAAGTTATAACAATCTTTAGTGAGGTGATCTATAATCCGGTGATATAGACAGTAGTTCGGATCATTAGATTTCTCAATTTTTTTGGGCCTCTTACTCTCTTGCAACTTAATCATGTTCCACTGGATGAGAAAGTTGAACATAATAGCAATGTGTTCATCTTTAAATTAATAATGCTTCTGAGGTCTAGATGGTCTTACAGGGCTTTTATTGGCTGACACTCCTTTTGGCTTCGGTGTGATTTCCACCGCCATTGTATCTTTCCCTTTGGAGTGGAAAGATTGGTGTGGGGCTTTATTTGCCATGCCTCTTCTTGTGGATCTCTGCTCTTTGAGGCTCTAAAGTATGTCTTTAGCTTGCTCACCCTGCTTGAGCAAGTCTTTCCAGAACATCGGTCGATAAGTTATTCTTGTAGGTCTTCATGAGAGCAGTCATCACACAGAGAGCTCTCAAAATTGCTCAATGAAAACTTTAACTGTCTCGCCTTCTCCTTGTTTTATTGCTAGCAATGATGGCATAGACACTTCAGCTTTATCCTCAAAAAATCAGGCTAAGAACTATCGTTCTACATCAACCCACAATTTTATGGTTCCTTGGGGCAACTACATGACCAAGAAAATGTGAGTCCTCGCAAAATACTCACAAATATCTTAGTTAGAGTCAGATCATGCCCCATTAAATGTCTTGTTTGCAACAGGAAATAGACGACGTGTTGTTGTGGAGAGCCTTTGCCATCAAATGACTCTCCATCTTCTCCATTTTCTCCACGTGAGGGTTGATAATGAAAACCATGTTCTCTACTTCATCACAGTTATAAGGTGGCTCCTCATTTTCGTTTTCTTCATCTTCATTTGCAAGTTGTTTTCCTTCCTTCCTATTGAATGTAGATGGTGAGAATTGACCTTTCTTAGTGTGTGCCAATAATTCGGCCAAAGTTGTTTCATTTCTTCGATTAACTCTTCTTGGTGCTTGAGTCTCTGTTCTTTTTTTCCAACTCTCTTTGAGACTTCATCTAGAAAATCAACCATGTTTACAATAGCCTCCCAGTCTTTAATTGAGTTGGAAGAAAAGGATGACACAATGGCTGAGTGTCTATCTTTTTCGTCATCAGATCCTTTGGCTAACCATTTATCCAATGGTATAGCAACTCCTTTCCTAATTTGAGTGTGTTGATACACACCCTCTGGTTCAATCGACACTCGTTATAGTCTTGGAGTGAATTTTGCATCTGAAGAGTCACTTCCTCAATTTGTTTGCCCTTGTTGACCATGTTGGATGTGGCAACGGGCAAATCAGCTATGGAGTACAACTTTTCTAAAGTCTGCCTTCTTTTCAGATCTATAATTGGATAAAAAAAAGATTTTTTTGACATATAGTTACAACTTGTTAATACGGTAGAAATTAACCATTCACACTAATATCGAGGAGCAGTTTGCATTGCAGTCCTCTTTTGAGTCATATATTCCCTCAAATCTTGGGAAATGTCCACATTCATATGTAAAGCTTGATGCTTACGCCCCAAATTCTGTTCGATACACGGAGAATTACCCCCATAGTATTGATTGGTTTGAATTATTTAAGAATTAACTAAAAATTCAGTAGTATAATAAGAACAGTTTACAAATCTTTTATGAGATCTTCTAGCATGCACTGGCATGCGCACTTGTGCAGGCCCCCCGCACCTCTAAAGTGCGCTTTAAGGACTGTTGCTAAGGAGGGCATGGAATGCGTGCCTCTACTGCAGTACTTAAAGGAGCGTGCAAAGGGCGCGCCTCAATATCTATGCAAGGGAGATAGTGCACTTCAGTTCTGCACAGGGAAGATGGAGCAGAAGCACGAGCTTAGTGCATAGATCTGAAGAGAAGCACAGAGGTGTGTGTGCGCCTGAAGAAGTGCTCGAAGATGCGGCCTCTTTGATTGTGCTTGAAGAGGCGTACGGAAGGGCACGCTCTACGCACGCACCTGCATAGGTGCACAGATGCGTGTGATCTGCTCACACGTCTAGAGGCACATGTGGATGCACTAGCTCCGTGGGCACACTGTAGACGTGCACAAAGCAGCACGCTCTGCATGCTCTCGGGCATGTGCAGATGTGTACGCTCTGCACACGTGCTTGCAGGCACGTGTGGATCCATGAGCTCTAACAGGCACACGTGACTGAGGCCATGCATAGAGCAGCATGTTCTACGTGCTTGCGGTTGGTTCTGTCTCCCGTGCAGTTTGTTCTACTATGTGTCCACTTGTTTCTACTGCACCCAGAGTTTTGTGCATGGACTTCTACATGTGTTGTCATCCGCTCTCAGCTAAAGCTTCTTTTGTATGGTTGAGACGCGCCCATTGAGCTTTGTGTCTTCTTCTGTGATCTTGATTTTTTTTTGTGAGCACGTCAAGGCTGAGCTTGGTTTGGCCATGTTCTTTTTAGTAAAATGGTTGTTAAGAGACGACTAAGTGATAGCAAATTCACATTTAATGCGAGTCTCGCTGTTGATAGACGATGATGATGTATCTTTGTTAGGAGGCGATAAAGCCTCATATTCATATATAGACGATGAATAGGAGGCGATAACACCTCATATTTTTCAACAAGCGATAATGCCTTCTCATTGCCAATGGACAATAAGGCCTCATAGTTTTTGGTTGTCACCCGATGATAATGCCTTGTGGGTTCGAGTAAGAAGAAATGGAGGAAAGATATTCTTTATATCTCTGCTGGTCAAATTCGAAGATCAGAGTCTCAACCACCGATCCAATCAGTTTGGCATTGGACTATACCACAACATTCTTTTTTACAAAAGAAGAGGCTCCCATTATAGCCGCCAACTTTTGTACACCCAAATTCTGGAAATTCCCGTTTATTGCCATTAATGAATTGATTACAACAAATTAAAAGGAAAGTTATAACTTAGTTTGGATTACAGGGACAGGAAAAAGAGATAACTCTGTTTTCTTTTGTTTTCGAGGGATCTTGGATAGCGGTGAAATTTCGTTGTGACCTTCCATTAACGATCCAAAAGTTGACTGATTCTACAACACCAAGCTCAGGCTGGAGAAAAAGAAGGATTTTTGAAGCGCCTTTATATTCTCAGTGTCTATGGATTTTTTTTTTTTTTTAGTTTGTGCATCTCTTCTCCCTTTCTCTATTAATAGATGGCAATTTATAGCTTTTTTGGAATGTAACCGTTCCACAAATCTCTCTGTAATTAGAGATCAGTTCGTGGGAGTTTGCAGTTGATCCTTTGGATCATTACAAAAAAACCCCACATGCAAAGGCAGGGCTTCAAAGCACACAAAGAGCACGAAGTGCATGCAGCTCCAGCGTGCACACAACTGGGCTCGAGGCTGCCCCAGGCGCACAGCCCTAGGAGCACGTGCACCAGGGCATGCTCCCCTGGGTGCCCATGCGCACCTGGCATGTTTTTTAACTTCCGGGTGCGTGTTCCTTAGCACGCACCCCTAGGTGCGCTTATGGATTCCACTCCCCTAGATGCGCTTCTGAGTTGCACGTGCCTAGAAAGCATGCTCATGCTGTGGATGCGTGCACTTCTGCGGATGTGATGCACTCATTTGAATGGTGTGCGCTCCAGGGCACTCAAGCGTGTATTCCTCAGCGTATATCCCTAGATGCACTTGTGAGAGCGTGTCAGGTATATGAATGCACTCCTATATATGGAATAAGTTCTTATGGAAGGCACACACCTCAATGTGAGCTTCACGGTGCCCAAGGGCATGCTCCTCGGTGTGCGCCCCTTAGTCGAGATTCTAGGTTGCGCGCGCCTAAGAGGCACATGTGTGCCAGGGATGCGTATGCTCCTAGGTATGAGATTCGCTCGTCTGTGAGGCACATGCTCCTCGGTGCATGCTGCTCAGCACCCTAGCGCAAATCCTTGGTGCATACCCTGTAGTTGCACTCTGTGGTGCATTTTTCCCGAAACGGGCATCTGACACTCTTGTTTTAGCTGATTATTCTATTTTTTTAGTGTCTACACTAGCATGTGAAGGCCCTTTTCTGCTTTTGGAAATTCTTGCCTAGGTTGAAATGGAAGTTAGAATATAATTTATTGACAATTTAGGCAATGTGACTATTGTACCATGCTATACGTTCCTAAAGAACAATCTCGGATTGCTTTAGCTATTAGAAGGGGGAAATAGGCTTAAGGAAAAGTAATAACATTAAATAGCAGATAAAAGGGAGGGGAACACAGTCAAATTTTGGGCATGAGGCATATTTTCCATTCGCATTTATCTCACGTAAGACTAATCCATACTATATATTCCACCAATTTGATTTATAATTTAGAGACAATTTATGCCAAGAGAATATAAGCCTTAGAAAGGAACAGACTATAAAAAGTGTAAAATACATTCGAAGATCCAAACCCCCAATCAATCAATCAATCGTCAACTAAGGTTGCATCTTGTTGACAATACAAGCACCTCACACAAGCACCTAATCACCCATGCCTCACATACACATCATACTCCACCACAACATTCCTAGTGATGAGGCTAAAGTTATGCATCTTGGCTAGTGCATACCCCCTTGCGAACCTGAATTTGTCGCTCCCTCCCACCACCAGCATCTCCCTCACCTCATCAAACACTGGATTCCTCCAAAGAACCAATAGCGTGCTCCCATTGTACTCTCCGTCCTTGAGCACAAAGTTCATGGCCATATCAGCGCAGCATCCTCCTTGGATGCAAGCGTGTACATGCCCGTGCATACCCTAGTAGCTTTGAGTCTTGGTCGAGCCCTTCGGTCAGAGAGTCGTCCATCACGATGACAGCACTGAATCCAATGCGTGATACAGATGTCATGAGGGACTACGAGACGCAGATTGCAGTTGGGCTAGTTCCGACTACTATGTTGTGGAAGAAGTAGTGGAGGTGTGTCTCCTTCTCAAACTTGGAGACTGAGGAGGAGACAAAGAAGAAAAGGAGGAGGAAAGTGAGAGGAAGTGATGAAGAAGCCAAAGGTGCAGATGATGAAGTGTGATGCAAATAACCATGTTGTTACATGACCATAATCATATGTTAGTGGAGGTGTTAGTGGAGCCTAGTTGTTAGGGAATTTAGATAGTAGTGGTAGTTGAGGATATCATGTCTTTAGGAATAGATACTACATGATCTAATAGTGGGTAGTAGTGGGTAGGCCACTTAGTGTCAGCTAGTTTATTTAAACCCCATATATGTCCGTATTATTCTGTGCCTTAGAAAAAATTTTGCTTCTCATACTATGATATAATAGTTTTTCTTATCTTTGTCCACTTCATTTGTTCATTCTTCTCCAACATTCTTGGCATCAGAGCCATGTTTCAACAAAGTTAGTAGTTGCGGCGTGCTGCGGAGACCTTGCCAAATCAAAATATCTTCGCCTAAAAAGTTTGGATCTATGTGGGATTCAAAGAGAGGTAAATTTTGTAATTGATTCACCATGTCTAATAGGATGAGTACATTTAACTTCTCTACGCCTTTGGTGACAATTTTTTATGGAGATAATTATGAATTTTGGGGTATCAAACTATGACATTTTTCATTTCTCAAGATTTCTCGGATTTGATTGAGAACGGATATAAAGAATTAGATGTCAAGGCTCAGGAGAAGGAGAAAGGCAGAATGGAAGGAGCTATGCAAGAATGATGCAAAGGCTCCGCTAGTGCTGCAGCAGGAAGTGTCCAAGCCCATCTTCACTCATATTACAAGTGCCCAAATGTCAAAAGATGCCTAGAACATATTGAAGTAAGAATTTCATGGTGATAAGAAGGTGAAGATGGTAGAGCTTCAAACATTTTGGCGAGAATTTGAGCCTTTTTCTAAGAAGCCAAGTGAATATGTCCAATATTTTTTCTCTATAATTTCTGTTATTGTTAATCAGCTAAAGTCATATGGTGAGGATATTGTTAATCAAAAAGTTGTAGAGAAAATTTTAAGGAGTCTTCCACCTAAATTTAAACATGTTGTTACTGCCATGGAGGAGTCCAAGGATCTTTCTATTTTTACCATTAATGAACTAGTGGGTTTATTGTTAGTGCATGATGAAAGGGTGAATAGGTCAACATAAAAGAACATTGAGTATGCTTTTCAGTCAAAATTAGAGGTTTCCAAGAGAAGGAAAAATAATAGAGGAGGCCATGGTAGTGGCAGCTTTTGTGGACGAGCCAAAGGCTACGGCAAAGGGCAGGTGACAGCGACCACCAGAGCTCTGAAAATGTTGAGATAAGCAACCAAAGGCATAATCAATACCAGAAAAGAAAGCCACAATGTTACTACTATAAAAAGTATGGTCATGTTGAGTCTAAGTGATGAGTGCCATATATTGCATATTTATAACCTTCATATTACCTATTTTTGTATATAAATAATACTACTCAGGATTTTTAGTGTGTTTTTCAGAAATTTTATTTATACAAGGAGATGGCATGAAATTAGAGCCGAATTAGGAAATCAAGTCCAGAAAAGAGTTTAAAAAAAGCAAAAACTATAAGATTAAAATACTTCCGAGAGTCAAAAGTGAAATACAGTTAAGAAAACCAAGAGTATGAGATATGAGACTCATGCAAGAAATTTCAAGCCAATATCTCAAAAAAGTGCAGCCAATTAGCAGTAATTACCGCCAAATAGCAGCCCAAAGTGGGCCCCACAAGCTGATTTTTTCCTGTGGTTTCGTTGTAATTTTGTAGTTTTTCACTTCTGTTAGAATTAGGGTTTGATTTTCGAAGTCTATATATTGGTCGTATCCTTGTATTCTAGGGGAATCCTGTAAGTTTTGTACTCGTTTTTAAATTAATAAAATTAGGGTTTTACTGAAGGGGTGATGGTCATAATACCGTGCTCCAGAGGTAAGCCAATGCTTTTAATTCTTTATTTGCTTTTTAGATAGAGTTAATTACTTTCTAATATAGATTTATTTGTTCTCTAGTTTAGATTTATTTGCTTTCTAGATTAGATTTAATTGCGTTCATGAATAAAAATAAGATTTTGCTTACTAGAATTATGTGTAACTAATTTTCTTTAGCCCTAGGATTTAGATGAAGTTAGTTTAATAGATCTAATATGGATTTATCTCATTTTCTTCCTATAAATAAATAAAGTTATGATTTTTTCTATAAATAAATAAAAGATAGAGTTCACAAATCATAATTTTTTGATAGATTATGCTTAATTAATATTTTGATAATCTATGCTTAGATGAAGTTTGGAATTCTTATTCTTTATTTATTTTTAGAATTGTAACGCCCCCGTTTTTCAGCTGCTTCCCAAAACGGAAGATGCTACTTATTACTTACACTAGACAACCCAACAGTCACAGGATCTTAGAATAATCATAACTACTGCCACAATCAGATAAGTAAATAACATGTGTGAAACTGAAAAGATTTGATTTATATAAAAAGTTTATTACATAAAATGGCACACTGCTTTAAATATGAACACAAAAGATTCAAAGAGAAAAGCAGTGCCCAGACAAAAGGAAATATAAACAAAATCTACAAAAGTTTTCCAGGGGTACTCGCTTGCCTATTTTCACTCGATCTGTCCAACGAAGTACGAGTTCTCAACTTGGGTTGGATCCCTATCTTCACATTCCATCTGGGTTCAAAACCTAGGAGATTAAACCCGGCAAGTAATACATTTAAAAAGACGAATTGTGTACTATCATAGTACATGAATATCAGTGTGCATGAGCATGTTATGTCAGTGTTATTTGTGTGCATATAAATTAATATGAAGCCAACATATAAATTAACATGAAGGCAACATAAAAATTAACATGAAGGCAAGCATAAATAAATGCATAACATGATAATAACTACTCTATCTATTTAATCATATAATCTATTGGTCTCAGTTATCGTCCAATTTAATTTTAGAAATTGTATTAATGGATAAAATAGCGCTATTCTCCATTGTCGTATAAGTGCTCGTACATACCTGGGACCCGGCCCCAATATTCATGGCGCTGAACCATGACATGCCGCTAGGCACTCAATCACATTCCGTACTGTATTACAGTACGGACATACCACTCTGGGTAAATATCAATTGGTGATCCAGTAATCACCCAGGCCGCTGCAGTAAAAAAATCCCGGCCCTAACAAGACAATCAATTCTTATACGGCAAGGCTCTTATCCATCATATAGTTTCTCCCATCTCCGTGTTCATATTGAATTTTGCACATGAAAATTTTATAATCTTTCTTCAATTATTTTTCAATTCATGATAACATGCTTGCATTTCCATGACTGTACATGACATGTAGTATCATAACACATGATCTGTAATATTAAAACATATGACTTATAATATCAAAGCACGTGGCATGTAAAACACATGACTTGTAATATCAAAACTCGTGATATGTAAAACACATGACTTGTAGCATGATAAATTAACACATGATATATTAGTACATATAATTTATAATATCAAGGCATATGACTTGTAGCATGATAGATATTAGTGCACAAATATACCACAGTGCATATCATCAAAAATATTACAATAATCTGCTTTCATTATCAGTGTCAATTAATAACCCAATTTGGGAATCAAGTGAATCATATAATAATACTGCATTATTATTTTTTTCTTTCTTTCTAAATGCAAAATTATTTTTGCATGGGTTGCATGCAAAATTATTTTTGCATGCAACTGAATTATATATATATTTTTGCAAATATTAAAATAAATAAATAAAACAAATATCATGATATTTATATATATCAAAATTAACACACTAACTTGGTTTAGTTTTCAATATCAAAATATCAACCAAATATTTTTGCAAAATAAATCACGTATGCACATATAAATTAAATACAAATTAAATAAAGAATTATACAAATTGAATAAAGAAAAAGATGAATGAAAATATAGCAGTATTACTTGCCTTGGCTCGATCTCGAATATTTGGTTCGAATACTCGGTTCCGTTAGATTTTTTCTATCCTTTCTCTTTTATTTTTATTTTTATTTTTTTTTCTGCTGTTGATTTTGGCCGAGAGGAGAAAAGAGGGTGAGAGTGGGTTATGTTGCGTTTGGCCGAAAGTCAGAAGAAGAAGAAGAAAAAGAGAGTGAAGTGTTTTGTAGAGGGAAAATAATTCAAGGATAATTTCGTAATTTAACCCCACACATTCGCCACATAATGTATTTAGCTTGCCACCCTTTTCTCCACTCGACAGCACACCACTGAACTCTCTTCTCTTGACAACAAAGAATGAGGTGGGAAGATATTATAAAAATTTATTTATTTAATAATTTAATAATTTCGGTTTCGTGTAACATTCTCCAAATACTATCAAATTTATGAAGGACGTAGTGCTCAACGAGAGGAACACTAAAAAATTATCCGTTTGTTATTTCGATGTCCGGAATAAATGAACCGAAATTCTGAAATAATTAGAAAGATAATTTTAATTTTATTAAATTAGCAATTTTGGGAGTATTTTTCGGCCTCGTAAGAAAAATCTCCAAAAATTCTAAATATTACAAAACTAATAATCGCGACGACCGAATGTCATTTGGGTTTGTGGATTTAAAGTTATGTTAACCGAAAGCTATTTTGGTGTCCAAAATTGACTTCAGTTGACTTATTCGGCACCACTAGCAATACAGATAGCTCGAAATTTGGGGTATTACAAGAATTATCAATAAATATTTTCCTATAAATAAATTAAAATTGGATAAACTTGTAAATCTAATTTCTTTGATAGGTTATACTTAAGTTCGGTCTTTTGATAGTCTATGTTTAGATTATGATTTGAAGTTTATTTATTTTCTTTTGTTTATAAGATTTTCTACTTGATATGATTTGTTTTTAAGAAAGGTATTTTCTTTGATGGTCTATACTTGCACATCACTTGATATGTCATACTTAGGGGCACTTGATTAAAATCAAATTAAAAAGATCACCTTTTTTATATGTTACTTAATAGTGCATAATTAAAAAGATACAAAGAATGAGATAATTTATTATTAGGCTATTATTCTAATGGATTCGAAATCCTAAGCTAATCTCTAGAATTTAAAACTCATCCTTCCAACTTAGAATTCTTTGTTAATCCACTTGAACTAAAAAAATAGTAAGAAACGCAAAACACCTTAGATCACTGTGGGACGACCTATATAGCGCTACAACCGACACTGTGCACTTGCAGTAATTTAACACAACAAGTTTTTGGCGCCATTGCCGGGGATCGACGATATTTTTCTTGCTTTTTCTAAAGTTTTACGGGTTAACAATGTGTGTTGAGTGTGCAAGGAATAGAAATTGCAGATACAGGAGGACAAATGGGTTCACAAGAGCCTCTAAACTAAGCAGCAAAAATCAGAGAGTCAAGCTCTCTGATTTAGCTGCTATTTGGCAGCTAAACCCGCCATTTAGTGGCCTATCAGGTACACTCTGAGTCTACTTTTCTCTAGTTCTGTATTTTAGTTCCCTGGTTCTAAAAAAAATAAAAAAAAAACAATCAATCTTTTTTTTATTTCTTTTCCATCTCTCTCCCTCTCCACCTTTTTCAAAAAAAATAAAAAAAATATTTCAAAATCAAACTGGTTGCTATCATTGTCGTGATCTATATCATAATTATTATCAGTGTCCAGAGATAGGAAGTTCGTTAGGATTAGGTCATAATAAATTTCACAACACATATAATGATCCACGAGCACTTCTTATACACAAAATTACAATTATGAATCGATGAATAATTCTAATTTTGCATATAATCAAGAGCCGTATCAAGAGAGTCCTCCATCTGATCCTTTCTTTATGGGCTATTCATCTTCATGTTCTACATTCAATCATGAACAAGATATTCAATTGAACATGTTAGATGAAATATTAAAAAGATTAGAAGCAAAGTATACATTTCATGAGAATTTACCTACAATCACTTCATATTTGTCATCAAATATGTACACAGATCTATCATATCCACCATCAAATTTCACTCATGATCTCGAGATGCAATTATTTAAGAAAAATAAGAGAAATTACGATCATGAGTCTGAGGAACGAAGACGTAGAATAGAGGAAGATATAGAATTTTGCTAAAATCATCATCTCAAAAATCATCCTCTCAAATTGAATCTTGTATGGAAGATCTTTTCAAAGCAATTTCTCAAACTAAACTTTTTGGAGATGAAACATCTAATAGTTTGAACATATCTTACTCCAACAAGCAACCACTTCAGTCATCTTTTGAAGTAGATATAATTCAAAATGAGTTAAATAATTTTGTGCATGATGAGTCTATAATTCAACATTATGATCAACCTATTTTAGACCATTGTGACAATAATTATGAAAAAATTAGTGATAAAGAAAATATTTTGCTTGATAATTTACCTCATGGTGAGCTTACTAGTGACACATTATCATTTGATTCTTTTGATGAAAATTATGAAGAAATTTATGTAGAAGATTTTTTATCCCTTTATAATAACTTGACTGATGATAAGTCCACTAGTATGCCATTTTATTTTAGAATTTTGATAACAGGATTGAAGAAAATTTGCATGACAAGCCCACAATAATTGAAGAACGGAAGGAATATCAAAAGGAAGAGGTCATGATACCTAATGATTTGGAAGGACGATCCAAAATCGAGCTCATGATTCTGCTATATCAAAGTGAGTATGTTATTTCACATTTTGATAAAACCAAAATACTTACTGCCATGAAAGATACTCGTGGGTCGAATATGGACGGTAAAGGTACGCTTTCTAACCTCAGAACTTTACTATTAAATATAAGAAAGAAGGGTAGAAATAAATTGAGAAAAATCAAAAATAAGATTGAGAGATTAAATGCAAAACCTACAAAAAGACTAAGTTTATCCATATTAAAATGTAAAAGGACACACTATAAGAGTGGAAAGCGATCAAGAGGTCGTAACCGTTTGAATTTTCTAATAAGTGTATAATATTTGTATAATAGTTTTCTTATTTATTTTACCATTCTTGGTTTGTGTATGAGAGCACATACAAGTTTAGGTGTGGGGGAGTGGATTAGGATATTTTTTTTGTGTTTTTCTAAGATTATAGTTTTTTTTTAGAGTTTTTATTTTATTTTTGGGTTTCTTTATTTTACACTTTGGGTAGTTTTTAGGGTAACCAACTAAAAAAATTAAAAAAAAACTGAAATAAAACTAAAAAAAAAAAAAATAAATTATCAACAAATTTATGTATTTTTATCAATAGATCAACTAATTATAGATAAAGGAACAAATTTAGATTTGAAATTGGATAGGAGAGTAGATTGGATGATACACTTTGAATTTTATAAATAAAAAAACAAAACCTAAAAAATAAATACCGCTAACAGTAGTTTTGAGGAAAGTATACATCTATTTTTTACTTCACAATAGTTTATTAGGTTAAGCACAAAGATGATAACGATTGAGTAAGTCTTCTCTCTCTAAACAAAAAAAAGTGAACAAAATAATGGGGTGCGCTTTGTATTAAGGCAATAGCCTCGAGAGTGATAAAATGATGGGGTGCGCCTGGTATTAAGGCAATAGCCTCGAGTGTGACAAAAAGAGTATGATCCAAGTAATCGGGTATTTTGCGCCTAAGTAAGCGTGAATATTCGCATGAAAGGTGAAATATTCTAAAAAAAGAAAAATAAAAATAAAAATAAAAGAGTATGAACCGAGTAATCGTGTACGTTGCGCCTAAGCAAGTGTGAATATTCGCAAGAAAGGTGAAATATTCTTAAAAAAAAAAAAAAAAAAAAGGAAAAAAAAGAAAAAAAATTGTTATGAGAGAGGAGTTGAAGATCTAATCTCGGAAAAGAGGTTGGAGTGGTCCAAACATCTGTCTATTGTGTAGGAAGGTGGAGGAATCAGCCGAACATATTATGCTTTCCTATTGCTATTCCAGAAGCGTTTGTGATTTGAGTTCCAGGTCATTAGGATTGAATGTAAATGTAGCTTTAGATACAAACCTTTGGAGAAGACTTAACAAAGAGGGCAACGATAATCGTAAACTTAGAATTGTTATTACTGCATTTTGCTGGATCATGTAGAGAGAGAGAAATGACAGAATATTTAATAACAAAAATCATTTTATTCAGTACTATATGAGACTCACAGTTTGTGATTTTACTATGTAGACAGGTGTCCCGTCGAATGAGAAGAGACTCCATTTATCATACGACAATTCAGGAGAGGAGATGGATGGCTCCTCACCACAGGAGGAGTAGGACGACACTTTCACGGCGCGACGGGTGTGGGTCCGAACCCATCGTTTTGTTACAAGAGTGTCATGCTTTTGTTCTGCAGTGTATCATTTTGTTGTTTTAATTTTATTTGTAGTTTTATGTAGAGACTCTGGCTTGTGGACCAATTGAGGCCACCTTCTAGGGTGATCAAAACTTTGATGGTTCTATTATTTTCTCTTTAATAGAACGCGGAGGGAGTTATCCCGCCGTTTATCGTCAAACAAAAACTATCACCTTTGTTCCGAAATGGCAACAGTTTTATAAGAAATCAATGGCGGGGACTAGGGGCCACTGGACTAGTTTTGTTTCTATTTTCATTTCCTCAATTTTATATCAACAGAGATCATCCAACACCTATTTGTTCATTTATGAATCATCAATTGGCAATTGTCTATCATATAAATCACCTAAACTCGAGGGAGGGAGTGGGTAGTTCGAAGTGTGGAGGTTGAAAGATACGAACTCAAGTGGCTTTCTCTAGAGCATGCGCATCCAATTATGCAAACTAAATTTTTAGTAGAACCGTATACTAGACAAGTCAGACAAGCCGGCCTACTTAATCATATTCGCTGTACGGCTCATTTACGTCCGTCACCTAGAAGTACCCTGCAATACCCTTATGGGAAATTCAATTTTAGCACACCACTTTGCTCATTGAGCTCACCTTCCTTAGTGGGAGATTAGTCTCCCGAGCGGTTTTCGCATTTAATCCCAAAATAGGTTTCACTTCGTTCAAAGATTAATCTCCTATATGAAATAAAGAATATGGTCAGCATTTTTTACAACTTTAGAAGGTAGGCTCAGTGGATCACGGGCTCAGTGGTCATCCCTTTATGCGTGTATAAGGGAGACGGGTTCAAGAATGGAAGACCATCCAAGTCACCTATGCTCTAGTGAGTCTCTATAAAAAAAGTATTATCCACAAGTGTTTTTCTTTTAAGAGGTATTTTCTAGTGAGTTCTGAAGAGAGTTTTGTATCCTAAATTATTATAGTGGAAGTTATTTGAAGTTTGCCCCGTAGTTTTTCCTTTCATATCGAAGAGGTTTCCATGTAAATCTTGTGCTTATTTTATTCTTCTCATGTGATTGTTTATATCGAAGAGGTTTCCATGTAAATCTTGTGCTTATTTTATTCTTCTCATGTGATTGTTTATCTTATCTCTCATTCTCGCTCAACACACATTGTGGGAATTGGAATGCTTATTTTTTTTTTATTTTTTGTTTTTCTAAAATTTTGTATCTAGTTTTAAATTCTTTTATGTTAAAGAATAATTTAATAATTTTCCATTAGTTAGGGTGGTTTCTAAACAATCAAGGCTATTTACGGGGAGTTTCTAAAGGAGCACACCACTTATCCTAGTGAGCCCACCTTTCTTAGTGGCATACCCACTCTTTTAAAAAAAAAGGATTTTTTCTAGTGAACACGCCACACTTCTCCCAATACCCTTTCTTCTTTCTTCCACAGTGAGCATACCACATTTCCAAAACCGTCTCTCCACCCCTCCATCTCATCTCCTTTGCACCCTAGCCCCGCTGTCCTAGCCCTGTCGCTTGCACCCGACGCCGCCACACTCTCCTTGCCCAATGTCCCATAGCCCCCATACCTTCCCCGCACTCGCTGTAATGGAAATAATACCGTCTGCGATATAATCTTGAACGAAAAATAATACCGTCCAGGATCTAATCTCGGACAATATTAATATCTATTCTCAGACAATATATGATACTGCCAAGAATCTAACTTCCAACATAAATAGAATGGAGATTGAAGATAAGAGCATTAATGTCAAAAACATTCGATGACAAACTTATTATATTAAGGAAAATTCTATTTGCACATGAAAATTTACTCTTCACGTACTGTTTTAAAACTTATAAATAATTATAAATTTACCACTTATTTTTTTGACTAAATTACCCTTCATTCTCATATATTTTTAACTCCATACTCATGATTAATATCCCCTGCTAATTTTTTTTTCTTAAAGAAAATTAGTATTGTCAATAAATTAATAAATAAAAATTGAAGAGATGGTGGAGATTTGCCTGTTGCTTGACGCCCATGGGCCAGATGTCGCCGTAGGTGACCTCCCAGCTAAAGAAGCAGTAGGGGTCTTCGGCAGTGGAGAGGGAGATGAGAAGGCCTACAAGGAAAGAGGGTTTTCTGTGATTGTTGATAAACATTGCCTTAGATATCAAAACCGTTGCTAAATTTATTTGCAATGGTTTTGAAATCCATTGTGCTTGCCACCATTGCAAATAATAATAGCAACGGTTTTGATTAAATATTGTAATGGTTGTTAGAACCGTTCCGTAATAATAAATTTATAATGTTTAAATTTAACCGTTGCGATCTTCGATGCAACGATTATTATAATTGTAGCATTAAAATGTTGCAACTCAATAGTAACAGTTGTAGATAAATATTACAATATTTCTGCAACATTTATCAGAAATTGTTGCAATTCATACTAACCTATTACAATGGTTATGTAAACCGTTGTTAATTAAACATGTCTATTACAATGGTTAAAAAAACTGTTGCTAGTTATACATATTTATTACAATGGTTATAGAACCCATTTGTCAATTAAACATGTCTATTACAATGGTTTAAAAACCATCGCTATATATACGTATTTATTACAATGGTTTTAGAAACTATTAAATTTTATATATTCCTATTATAATATTTATAAAAACTGTTGCAGTAGGTTCTATTAAATTGCAATAGTTTAAAACCGTTACTAATTTTTTGATAACGGTTGGCAAAAAATATTGCATGCCAAATAACAACATTTACTAATAATCATTGCTAACTTTTTGCAACGTTTATGGGCTACCATAGCTTATAAATTATAACAACTCCATAACCGTTGCGATTATAAATATATATGTCACTGCATATTATATTATTTGCTGTACACAAATATATCTACAAAATATTCATCAGATGAAATACATCAACAACAACAACATGAGCCCATTTAAATGTCCCCAGCATGTTGGATTAGGCATTCATATACAAAATAGGTATTAACAATTTAAATAGAACAATAAAGAGACAAATGAAGTTAACATAATCATGTTTGACATATGTAATAATTCAAAAAAAATAAGTACAAACTATTATTCTAAATCAAAAACTACAAATTGAACTCAAAATCATAACAATGGATGTTCTTACAATAAAAACAAAATATAATTAATAAGTTTTACTAGATGAAATTAAATAAAAACTTCATGTATTGTCCCTTTCTATGTCATTAGTATCTTTCCCTCTTTTTATATTAGGGTTATCATCATCTTGGCCCACCTACAAAACAAATTTACAAGAATAAAACTTGAGACTATATACACCCATACTATATGAATACATAAAAAACTAAATTTCAGAATTAATAAATTGGATTTATAATAATTAAAACTGAGAGTTACAAAATTAACCAACCTATTCAGAATTATCTGTGGCAGTAGATGTATATTGTTTACATATCTGAAAAGTACTTTCTGCTTAAAGAGACTGTGGGACAGTAGGTAGAGGACTATTAAATGAATCAGATATCTGGATATTTAGATTAACTTATTTTATTTGAGCTAATATGTCTTGCAATCCATTCATCATTTCGTACTTCCTCTCCATTGCAGCTACTCTCTATTCTCTACCAAGTAGTTCTATGATGGCATCATTAGATAGAGAACTCATTGTTGGTTTTCATAAATTTGATAGTGTAATATCCTTTTCATATTGTGGTACTTGGCCGGAATGGTATTTGAAGACTTTCTTTATAAAAGTATCCCTGTTTATTTTATTTTTGGATGTTTCTGATGTCTGTGCAGTTATCTGGTCTAACTCAGACTTTAAATAATATAGAAAATTATATTAATATTTTGAAATTTAACATTCCATATATATAAATTTGAACATAGAAAAAACAATTCAAGATACGTTAGTTTCATTATCAATATTTAATATTTCATCCTTTCTCTTGTGAGTCATGATAAACATCTCCTCAATATTATTATGCAAGAGGGATCTATTTTTCTTATGATCTTCTCCACCATCTGAAAATTCAGTGTTATAAGATTCTATACCCTCCCTATGGAAATGCAAATTCTTTTATGTTGGATCAATACCTTTAATTATTAAATGACTATACACATACTTTCCATTTTGTCATGCACAATTGTTGCACTCTTTACATGGGCATAAAATGTATCCTTCTTAAGTTGTATTAGTCAGAGCAAAATTCAGAAAACTTAAAACTCCATCAACATATTTTTGGGTGGTTCTATCACAATGCATCTAACTTTTGTCCATTTCTTATTAGACTATTATCTGTAAATTAAAAATAACGAAAGATAAAAATATGTCAGTGATTACATTAAGTAGGACAAAGTGATACAATAATAAATACTTATTAGATTGTGATGTAGAAATAATTAATTTTTTGTAATTTTTAATGAGCTGTGGAAGAAAAAAAAGAAAATGAAAGATATTTCTTCTTGTCTTTTCCTCTCCCAAAACAAAAGGGTCACCTTTCATATTTTCTGGCCCTCACATGAACAAGTTTCTATAACTTCAAGATTATGTCTAATTAAGCATCGATAAAGATTATGTCTAATTAATCAAATATACTACTGATCGCCCAAGTCCAAGGCAAAAGTAGGATATATATCATCTAATATTAAATATTTAATATTTTTCCCTTGATCAGGAGAATTTTTCTGCAATTGTAATTCTCATTTGATCTTTTACATCTGGATGGATAATTCTCGTATACCATACTATTTACTAATGGTTGTTATTCGTTGTCTTGAATCCCGTAGGCAGTCTGATTTCTTACCAACTTTGACCCGCCCATTAATCTTATTATCGCTTTTATTTGTTTTTACATATTCAAACTCGCATCCTTTTTTATTTTTTATTATTTCAATGTCAGCACATCCTTTATCCCAAATTATTGGGGCAGGTTGGATACATGGATCCTTTTTTTCCACTCCGCTCAGTTAAGGACCATTTTCATAGGTAACTCCTATGTTCCTTTTTTAATGCTTCCATCTGTAATCATTTAGACCTGTCTCTAGTCCTCCCACATTTATAGATTACAATTTTCTCACTTTTTCTAAGTTAGCATAAAGATCTTTGTTACACATGTCCAAACGATCTCAACCAGTTCTCTCTTTTTATCCTCAACCTGATCAAATTCTAATGTCCTAGAGATGTACTCATTTATTATTCATCTTTTAATGTTTTACCCCTCATCCATATTAGTTTATTTTATATTATTAGAAATAATTAAAATTTAAGATATTAAACTGTCATGTATATGATGATTCCAAATGAATTGATTGTATAGATGATAACAATATATAATGTTCTGACATTGTGATACTAGTATTTCCCACATTTTCACAGTGGCAAACAGTAAAGAAACTTGAAAGGCTTAAAGAAAGGGAAATTTTGATCCAATAAAAACTACTACAAATTAATGAAAAGGGACCTCATATGAGATTTTTTATAAATTGAATGTCCTAAACTTATTGAGAATACAAATTGAACTCATACCATACTACAAACTTCAATAAATCGGAAGGCTGTAGAACTACTCAAATTCTAATAAAAAGCAAATAAATTAAATTCCTTTAGAAATTGCCAAATCTACTAAGAACTTTCAAGCTTTGAACATTGTCTTACATTAGATGCCCCTGCTTGCAAAAGTTCTTTCCTCAAACTTTGTTTTGAGTTGACAGAAACAAACATAGCATTTTAGACTCAAACATGTATATCACTTTCAAAATTTTCATTTATCTCCAAATGAGAAGTACAAATCCCATGTCAACCCTTACAATAACTCGGTGTTATAATGTGTAGGACACACCCATAATGTCTTTAATTGTGAATTGGCTTTTATTATCGTATCAACCTTCGTTCCATATATCTCTTCCTATAGTGGAAATTAATGTCATGAAAAAAAATTTAAAAATGGCTATAAGTTTCGGGTGACAATTGAAAGATTTGGAAGACGATAGTCAGTGTTGAAAACGGTGTAGAATTGTTGAAAACAAATTGGGATATGGTGAAGTTGATTATGCAATAATCAATAAATATGAATGTATATCAACGTGGGGTTGTTCAATTCATATGTTGAAATGAGTGGAATAGATAAGCCACATTACAAAGTACGATAAATTAAATGTGTTACCTTACTTGCGTGTTCGTGCAGAGGTGAAGGCGGAGGAGGATCACAGCCACATGCGTGCACTGGCTGAGGCGGAGGCAGATCACAGCCGCATGCGTGCACCGGCTGAGGCGGAAGTAGAGACGTTTGGTGTGTGTACTGTAGAGGTGGAGGCGACCGTGAGGCGTTCGGCGTGGGCGTGTGTGTTGCAGCTGCATGCGAGAGAGATCGGGAAAGAGGCGGAGGTGGTTGGATCGAGAGATTGGATTTTGAGAGAGAGAGAGAGAGAGAACGGGAGAAGTTTGAGAGAGAGAATGGGAGAAGCTCGGTTTTACGAGATAGAGAGAGAGAATGGAAATTAGGGTATATTGAGGAGTGGAAACGTCTTGTGAAGAGATAAACCGTAGGATATTTATAAATAATTTTTTAATTTTAAATAAAATTAAAAAATTATTTTTTTAAAACTAATATCTCATGTAAAAATATAAATTAATTAGATTACATAGAAAGTCAACTTATATATGTTTAAAAATATTTCTTAAAAAACAAAATTACTATTACATATTATATATTTCTAAAACATATATAACATATTTGTAGAATTAAAACCTAGATCTATGATCTATTATATATATATATATATATATATATATATATATATATATATATATATATATATATATATATATATATATATATATATATACATATATATATATATATATATATACATATATATATATATATATAAGAAAAATGGAAATGAGCTGATAGCCCAGGCAAGTTACCTGAGCTGCAGTTCATTTCAACTATCTCCAATAATGTTTTTTGAAAAAAATTCTTTTGGATTATGAGCTCGACGCCTTAGGTTTCACTCATATCCAATTTCTTGGGTTTTAATTTTGATTTGGTCATCTATCAAGCTAAGACAAAATTAACGGTTTTCAATAAATAAAACATTTTGTATGCACTTGATGAAAGCTTAAATAAACTCCAAAATTTATGATACTTAATCTGAAAAAAGTTAAGGAGGTAGAGATTATAATTGTAAAAAAATTTGAAAAAAAATTATTGGATCATTATAGTTTTTTCGCTAGCTCACGTAACTTTTCCTGAGCTGGCAGCTCACCTACAGTAATCCCTATATATATATATATATATATATATATATATATATATATATATATATATATATATATATATATATATATATATATATATATATATATATATATATATATATATATATATATATATATATATATATATATATATATATATATATATATATATATATATATCTATTTATTCTTCATCTTGAAGATGTTGAGGAACTTTTGTTTAATATGGAGCGAAAATTCTTGTAGATTAAAAAGTACCAGGGAAAAATACTTCATACTCTATTTTTGAAACTGAGTAAATTCTTATATTCAACCACATGCATGGGATCAAAGTTTTAATTAGAGTTTATTATTAATATGAATAAGATATATTTTATGCACAAATAGTATATTCTCAGTTTGTGAGAAATATCCTAACAAACTTAATTATTTTTTTAAAAAAATCTAATATTTATACTTTCGATAAATTATGTAACATCAATATATCATTTTTTTCTCTTTTAAAAATGATGCATAAGAAAAATAATAAATTGAAAAAAAATCAAAATAAAGGAATAAATTTTTTAAAATATATTTTATTTCTGAATTTTTTTTATTTCTAATTATATGGTTAAATGGCTAATCCTCAAAATTGTGAATAATAATTTGTTAAGAAATAATGAAACTGAAAGAATAGCATTCTTGTTGGCTTCATATAAAAAATCGGTGAAATCTGAGTCGCTGATATCACTACCTACCATGATATTAGGCTTCAGGCAACGACTAAATTCTACGTATCTTAAAGTTATCATAAACATTACTACATGTTATTTTAGTTATATATGATTCTAAATTAAACTTCACTCGTACAAAAATTATATATATATATATATATATATATATATATATATATATATATATATATATATATATATATATATATATATATATATATATATATATATATATATATATATATATATATATATATATATAATTAATTAATTAATTAATTAATTAATAATTATTTTCTTTTTTGGATAATCAAATCATTTCTGAATATTTTATTTAGCTACACTGTTTTTAACCATTGTATGTAAAACGTTGCAAATGATTGAATATACTGTTAAAATTAAGCTAACCGTCATTAAAATATAATATTTAGAAACGATTCTTAAAATGTTGCATCAAAATTGTCACAAAAAAAGTTACTTTGTAACAATTGTTTAAACCATTACAAAATAATCATTTAGTGACAACTAAATATGTGTTGCAACATAAACGTGACAAATAAGCTATCTTTTGCAACATTTTTTAAAAACATTGTAAAATATAATATATCGAAACGGTTTTAGAAGAGTTACATAGTAACCATTGCAAAAAAAAAGATTTATTGTAATGGTTAATTTAAGTATTACTAAACATATTATATTACAATAATTTTAAAATTGTTGCACAGTAACATTGCAAAATACCTCCTTTTCTTGAAGTAGGCAGAGGAGGAGGAGAGAAGAGATGAGTGACGATCTCTTTCGTTCCATTGTTGGCCAAGTTACTGAGATTTAATGGTGCTAACAAAGAAAAAAAATTCAAGAAATGCTAAAATGGGGGTTGAAGAGGAATTGATGGGTAAAGAGTGAGGCAGATCTATGGATGCATTTTACTGTACTGGAGATTGAAAGATGGAGCAACTGGTACAACTACTGGGAGGGTTCTTTATGCATACAAGTGAGAGAGAGAGAGAGGAGGAATAATCATGAGCTTGCAGAGGATGTCGCCGTAGGTGACCTCCTCCTCCCCTCTCCCCGCAGCACCCTCTTCCATAACCCCATCGAACCCCCCGTTGACGCCTCCCCCTCTCTATCAATGGTGGATGCTAGTAGAAGACTCCTCCGTCTTCGCCGGAGAAGCTGACCCCTCCAGACATTCTTCACACTCGTCGCCGTCGTCTCCCTCGGTGGCGCTGGTGATAGAGCTGGCGACCGGTAGAGTGGTTGTGTTGCTGCTGCTCAGCGTGCTGTATTTCTGCTACTTTAAGAGGGAGGGTTAAAGTAGGAAAAACTTTTGGTAACAGAGAGTAAAATAATGGCATTTCAAAATAAGAGTTTGGTGTAAAAAGTTACCAGGGCATCAAAAATAAATTGGTATGCACAAATAGAACTTTCCTTATATTAACCATATTTGTGAGGTGTGCTAAAAATGGTGTGCTCATTTAGAAATTCCCCTATTTACACGAGAAGGAATTTTCCCAAAAAAAAACTATCTTGAAAAGCTTGACCAGATTGAAAACAGGCCCTTAATGGGCAAAATAGGTTTCTCTCTCTCTCTCTCTCTCTCTCTCTCTCTCTGGGCGTGAAGCGGGCACTCAAGCGCATTATTGTTTTCTGGGTTGCGCTTGCCCAATTTCTATAGTTGGACTCCATTTCTTTTAGGCTAATGTATTTTTATTTTTATTTTTATTTTTTTGAAATAAAACAGTGAGTGTAATCCCTCCGCATTCTATTAAACAAGCTTAATAGAAAAATTTACAAAAGAAAGCTCTATATGAGCTCAACAAAATACATCATACCTAGTACATGTTACTCCATACAGGAGATCAAAATACATTATAGTTAAACTACATCAGATCTAAAATATGTGGTGCCTGTTTTCGTCCATCGGAGAGTTGTCGCACCGCTGACAGTGGGTTGGAGTGTGTTCATCTTCCAGTGGTTCTGTGCTCTCCTCCAACCTGCCTTCTTAAGAAAACAAATTTATTGTCTAGTCACTAATACCAGAGAATACACTAACAATACATACATCAATAGGATGTTTAATATTTTAGGCTTTTGTAGTATGAGACTCTATTTGGTTCTAGGCCCATTCGATAAACAGAGGGGAAAGAAAGTCAGTATAAAACTACTCAATTATCCATTATGGGACAAAACTAGTTTTGGATAATTTTGATATACACACAAAACCCTACATGCGTTTCTTACGAACATGCTCCTGATGCTATGTAGTTGTTACGAGATGCTCCGTCTCGAGTCTCTCCGTTGGTGGTTCACCTGACTGAGCACACAATGCCCATTCTAAGCACAGAAGCTGCAAACTCTACAATTTCCTGCATTAACTTCTGTTTCTACCATCTTCATTTGCTTCTTCGTCTTCCCCTAATCGACAACATTTGCTTCCTCGTTTTTCATGAAAATAAACTCCAAAAGATTCTCATCAATCACGATCAAGGTGACCCTGAAAACATACAAACGCAGAAAAGAAGGTAATACAACAATAATAAAGTTATAAAGATTTAGAAATTGAGCAGCAAACAAAACCATACCCGTTTCGAAACAGCCGCATACTGTAAAGAATTGTTGGGTCTGAAGTTTTCCCGAGATGATTTGTGTATTTTCTTTCTTGCTTCTTCCTGCATGTGGCTGCGCTGGGCTTTCTATTTTTCAAGCTCAAAACATCTTTGAGCACACCCCACACACACAGAGATGGGGCCACACTGCCCCTTTTGGGTGTGCCCTTAAACATTTGGAGTGCCTTTTAATAAATAGACCCATGTTTCAGTATAATGGGCAACGTAGTAGCTTCTTTGTGATTTATTACAATATCAAAATTTCCGGATTAACAAAATTGAACTTGAAATCATTTGCTAGGAAGAAAAAAAGCATCAAGAACTAGACAAATACTCTTTCATGCATGGTAAAAGTTAAAATATGAAGATAAATGGATTTGATTAATATGTCGTCATTGTCACTCACTTTGTTAGTAATCGATAGGGTTACTTCCATCTAAATGGATTTAAATTTTTAAGACTTCAGAATTTGTGTTGGGCTCTTCATATTGACGATTCATTTCTTTAAAAATGGTTGCATCATTTTAACTGTCCAAAAACAAAAACGAAATAATATTTTTAAGTTTTTTCCAACTATGCACATAATAAATGATTATACATAGCAAATTGGTTAGTTTAACAGTACAACTTTTAAGCCCTTATAAAAGATTTTATGATAAAATTTTCAAGTACTTAGATTATGACCGGTTTGATAAAATATTACTATATAAATTGCTGATCGAAGCAAAATGATATTTTGAACCTTCTACCTAGTGGCTAGCTACTTAATGTATGAACAAAATAAATTTATTACTCTTAATTTTTTATTTTAAGATACTTTAAATGACATAGATCAAATTTAACAAAATAATTCAGTATCGTTATAACAATCAATAAATCTATTAACAAAGTAGTCTCTTTCTTGGTTTCTCTCTTTTCTTTAAAAAATAAAACTATAAGACTTAATTGATTATGTAAGTTATTCGCTCTCCACATAAGTGGAAATCTAACCAGGAATCTCGATTCGAGAATAATAAAGAGATTAGTTATCAATGTTGGACAAACCAAGTGTACGTTTAGTTCCTTCAAGAGTCAAATGTTGGACAAACCAAAGAGATTAGGTTACCTTTATAATACAAGAGGTAGCCTAGGCTGATTAGTTATCTATGTTTAGGTTACTTAATTTGTTATCAAGAGGTAACCTAAACCTGCTTTGTCAAACTTGAAATAAGGAGATTAGTTATAATAAAAAAAATAAAAAATATATAATCAAATCACTATAATCTTGGCGTTAGCTTAGATAGCTTATATGAGGCAGCAACTCATTTATATTATCCATGTATAGTATTTAACATATGTATAGTTGTACTATAAACTTTCCATTAATTCCAAAAATTTAAATTTAACATATCTTTCATCATATATTTACATTGAGATATATGTTGATCAAAATTTCAGCAATAGTTAAAAGAAAATAAAGTAATTGTGAGGTACTAGTGAATGCACAACAGAAATGTATTAAAACTAACTTTTAGATTTAATGGAAAACTTGTAGTACAAGCAGGAGCAAATCCAGAAATTTGGATAACTCTATGTAAGCATGGCAACTTACTCTCGACTCACAGATTTAAAACTTGCTAATAACAAGTTTGCATTTTTTTTTTTTTTACTAAGTTAACTTTTTAAGTCCCAAATCTCTAAGACTTCTTAAAAATTTAAAGGGGTATTTATTGGTTTGTCCCTCAAATCTTTATATATTATGATTTTGCCCCCCAAATCTTCATATTTAGAATTTTGCCTCCCAAATCTCATAAGTTACAACAATTTTGCCCCTCTCTCTAACTTTCCCTAACACAGTTAAATATTTGACCATTTTACCCCTCTTTTCCTCTTTCATTTTCCTCCTCTCTTCTTCTTCTCTCTTCCTCCTCTATTTTCCTTTCTTCATTATTTCTCCTCTCTTCTTTCTCATCTCTTCCTCCTCTCTTCTCCTCTCTTCCCTAACACAGTTAAATACTGAAAGAAGAGAGGAGAAAGAAGAGAGGAGAAATAATAAAAAAAAAGGAGAAGAGAGGAGGGAGAGAGAAGAAGAAGAGAGGAGGAAAATAGAAGAAGAAAAGAGGGTTAAAATGGTCAAATATTTAACTGTGTTAGAGAGTGGGGCAAAATTGTTGTAACTTATGAGATTTTTGGGGCAAAATTCTAAATATGAAGATTTGGGGGGCAAAATCATAATATATAAAGATTTGAGGGACAAACCAGTAAATACCCCAAATTTAAAATATTGTCATCGTCTTTCTCCTCTGCTCTCTCTCTAAAACAAAAAAAAAACATTTTTTTTGTGGTATTTATGTCTAAAATAACACATCTCCCACAAACTCAAAATGGTTAGGAAGAATTTTAAGATTTTTAGTTCTTTGAAGCAAGTGAAAAAATCCAATGTGCAATTGGTATCGGAGAACAAATCTAAGGTACGGTTTAAAATTATTTTTAGTTTTTGATGCGTTTTTGTTTGCAATTTATTGTTACTAATTTTTTTTGTGACGGTTGGTCACTAGTTATTATCGATGAATGGTATTATATTTAATCAAGTCAACTCAAAGATTGAATATTTGCTAAATTTTCCTAATTTTCTGCCCGCAATCGTGAATATTTTAATTTTTAGTGTATATGTTCTAAATTGGAAACCAAATTTTGAAATAATTTTAAAATCAACCTAATGGTTGTAATGTTGGGGAAATTAAATTTAGTATGCGGGTCTCAGTTTGAATGGTGAATCTCATAGCAATGACGTCCATTTTCCTGTGATTGATATTGGTTTCGATATGAATAGCAGAGCAGGCTCAAAGAAAACTTTGAAAATTTTAGGGCTTAGTCTTGTTAAATGAAAGTAGGAGAGAGAGGAAGCGGGTTAAATTTGAAAAAAACAATTGGATACAGAGAGTAAATTGGTGATGTTTCAAAATATGATGATTGTGTAAAGAGTAATTTGGGTGTCAAGAGTAAATTATTATGCGTAAATAGAATTTCCCCGGAATTTGAACTAGTGTGGGCAAAATTATATGTGACTTTTTAAAAAAGTAAAATGTGAAAAATCCCAATTTTGGTACTATCCAATTACTCTGCAAATGATTCTAAAAATTAAAATTATAAGTTTCAGCTAAATATCTAATCTTTCTACTTGAATTTCCAAATCTAAACTGCTACAATCTTCAATTAAAAATTTTAAAAACAAATAAAACAATGTCGTAGTCTCTAATTTCATATTCTTTTGTAAACTTGTAATGAAAAGAATCGAAAGGAATTTAAAGATGCGAACTTTACATCTAAAATTCACCCAAAAAAAAAAAAAAAAAATTCAAATATCATCTCCCAGTTTGCAAGATTTGGAAAGAAATCAATTAAAAAAATAAGCAGCCAATATACAAAATAGAACGTCATCAGAGTTTTACTTAGAGTAATCTTTTCTAAAATAAGAATTGGAGGAAAGATCTACTGGAGAATGACTCTAATTAAATAAGAGATCAAACTCTAAACTTGCAATAGATCAAATATCAAATCTTAGATCCGTTGAAAATTAAATTATGAGATCAAACTTAGATTCGACAGAGAAGATAGATAAAGAGAGGGCAAGAAAGAAGGTGGCATTGCTGAATTATTTTTTAAGAGACGTTATAAATTATTTAGAAAGAGATTTCAGTTTTGATTAGATTTTTTTTGAAAGGATAAAATTGTTAATTGAAAAAAATAGGGGGAGCAAATTTGTATGGCAAATTCTATTTGCGCCCAACTATTTACTCTTCATGCCCTGGTTGCTCTTTACACCAGACCTCCGTTTTGAAATATCAGCAACTTACTCTCTGCGCATAATTTTTTTTCCAATTTTACCCTTCACTCCCTTTTACCTTCGTTCTGCAGTTTTTTCCCAAAATTCAATTGAAAACCCCCAATCTTCCTTCCCGACCCACCACCGGAATCGTTCCCACCGTCGCCGCCGTTTTTATCGACCACTGCACTCCATTGTCGGCCCCAATTCTGTGGCCAACCCTCGCCTTCTTTTCCCGGCCTCCTCCTCCATCGGTACCGACCGCATCAACCCATTCCGTCGATCACTTCGGGCACCCCACATCCCCTGCTTCGTTCAAACTTCGGACGCTCTCAACCCTTCCTCCGTTCAAGCTTCAGACGCCCTCAACCATTCATCCAGCCAGAGAAGTTTGATTCTTGAGGTAATTTGGTTTTTTTTTTTCCTTTTATGTGTGTGGGCTTGCTGATTGAGTACATAGTAGTGAAAAGTGTGTTTTTTTACTTAGGATTGATTAAATTTGAACTTTATTCTTGATATTGCATAAGTTCCTACTTAATTCTTGAAATACACTCGGCTTTTTTTTTAAGTATTGATATCCCTTCTCTGGGAAGTTCCTACAAAAACATTGAATAAGTTTATTTTTATACTCAAATCACTTAATGCTTCGTTTTCAAACATAGGAATCTTCACTTTTTTGGTTGGATTATTATCCAATTCAACAAAAAAGAAAGAAGAAAGTTCTGTGCATTAATATTCTTTATTTTGTTGGTTGATGTGGGTGTTTGAGCATTATTACTGGACCTGCACAACCGTGGATTTTGAACCTAAGATTGCTTTTGGATGTATTAACATACGAAATTAGCATATTATTAGGTTTCCATATATTTAACAGAATCTTAGAATTGGTTAAGTGTTGAAAATTTTATAGTTAAAATAAAAAATAAAACCATGTGCTCATGTGAGAAAGTCTAGTGAACTGAAATTTCTAATATAATAATTTTAGTATGTCTTCATATGTTCTTTCATATCCAAACACTCATACGAAATATAAATTAATTTTTCCAAAATTACAACTGAAATGTAATAATTTCTTGATTGTATTGGACATCTAAATGCAGTCAGGTTCATATTTTTATGTTCAAGACTTGTTTTGAAGTTCAGCCTTGCATAATATTTTCTTTTATATGACCAATATGCAAGTCAAATTTAAGATAGCTAGGTTATATGGCTTGTCATGAATATGAATTGGTAGTCTCAGTTCATGATGAATTAGTTAACTGAAGTTTGAAGTTTTAGTCGAAGTTGGGATTGCGACTTAGCTTGAAATTTTGAGTAATACATCACCTTTCCCATCTTACTTATAATTGAACTTATTGCTCAACAGGAGTTTCATGCTTGAGCATGGGATGGTGAAGTTTGTTGGAAAATAGGGAAACAAAAGGATATGCTCTTTGCTATCAGGTGACAATTAATTCGCTTTCCAATTTATTAGAGTTACACACCTTTACCATTACTATGAAACTGGAAGAAACCTAGAGCTCCAATAGGATCCCCATGGTCTGACTCGAAAAAAGCATTAAACGCATGTGCGTGAAGATAGTTCTTGTTATTTGATCCTTGTGCATTCCTGATTCACACCTCCTTACAGGAATTTGAGTGATATTTATTTGCCAATATTTTGCATGGGTATTTAGATTTTCCCTTGTTATTATATTTGTTATTTTGGAAACTTACACCGGTTCGATCAACACTAGGGTTTGAACTTTGATAATATAATTTGACTGTGTCATTGCTTTCTTAAATGAATTAGTTGCTTTACAAATAATGGACAAGCCAAATATGGATTTTGTAGATATTAAAAAAATGCTCTCTACTATTCTCACAATCTATAGTTTTGCTTATATTATTATCTTCATATATATATATATATATATATATATATATATATATATATATATATATATATATATATATATATATATATATATATATATATATATATATATATATATATATATATATATATATATACATACATACATACATACATACATACATTTAAGTGATTATGCCCACACGCATGATGAAAAAATATTTTCGTACCGTGATTAAGATACTGATCGAACTAAACCTAACTACTTTTTATTGTATAGTTCACAAAGTAATCAACTGTATCTGATACCTATACTATCAAAAAATAGTGTCTCATAATTGTAATGACACTTTTTTAAACTTATCGTCTATCATAATTGGGAGCCTCCTATCCTAACTGAATTGAACAGCAAAGAGCTTAAATTTCAATAGAAATAGCAAACTATAAGGAATGTTTTCAATGTATCTAGGGCCTGAGATTAGCTAGAAATATATGATAATCTTAATTAAAAAACTGCAATTATAGTTGCTTTTGGTGTTTATCTAACTAGAGTAATTCCGTTGTGTTGTCAGTGGTGTATATCTACCCAAATGCTATTGCAGTTTAGATATAATTATTACACCATTTTTTCCTCTTACATATCAGGAAAGTGAAAGTAACTAGTAAGAGGTTTATTTCAGATAGACAATTGTTTATGGACTTAATGGCTATCCTTGTTTATTGGCCTCTTCATGTCTCATTTGTACAGGATGGCTTGTAATGGTTTTAGCTTTCAGTATATTCTAAAAGAATGAAAAACTTTTTTTTTCTCTCTCTTTTGATAAAAATTATTATAAACTTCAATAGAAACAGCAACGAGGTTCTAAATATCAGATATTTTCAATAGATGGAACATGCTAGATCATCCTGCATTCGTCCAACGACATCAAACAGGAGGAAGAAAACATGTTCGAAGGTGCGTAGCACCTCAAGCATGCCAGAAATCGAAGACCAATCACCTTTGCAGGTTGAGAGAGACGCAGAGTCGTCTGTTGTGTTGAGGTCTAATCCTCCTACATCTGCGCTGACAGATACGGATGAAGGAGAGTATGAAGAATACATTCCTCGTCCGATCCAAGGAGGACTCGTGGACATGACAATTCTTACGAGTTTTTGAACACATGTAGCTTTCTTAATTATAAAGGGGAGGTTAGTTGAATTGTATTATTATGTAATCTTCAGTGAAAGTTTATAATGATGAATATGATCAAACAAAACAAATATTTGCAGGAACGTGAGCCACTATGTAGCGTTAATCACATAAAAAAGATTTCGGCATGGGATTGATTACGAAGCAGCCTAACACACGATTCATAGAGTTGATTAGAAAATCCACGTTATTTTCCTTGCTGGCTTGCTCGTACCAATACGTAAGTAGGATTGAAATTTCAGCTTTTGTGGAGAGATGGCACTCCGAGACAAACACCTTTCACTTGCCATTTGGAGAAATAACAATAACACTAGACGATGTTAGTTGTCTTCTCAGTCTACCTATGAAAGGTAAATCAGTTTGTCGACATGAAGAGGCAAATGTTCAGCTTGCCGTCGACGTGTTGTCCATTCGCTTGGTGTTAGCCACTCTGATGCGTTAAATGAAATAAACACAAAGAGTGGGGCTTCATCAGACTTGATTGGCATTGGGAACAGTTCATTGGAGTCACCGATAATGACTCTGATGAAAGGATTAATTGTGTCACGAGAGTATATCTCCTATATCTTCTTGGTTATACGTTATTCGGTGACAAGACCGGGACCAGAGTTTCTATTGACTACTTGCCCTATTGCGCAACCTTGAATTAGTGCACACTTATGCATGGGGTGCTGGAACATTAGCATATTTGTACAGACAGTTGGGACTTGCGTCCAAAGCACATGTGGCACAGATTAGCCGACTATCTAACTCTCCTTCAAGCATGGATATTTGGCAACTTTCCCAAGCTCCTTCCGGTAGTGAATAGTTCATATAGATCAGAATAACCATAGGCATGCAAATGGATGAGTCGTCGGGAGACTAACGTAAGTGTGGATCATGTTCGTGTTTTACAATCAACACTTGACCAACTTATTCCATCAGAGGTAAGATAAATAAATATATCGTACAAATTTATTTAATTCAATGAAGATAGCAATTAATTGTTCATTTTCGATTTTATTATTTCTTCTATGCTGCAGGTCATATGGGATCCATGTCACTCGCTGAGAGACCATCACCCACTGAAGGAGATTTCTTATTATATGGGTATGATACGACATAGCCGAGCCACACCACCCTGTACAAGTATTGCGGCAGTTTGGTCGTCGCCAATATATTCCTTCTTCACCGTTTGCTCCAATTCGCAAAAAGAGAGGAATATCTAATAACAGGTATCTTGTTAAGTACAGCCACACCGAAGCAATGTGGGTTGATTGGGAAGACCACATGTTATCACAAGAGCATCATGGGGTTCCAGCAACTAACTCTTCTGAGTGTACACCTGATTATATTGCATGGTACTCTCAGATATCTCGACATTTTATAGGACTAGTTGAGGATGGAGACCAACAAGAGATTCCTATGCCCGTTGATGAGGTTAGTCTGTGATTGCTCTATCAAATATGACCTAATTTGAATATGTTTTTTTATCTTGTTTATTGTTCCTAATTAATCTTAACTTATTGCAGAGAATTGAATAAATTACTATTGTTGTTCGTCCATTTCTGAACCAAGGGTCTAGAGAAAGCAAGAAACGTCCAGGATTGTTTTATACGGCAATGGAAATGATCATGTTCATTATCACCGGTAGTACACAAAGTGAAGAAGTTCCAGAGACCGGATCTCCAGAATCACATAGAGTTAGTGAAAGACGGTGTTCCGTTAGAAAGAGTTCTAGGAGACAATGATGACATTTAGTGTTTCAAAATGTAATATTGTTAGTACTAACATGTTCAGATAGAACAGTGTAGTTTGACGTGATATATTTTATTTATTCCAGAACCTTTTGTTATGACTATAGATTTTATATAAATTAAGTTTTGTTTGTATTTTTGTTAATGGAAAGTTATTCATGTTGTTGATTGTTTCATGGAGCCCATCTCACTTTACTATTATTGTTGATTGTTTCTAGCCTCCGGTCCTAAAGCAAAAGAAGGCACATAATGTTTTATGTGCCAAAAATATGAGAACAAAGAGTAAAGTTGTATCTCACTTTAGCATAAAGATCTGAATCAATAACTAATGAAGAGGTTAAAACATACATCTGTAGTTCTGAACAATGTATTAAAGTGGGTAAATAAGGTGTGCTTTGATATGTTTCCAAGAAAGACTCTTTGAGGCATGAACTTCATATAAGAGGTGCAATTGAAGCCCAAGCCTCTCTCCTTGTCATGTGCCTCAATCGTAAAGGCTTGACTAGGCCTTTTGTTAATAGGTTCGGTTTGTACAAAGCAACAATTTTCCTTTCGGTCGGGTTGTACAAGCCAACCCTTAGTATTCCAGTTGGGGTGCACAAACTGACTCAATTTCTACTGGTCAGATTGCACAAACCGACTTAGTGATTACTAGTCGGTTTCCACAAACCGACAAAATAGCCACTAGTCGGTATGCGCAAGCCGGCCAGTGGATGCTGTCATTTGTTGTGCAACCGGGCCAGTTTGTTTGGTTATACAACCCGACCATGGAGTGAGAAAATACTATGCCAATAAAAACTTTTCTATCTAAATCTGATAACTTCATTAATTGAGGAGTACAATAGAAAAGAAACTTAACTACATAAAAAAAAAATCACAAGTGTCAACATGAAGTACAAGATTCATTTTTACAACACAATTATCTCTTGTGTGGCAACGTTAGGTCCCACAATGCGCCGAAATTGCTGAATTCGCTCCAAATTCGGTGTTTCCCATCCATTGGCTTCATGATGGTGATGACACTGCCAGTTAAGTACAACGTTGGGGACTGGGTGAAGTGGAAAAAGTATACCTAAATCAATGAAAACTAAATTAGTATAAATATATAGAGCCTTATAAATATTGCAAGTATCGAGAAGTACTCTTACCGGAACAAAATGACATTCGGCAATAAAGGCAATTCCAATTTCTTCCTTTGGAGAACTGATAAAGGAGGGGACGTTATGAGTGGTAGAAAAATAAGACACTGTGCTTTAGAAATGAAGAATAGAACCACGTCGTACCGTGATGCTATAAGATGTCCCATGTCCGGCATAGTCATCCAGTGATCGACTCGGGGAAAATCTTGGAAGTAATTTAATATCCTCGTCAACTCCTGAATATGACCGGTGTCTCCAAAAATACTCATGTATTCTGTATGATGGTTATAAATCTCATTAATTAAGTCACTGCGTACCTGACTCCTCTGGTCCTCACCAAGTCTGAGACATTTTGCGATAACTCGAAATCGCAATTACCATCAGCCTTAACATCACCAACATGTGTAATGTATGGAATCAAGAAATCTGAAAGGAATGGCAAATACTTGGATAGGTAAGATTCAGGTTATGATGGTGGCTAATAATGTAGAGGAACAACTGGCAGTTCATACACTGGTGAAGGAACTGCCACTGGTGGAGGGGGTTCGGCAAAGGAACTATGGTCTTGTTGTTGCAATGTTTAATAAAAAGTGTAAGTAAATAATATAAGTTTCAAACGACTTAAAAACAACTTAAATACTCAAGAAAAAGAAATAGATTATATCTACCTTTTGCTTAGGTCATCTCCTCGGTGGTAACTTACATATCGTACTCTTTCGAGGAACTAGCGTGTTCCTAACTGATGGAGAGCAACTGTCACGCTCAGATATGACTAACTCGAATGCACATGGATCGCGGCGTGTGGAATTGTCTATGTTTCGGCATTGTCGGGCTCTTGCAGAAACCTTCACTATTGGATCAACGAGGGAAAAACTAATTGGATTCGATATCTCTCTCAACTTCTTCATCATATGAGCCGTCATTTCGTTGTTTGCCTTCAATAACGAATGGATGAATAAATCCGCATCTTTTTGATAGTTTATCGGATCAATAATTTGTGTTTCAATGACTGGCAGCATGTCAAGCTTCCTCCAATGAGGGTCTACTGACTCTAACGGTATTGGTCGATTGTCTCTCTTATACATCGAAATCTCATATGCACATGGCAAGTTGTGAGCGCGTCAAATAACACAACCACAAGCAACTGCATCTACGCCTATAGAAATTGCTCTTCTCAATTGGCTGTGAATTAAGTTAAGTGCATATATTGATATTATACCACGTAGTTCTCCAAATTCAGGCAGAATAAAATTACGATGAACGATTGTTAGGTTTTTTTCAAACGAAGCCTTAATTTCTGTATGTTGGAGCTCCAGAAGAGAATGGATATTTGTCCAACAATTCTCAAAGTTGCCTTGGCTAGTTCGAAGTTGTCGTTTAAGCTGGGCATGTGCACTCTCTGCTCTATTAGTAGTCACATTATCCCGATGCAAGCAGTTGTTCGTCCAATAAGCAATTAATCTTTCCTTATATGGATCCAACCACGTTGCTGTAACATAGTCTAGTGTATCCGGATAGCTTCGAAAGCCATTTTTTAGAGCACACAAATGTGCATTATACTCATCAAGTGTGTTGGATAGCACAACAACCTTCCAACTAGCATAAAATCTCTCCCACTCTTGTTGTTGATCAAACAACTTTTTGCAGTTTGCCAGGACGTTCTTGTTTATATGCCATCTACAAAGAAGATGTCGACTAGAAGGGAAGGTTGATTCAATTGCATTAAGAAGTGTTAACTCTCTATTTGTCACAATTACACCGGTGCAACATTGTTGAGAAATAGTCCACGTAGCTTGTCCATTGCCCATGCATAATTTGTTACTTTTTCTCTTTCCAAAAATGCAAATGCAACTGAAAATGACATATTGGTCGATGCAACACCCAACTTTTCCAACAATAAATAATTGTATCTATTTGTTTTGTATGTGCCGTCCATGATTAGAATGCTTGGGAATGCACGAAGAAGGTCTACTCCAACAGAATGAGCCCAAAATAAGTTAGTAACGGACTCAGTATACTCACAACTGTCGGCGAAAAATTCTGGAAAGCAAAGCAGATCCACGGACTTAAAGTTAGAAGTCCGCAACTTAGCAGATCCGTGAGCTTGAAGATTGGGGTTCACAACCCAGTGACGATAGAACAGGTTCGCGAATCTAAAATTGAGATTCGCGACACTACCTATAGCTTTCGGGTAGGGGTTTAATACAAAGTCACCCGACCCGAACAGAAGAATTACCATCTCGGATCGTGGGGCTAACTGCCAAACGAATGCAGCGGCGTCACTTTGATCGTGGGAACAACCGCCTAACGAATATGGTGGCACTTCTCGAGTAGTGGGAGCTAACGGTCGAGCAAATATAGCGGGATGTTACTCCAAGCCCCCTATAAAAGGCGGGAGAACGAAAGAGATAGGCATACACAGAGACGGACGTCTTCTCCCAGAAATTACCCCTTGTGATCAAGAGTAAAGAGCTCGCAACAAAAGGAAACCGCCAACTCATCCCAGCAAAAGCTTACCACACAAATATGGAAGCCAAAAGGCGAGATTGTTCGAGGCACTGAAGGATTTACTCACGTTCCCTACAGGAAGCGAAGTAAGCCCATCAAAAATTCGGAGGGAATGTCTGATCACATAATCAACGAAGCTCGCGGAACCTGCGAACCTCAAATTCGCGGACCTATCTGCAAGGCTGCGACTATGTCGTTCGCGAAGCCATTTCCCACAAATGATGACGTCACAAAGAATCCCAGTGCAAGAGATCTTAGAGAACTTCTGAACAAAAAAAGGGAAGAATCCTATGTATCTCATTGTCACTGTGAACGACTGATCAATGCAGTATTGTCTCACTGTCATGGTTCAGCCCATGCCAGATCTTTGGTATTTCGTCGGTTGTCGACTCCGTCGACATCTTCATCTTGACTGGCGAAGAGGAGGCGACGAAACGGGCTTGAATTTTCTGAGCCAGAATATCCTGCAGTGTCATCTAATATGACAAGTGCCGGAGAAAAGAAGAAGAAGGCGAAGAAAGTCTCCGAAAGAGAAGCTTCCGACCTAGAGCTTCCTACAAGTTCCAAGGATCTGTTCAATGAAGAGCGAGGAGTTTTTCGAAACACTCGACTCAGAAGTGAGATGGCAATCCCCATGAATTATAGACAGATGGCTGGAGTCTCTTCCGATGAAGAAGATATAGTCAGATCTGTTATGGCTGAATCGCAGACATCCGACTCATTCCTAGAAGATTCTGCCTCCGTAAATATGACCCAAAACAACATCTCATAAGAGTTCATGCAGAGAATGGATGAACAAGATAAGCATATACAGCAACAGCAGAACGCTCTCAGCGAGCTTAAAGATATGCTGCATGTCCTGATGGAATTGGAGAAAGCTAGGCTAAAGGATACAGGAAAGAAGACAGAAGAAGAGGATCTTCGCAACAATGAGAAAGAAGAACATCATGAGGATAACGGCAACCGTTCCATGCATCAAGAAGGAAAGATCGAGGCTGTTTGGGTGGAGAGCTTCCAAAACCAGCTAAACGCCCTCATGCATAAGGGCGATTTACAAGAGCTCGGCGTGGTTAGACCGTATCCCATGGAATGGGAAAGTGTACCGTTCCCAGAAAGTTATAAACCGTTGAAGCTCAAATCTTTCGATGGTAAAGGATAGCCGAATTAGCATCTCTACTATTTTAAATCGCAGATTGGGCATTTAGCTGGAAATGGCCCTATTATTACGAGAGTATTCGTTAGTACCTTAACGGGACTAGCTTTTGAATGGTTCCAGAAACTAGAACCGGGAACCATCAATTCATGGAGCGACATAAAGAAAGCCTTTCTCACCAGGTTCTATGAAGATGATATGGAGGTATCAATGCCAACGCTTCTAGTCACTAAACAAAAGAAAGGAGAGTCAGCCCGGGACTTCATCAAAAGATTCCAAAATGATTCCCTCAGATGTCCGCATGGGATGCCAGAAAAGACCTTGGTGGAAACCTGTCGACATAATTTATCGACTAAAGTTCTAGCCAGAATGGGAGCAGTGAAGTCCTCAACCTGGAAAGATCTCGCCCTGCAAGCTGAAGAAGCTGAGGAAATTGCCCAAAGACTTGAAGAAAAAGGAGGTGAGGAGAAACCGAAGCGAAGTAGCGATAACAACTATAAGTCCCGATCTCGAGGATATAAGGGAAAGGAGGCAATGGTCACTGATACGTCACAACCCGCGAAGACTTCCCCAAAGCTCCCTCCTCAGACACGAATGCCGCAAAAGCAATACTCCTTTAAAGACGAGTATACAAAGACTATCTTCAACCTCCTTATGAGTAAGAAGATACTGAAGCTGCCGGAGTCCAAACGTCCAGAAGAAGCAGGAAAAATTAACGATCCTAACTACTGTGTCTACCATAGGATCGTTAACCACTCGACCCAAAACTGCTACATCCTTAAGGATAAAATTCAAGCCTTAGTAGATGCTAATGTCATCAAGCTCCAAGAGCATCAAAAGAAAGTGACCGCGAACATGGTGATTGTCAAGTTCGGCAAAGCACCCGATTGGATAGAGTCAACAGTTCAAGACGGAGTGCAGCCCATCCCTAAGGGCACGATGCAGGTCGTAAATTTTGACCCACACCAACAGCAAAAGAAAGGATTGTTCCCCTTTGAAACTGATAGGGGGAGATACTGTGGGTACATCCAGACCTCCTAAGGGATGAGCAATAGAGTTCCAGTTCATCTGGAAAGAGACAAAGGGGAAGAATCTTTACATCTAATATCATTTCCGTAATACCCGAAGATGACGGGGTTATTCTTGCTTTGACTGATTCAGAAGAAGAAATCGGAAATTCTTTGGTAGCAGATGCAGATCCTCCTCCCGCGGGGACCCGTTCAGGAAAAGATTACCTGAAAAACTACAGCCATACAACAGATTCTCGACCACCTCCAGAAAAAGTCAAACAAAAGGATCTGAGGTTTGATAAAATTTTAAAAAAAATAGGGGAAAAGAGCCCACGGAGGATTCGCGGAAGTCATTTCAGTTCGATATTCTAACACAGTTGGCCAATATTTCTGCAAGGATAACATTGTACGAGCTCCTGAAACTCTCTAAATCTACTAGAGAAGCTTTAAGAGAAGCTCTGCAAGATTCAGAAGCATTCCTGGCATAAATACCAGAGGTGAGTGAGGAAAGAGAATCTCTTTGCGCAACCTGTCACCAAGTCTCGGGTAAGACCGTCCCCTACATCGCTTTCACTCCAGAAGATATGCAAGTCAGGAGCAACAAGCATCACCGCCCTTTATATTACAAGGGATATATAGGGTCTACGGAAGTTGACCGCATTCAAGTTGATCCAGGCTCAGCCTTGAGCATCATGCCACGAAGAATGCTACGATATCTTGGAGTGCCGATGAATAGATTAGTGGCAACCAACACCACTATTTTCGGATTCAATACTAACGGCAGTAGACCGTTGGAAAAAATTAAGCTTAAGTGTCAAATCGGCGATCTGAAGACGGAAGTCACGTGTTACGTGATAGATGCGGACACGTCATACAATCTGCTACTGGGGAGACCTTGGATCCATAGCAATCTCATTGTGCCCTCCACGTTACACCAATGCATGAAGTATGTCGACAAAGACATGAACGTGAAGATGCTCGTTGTGAAAAAACAACCCTTCAAAGGAGTTGAAATTAATTTACTGACGCGTTGCTGTATCAAGATGCGTTAGGTGTTATAGATCAGCACGTTCCAGATGACTCTAATAGCGACGAAGAGGCTGATACAGAATCAGGATCTGAAGATTCGAAATCCGAGGTGTAATCTGGGACGGTGAGCCCGTTATGATAAGCCTCGAAGGCATTGATGTAAATAACGCCGTTCACTCTGATGGTGAATGGGTGATAAATGAAAATCTGGAATTTGTTTATTTTTCTGGTGTTGATTCTGAGCCCTCAAGCACTAACACAGATGTATTCAGCGACTGTGTAAATGAGATATATTCTCTAACTTCCTTCCAAGCACCTATCCAATCATCCTTACACGAATTAAGTGATGACGTTGAAAGTGATAACCAGGTCATTTTTGAGGTCCCTCCCAAAAATGGAACCCAAAAAGCCATAGTATTTGGAAGAGCAAATCATAAGAACAAAAAGAAATACTTAGATTCTGAGGATGAATAGGGAAAATCCGAGTTCTTCCATTACGATGAAAAATCCCGTAGATTAATGAAGAAAATAGGGTACAATCTAGCCGAAGGCAGGGGGTTGAACTTCGGAAAAGGAAGAAGGACAATCCTTCAACCCTATGTCCCAGAAGGAAAAATGCCAGATTATTACCAGAAAACTAGCAGAGGGTTGGGATACGTCACCACTCCCGAAAGTTCCTTAGATGAAAAAACCGAAGAACAACAGTACGATCATTCATCAGAATCACAGTATTGGTATGATTTTCCGCAAAGTGTCCGTGAACATGGTTTCCGCGATCCAAAAAGATGAAGAAATCTCGCCGGTAAGAGATGATCTTTGGGCCAAGCATCTTAATATGAAGTGGGAGATTCAATTTGAACAACGCGAGCCTCCAACTGAAGACAAAGTGATCCAAATTAATATGGGGGATGAAAATAATCCTAAACCCATATTCATAAGTGAAAACCTATCCAAGGAAGAAAGGGAGGAGTTGATATCCCTCACTCGCGAATACATTGATATTTTCGCTTGGAGTTATGAGGAAATGCCTGGATTAGATCCAAACGTGGCAGTTCACAAATTAAACATCCGGCCAGAGGCTAAACTAGTGAAACAACAGCATCGAAGATTCCGCTCAGAAATCACGGAAGCTATAGAAGCTGAAGTCAGGAAGCTGATTGAATCAGGCTTTATTCGCGAGGAACAGCACCCTGATTGGGTCGCGAATATAGTTCCCATGACAAAAAAAAAAGGAAAAATCCAAGTTTGCATAGACTTTAGGGATTTAAATGAAGCTTGCCCTAAAGACGAATTCCCGTTACCTATCACGGATATTATGATAGATAATACTTGTGGGTATGAGCGTATGATGTTCACGGATGGATTCTCGGGGTATAATCAAATAAAGATGTATCCTGACGATGAGAAGCATACGTCATTCAGAACACCACTCGGGGTATACTGCTATACAGTCATGCCCTTTGGCCTGAAGAACGCAGGTGCTACGTATCAATGCACCATGAACACAATATTCAAAGAGCACCTCCGGAAGACAGTGGAATGCTATGTAGATGACCTAGCGATTAAGAGCAGGAACAAGGACGATCACTTGAAAGATTTGAAGACAGTGTTCGACCTCATGAGGAAGCACCGGCTCAAGATGAATCCAACTAAGTCTTTCCTGGGGGTTTCCAGTGGAAAATTCCTAGGTTTTGTTATAACATCGAAAGGGATACATCTCGATCCAGATAAAGACAAGGCTATCCAAGATATGCCACCTCCCCGTAACCTCAAAGAGTTAAGGGGGTTGCAAGGCAGGTTAGCGAACATCCACAGGTTTATATCAAACTTGTCTGGTAAATGTTAGCCTTTTACCAAATTAATGAGGAAAGGAGTATTTGTTTAGGATAGCGCATGCCAAAAGGCTTTTGAAGAAGTCAAACAATATCTCATGAAACCACCAGTACTTGTAGCTCCAATCTCAGGAATACCTTTCCTGCTATATGTAAGGGTCATGGACCATTCCTTGGGAGCTTTGCTAGCACAGAAGAATGAGTCAGGTCACGAACAAGGCATTTATTATCTAAGCAGAATGATGGTTGGGGCAGAACACCGGTATAATCCAATGGAGAAGGAATGTTTAGCCTTAGTGTTCGCAGTACAGAAGATGCGACACTATTTGGTTGGACAAACCATCTACGTTGTATCTAGAGTTAACCCTCTGAGAATATTAATGACTAAGCCTGGATCGTTAAACTCAAGACTATCCAATTGGGCTATTTTGTTATCACAGTATGATATGCGCTTTGTCCCACAGTAAGTCTATTAAAGGATAGGCCGTCGCCGACTCTTAGCCGAACATCCAGTCCCGGCATCCTCGAAGTTATACGAGCAAATCCCGGGAGAGTTAGAAGAATGGGACTTGATCCTAGAAAAGGATGACTAGGAAAGTCTTCTGAGGCAAATACAATCTCAAAAGGTGTGTGGCGGCTTTTCTTTGATGGTGCCTCCCGAATGGGATCCGAAGGAACGATGACAGCGAGAGTAGGAGTTGTTTTCATCTCTCCCCACAACTACATCATCCCTCAAGCTTGCTCATTAACAAATTTGCGCTCCAACAATATCGCGGAATATAACACTCTCTTAATCGGCTTAAAAATAGCCAAACAACCGGAGGTCGGATATTTGGAGGCATATGGGGATTCCCAACGTGTAGTGAATTAAGTAAAAGGGGAGTACGAGATCAAACATGAAGATCTCCTGCCATACTATCGTGCGATGATCAAGATCGCCGATGATTTTGACGGTTTCTATATCAGTCACATAAAGCGCCACCGAAATAGTTATGCGGATTCACTAGCTTCGTTGGCTACTACACTAGCTTTGCCCAAGCATGCTAGAAGGCAAATTATTGTGGGAAGCAAAGAATTATTTCGTCCTAAGAATGAGCTCAAAGAAGAAATGAAGAAACCACAGGAAGACGAAGCACACCCTTTCGAGTCAAGCCTGGAACCAAGGGATTGGCGTTTTTCTTATATAGACTATATCCTTTACGGTATATTACCCGAAAGTCCAAAAGAAGCCAGGGCAATTCAGAGAAGGGCTGTCAGGTTCTACTACAATACAGAACTCCAGACATTGTATAGGAAATCTTACGACGGAGTCTTACTTCGCTGTCTCTCCAACCGCGAAGCTAAAAAGGTGCTCGAAAAAGCTCATGCTGGCATCTGCGGGGCACACCAGCTGGGACCAAAACTATGGGATAGAATTCGGAGGATGGATTATTACTGGCCAAAGATGATGGCGGAAGCGGTTGACTACGCCAAGAAATGTAGAGTCTGCCAAATACATGCAGACTTTACACACCAAGCTCCAGAGTATCTTCACCCAATGGCTACGTCATGGCCATTTGAACAATGGGGTATGGACATTGTTGGGCCAATCTCCCCGCCATCAACAAGAGGACACCGGTTTATCTTAGCTGTAATAGATTACTTATCAAAATGGACTAAAGTCATTTCCCTGGTTGAAGTAAAGTCATCGGATGTTATCAAATTCATCAAACACCACGTGCTTTACCGCTTCGGAGTGCCCAGAAGGATCATTCATGATAATGGGCTTCAGTTTGTGAGCCAAGTATATCCTAGATTTTGCAACAAGTACAGGATCGAGGATATAGCGTCATCGCCATATTACCCTGCAGCTAATGGTCTAGCAGAAGCCTTCAATAAGACTATTGTAAAACTTCTTAAAAAGTTTGTTTCATCTAATCAAAGGCACTGCGACGAGAAGCTCGGAGAATGCCTGTGGGCGTATCGTACCACGATTCGAACCCCCACTAATGCCACGCCCTTCTCTTTGGTGTATGGGTCAGAAGCAGTCTTACCTTTGGAAATCCAAATCCCGTCAATACGAGTTGCATTGATAACTAGAATAACGCGAGAAGAAAGACACCAACAAAGGCTCCAAGAATTAGAGGCTTTGGATGAAAAGCGCTTAGAAGCTCAACAGAATATCGAGCTATACCAAGCAAGGATCTCCAGAACCTTTAACAAAAAGGCTAAGCGAAGAACTTTCAAGAAAGGTGATCTGGTCTTGTCAGTCAGAAGACCGATCATAACTAGTTAGAAGTCTAGAGGAAAGTTCCAGCCGAAGTGGAAGGGACCCTTTGTCATTGATACGGTCTACTCCAACGGCGCGTATCGGTTGACAAAGCCGAATGGTGACAAGATCATGATGCCAATCAATGGCAAGTTCTTGAAAAAATATTATTCTTAGCAAAAATTTTGGAACACCAGTTGTAACCTGACCCAGGTAGTTCGACACAAACCATGAGTCAAGGTTTGCCTGTAATCGAGAGTTCATTAATAAAGATTTATGGTTCCGGTTTGAAAATCTTTAAAGCCGCGAACCAGATTTCTTTTTATTTGCTAAGTTAAAAATTATCTCTGGCGAATCATATTTTCCTTTTTCCAAAATTTGCCAAGTTAAAAAATTATCTCTGACGAATCAGATTTTCCTTTTTCCAAAATTGCCAAGTTAAAAATTACCTCTGGCAAATCAGATTTTCTTTCTTTTTTTTCCAAAATTTGCCATGTTAAAAATTACCTCTAGCGAACCAAATTTTTTTTTTTCTAAAATTTGCCAAGTTAAAAATTACCTCTGGCGAATCAGATTTTCCTTTTTCCAAAATTGCCAAGTTAAAAATTACCTCTGGCGAATCAGATTTTCCTTTTTCCAAAATTGCCAAGTTAAATATTACCTCTGGCGAACCAAATTTCCCTGTCCATCAAATTTGCCTAGTCAATAACACATTTAGCGAATCAAGTTTATCAACAAGAAGTTCTTTCATTCATAGTAGTTTTGGGTACTTAGAAAATTGTGATTCATTTCGAAATTATTAAGTTAACAGTTATCTCTGATAATCAACATTAGAATCATCTTTCAGATACTCTCAGTTACGTAGAAAGAAAAGAAGTTCTTTATTCATTATCAGAACAAAATTACAGAGAATTCTCTAGTGTTGTACAGTCAACAAGAGTGGATAAAAAAAAAGAGAGAAAACTTGCTTCTGTAACCGTCTCTTTCGGCATGGTTCAGATCAAAAAGTTTGCTCTTGCAGGCCCTTCTTTTGGAATGACAGAATTGCTACTGTAACCATCTCTTTCTACATGGTTCAGATCATAAAGTTTGCTCCACAGCCTCCACTTCCAATTTGCTGTTGTAGCTTCCTTTTAAAGGATGGTTCGAGAGTATAATCTTGTTTCTTCTTGCAGTCAATGGTTAGGGAAAATGCATGCACCCAAACGAAAAAAAACGTTAGGGGTTGCACAAATTCATGCGCACTCTAACCATTGTGCACCTTAACCGTTTAGCATCCCAACTTTGCAGAGTTCTCGGTAGGGAAGAGAACAAGATTACAAATTGTTAAGGAGAATGACTACGGTTATCTCCTGCAGCCAGGTTAAAATCCTGTTAAAAAGAAAAGAAAAAGAAGGAAGAAGAGAATCTAAATTAGAAGAAGAAGTTCACCTTAATTAAGAAAAATGACTACGGTCAGAAGAACGGTTTTGTTGAAACACACTGCTGGATTAAGGCAATCTAGAGGCTTTATAATATGCCAACTCTTATCCATCACTTTGGTTGGAGAAGAAGAAAAGATGACTGTATAAAACAATCGACTACAAAAGAAAGGAAAAGAAGAGAGTCGCAAAGAAAATTCTCACAGCTGAATGATCTTCCATTGAAGAAGTCAGGTGTCTTATATAGACAAGTTTGGTGACTATGATCTCCAGTTTGGAAGAGATAAAGCTGAGATCTTCGGCTAAGATCTTCAGTTCAGATCTCAACAGAATTCATTACTACTGCATGGGACGTTTGGATATCCAACTCGGAGATCTCGTCATAAATACTGGCAATGCTTGGGATCCCATGCCTGACGGCTTCGTCCCAAGGCTCGCAGAAGTCTTTACAAATTTCGAGGAATTTTGGGTCGCCCCGAGAAATTTCTAAGTGCGAGTGCAGTCCGCAAAGCCTAAGATTACGAATTTAGCATGAATCCGCAAACTTCCGGGCGGAACGTCGCGAACTCAAGTCCGCTACCCTTGGAAGTCAGGATCGCACATCTACTATGAGTTTAGTTAATTCGCGAACCCCTGAATTTGAAGTCACAAACCCGACAAAGATCTGTGGAAGTCAGGTGACAGATATACGGATACCAGAATGTTATGGAGATTCGCGAATTTCAAACTAAAGTAGGCGAGTTTATTGCAAGACAAATGCTAAGGTTGTGCTGTAGAAATATAAAACCAAGATTAAGTTCTTTACATAAACAAGGAGTCATGCCATATCAGGAGATGGTTACAAGAGAAGAAAAAAATATATATATGCACGGACCAGTTTCTACAACTCAATGGTTCAAGAGAACTTTTATTTTCTCCTCTGCGTCATCAATGTCTTGCTGAAGGATCTCATAAGCTTGAACAGTAGCTTGGCAACGCAGCTTCTCGTCACTAGCAATAACATTCTGCGCTGCAGCAGCCTCCAGCGAATCCAATTCAGCTTGCATCGCCTGGAGATCCCTGGATATATTGTCCCTCTGACGCGACAAATTGGCAAGATTCCTCATTGACTCATCACGTTTCTTGGTAATCTTGGCTAGGAAAGCTTGGGCTTTGGCAATGGTCTCTTGAGCCTTAGTAATAGCTTGGTCATGGCCCTTGACAATTGAAGCAGCAGCTTCCACTTGAAGAACCAAAGACTCGCGGTCTGATTGACCTTTTTCTAGGGAGGCTTTGCAAACATTTGCCTTCTCCTGAGTCTCCTTCTGAGACTTAAGCTGTTCCTCTTTCAGCTTCTGAAAAATAATTTTTACTATCTCAGATTTATCAGCACTTCTGGCTTTCGACAGGAATTCAACATGCTTTTGAAGCTGAGTTATCATAAGCCTAAAAGGAGCAGCTCTATCCTCTCCACCAATGCTAACGATACCAGTTAGATAAATGTTGAGAACATTGGCGATTGAAGCAAAAGGAACCCCCTTCAGTATTTTCTCAATACAGCGGTCCAAAAAATGATGGAAAGTCTCCACTGTGTCCGTTAGCAAATCAATCTCAAACATGTTAATCTCTACATGAGAGGGAGTAATACTAGATGAGGCGGAGGTAGGTTGATCCGCAACCAAGCTAGTACCAGGAGGAATGTCACCTCTGGAGATCTCCGCAGAGCTACCAATCATAGCCTCCTAAACTATAACATCAGTTGGAACAGTTGTGGCCAAGACCGTAGACATAGCAGCCTCGGGGATCACTGCTTCTGAAGTATCAACCGCGGCAGTAGTAACTTTGGTCGCTCCACTACTGTCAGCTCCCGCGATGGTATGGTGAAGTCACCATCGTACCCATGCACTCTAAATCCAGAGTCGAAACTGGAGCTAGCAGAAAAGAAGAAAATTAATAGTTAAGTGTTACAGTATCATTTGATAAATAGCATAATTGCTAAAGAAAGAAGATGATGACCTAAAAATTGGACGCTGGATTTCCCAAGTCTGTACACCTCATGACCAAACACTTCAGGCCCATATACTTTGGTCCGAACATCCTCACTCAAAAAGACGTATTTACCATGGTCTGAGGGAGGAGTAAAAGAGCGAAAACTCGCGACTCTAATACAGAGTCGTTTTCTTCTCCAAAGCGAAAACTCGCGACCCTAATACAGAGTCACTTTCTTCTCCAAAGTAAAAACTCGCGACCCTAATACAGAGTCGCTTTCTTCTCCAAAGCGAAAACTTGCGACCCTAATACAGAGTCGCTTTCTTTTCCAAAACGAAAGCTCGGGTCCCTAATACAGAGCCGCGATCCTCCAAAAATTACAGTTTGCGACCCTAACACAATTGTTTTCTACTCCAAAATGAAGGCTCGCGCCCCTAATACAAAGACGTGTCCCTTCCGAAGACAGTTCGTGACCCCTAACACAGAGTCGTCTTCTACTCCAAAATGAAGGCTCGCGCCCCTATTACAGAGACGTGTCCCTTCCAAAGCAATAAGTTTGCAACCCTAACACAGAGTCATCTTCTTCTTCGCAATACAAATCAGCGATCCTAACACATAGTCGTATGATCCAAAAATTGTCAATAAATGAGGCGCTAACATAGAGTCACATTTTCCTTCAGAAGCAGCAGTGGCGCTAAAACAGAGTCACAGATTTCTGCAAATGCAATGGAGATTCTAATACAGAATATTATATCCAAAGCATTCCAAAACTTCTTAAGGAATCATGAGAGTTTTTGGAAACTTTGGAGGGGGTTTTGTAGGCGAAAAATTCTGAAAAGCAAAGCAGATCCGGGGATTTAAAGTTAGAAGTCCGCAACTCAGCAGATCCGCGAGCCTGAAGATTGAGGTTCACGACCCAGTGACAATAGAACAGGTTCGCGAATCTAAAATTGAGATTCGCGACACTACCCATAGCTTTCGGGTAGGGGTTTAATATAAAGTCACCCGACCCGAACAGAAGAATTACCACCTCGGATCGTGGGGCTAACTGCCAAACAAATGCAGCGGTGTCACTTCGATCGTGGGAACAACCGCCTAACGAATATGGCGGCACTTCTCGAGTAGTGGAAGCTAATGGTCGAGTAAATATGGCGGGACGTTACTCCAAGATCTCTATAAAAAGTGGTACAACGAAAGAGACAGGCACACACAGAGACGGACGTCTTCTCCCAGAAATTGCCCCTTGTGATCAAGAGTAAAGAGCCATTTTCCTTTCCTTTAGCCAACTGAGAGAGATTGTACGGAGTGTCAACGGAGAGCAGGATCGTCCTCCATAGCTACTTAGAAACCCAGCCTTAAACAAAGAGGAAAAGCTATCTTCCTCATCTTCTGTAAACGGGAAACAATTAGATTGTAATCTTTTATTGAAAGATTGTCAGTAAAGAGAGAGAATACAATTTTTATGGCGAACAACTATGATGCCACTCTATGTTTTTGTATTTGGTAATTTTAAACAACAAATGTTGTACCTGTGATCTCCCACCCTACTCAATTACTCGCAATCATTGTCGTGCATTTTATATTGTCTTCATTATTGAAGCATTTTTAGGATCTTTCTGTTTTAATGATATCAGTATATCTTTCGGACGCACATGACACTTCGACATCTCAACTAACACCGTTTTCTCGATTTATGACAGTCTCCCTGCAAAAAAATGACCCTCCATGTACTCTGCAGCAGGATGGTTGTGTTACCACACATCAATTTCATAGTCCATTCCTCTCCCTTCATGGTCATCTGCTCATATTTCAAAAGGAATGGGCACCCACATTTCTTTGATCCACCTTTTATCTTACAATCAGCCATATCTGTCATATTTTTAGATCTGGGTTGTCCACCACACTCACATCCAAACCAAATCCTCCCTCTCTGATTACGACCACCACTATCGGATTTTGCAATTACAATAACAAAACCCAGTTTTCTTCCTTCATCCGGATAGCTTAGAAATTGAGCAGCAAACAAAACCATACCCATTTCGAAACAGCTGCATACTGTAAAGAATTGTTGGGTCTGAAGTTTTCCCGAGATGATTTGTGTATTTTCTTTCTTGCTTCTTCCTGCATGTGGCTGCGCAGGGCTTTTGAGCACACCCCACACACACAGAGATGGGCGACACTGCCCCTTTTGGGTGTGCCCTTAAACATTTGGAGTGCCTTTTAAAAAATAGACCCATGTTTCAGTATAATGGGCAACGTAGTAGCTTCTTTGTGATTTATTACAATATCAAAATTTCCGGATTAACAAAATTGAACTTGAAATCATTTGCTAGGAAGAAGAAAAGCATCAAGAACTAGACTAATACTCTTTCATGCATGGTAAAAGTTAAAATATGAAGATAAATGGATTTGATTAATATGTCGTCATTGTCACTCACTTTGTTAGTAATCGATAGGGTTAGTTCCATCTAAATGGATTTAAATTTTAAGCATTCAGAATTTGTGTTGGGCTCTTCATATTGACGATTCATTTCTTTAAAAATGGTTGGCATCATTTTAACTGTCCAAAAACAAAAACGAAATAATATTTTTAAGTTTTTTCCAACTATGCACATAATAAATGATTATACATAGCAAATTGGTTAGTTTAACAGTACAACTTTTAAGCCCTTATAAAAGATTTTATGATAAAATTTTCAAGTACTTAGATTATGACCGGTTTGATAAAATATTACTATATAAATTGCTGATCGAAGCAAAATGATATTTTGAACCTTCTACCTAGTGGCTAGCTACTTAATGTATGAACAAAATAAATTTATTACTCTTAATTTTTTATTTTAATATACTTTAAATGACATAGATCAAATTTAACAAAATAATTCAGTATCGTTATAACAATCAATAAATCTATTAACAAAGTAGTCTCTTTCTTGGTTTCTCTCTTTTCTTTAAAAAATAAAACTATAAGACTTAATTGATTATGTAAGTTATTCGCTCTCCACATAAGTGGAAATCTAACCAGGAATCTCGATTCGAGAATAATAAAGAGATTAGTTATCAATGTTGGACAAACCAAGTGTACGTTTAGTTCCTTCAAGAGTCAAATGTTGGACAAACCAAAGAGATTAGGTTACCTTTATAATACAAGAGGTAGCCTAGGCTGATTAGTTATCTATGTTTAGGTTACTTAATTTGTTATCAAGAGGTAACCTAAACCTGCTTTGTCAAACTTGAAATAGATTACAAAGAGATTAGCTATCAAGAGGTAACCTAAACTTGCTTTGTCAAACTAAATAGATTACAAAGAGATTAGTTATCAAGAGGTAACCTAAACTTGCTTTGTCAAACTTGAAATAAAGAGATTAGTTATAATAAAAAAATTAAATAAAAAATATATAATCGGATCACTATACTCTTGGCGCTAGCTTAGATAGCTTATATGAGGCAGCAACTCATTTATATTATCCACGTATAGTATTTAACACATGTATAATTGTACTATAAACTTTCCATTAATTTCAAAATTTTAAATTTAACATATCTTTCACCATACATTTTACATTGAGATATATGTTGATCAAAATTTCAGCAATAGTTAAAAAAAAAAAAGTAATAGTGAGGTACTAGTGAATGTACAGCAAAAAAGTATTAAAACTAACTTTTAGATTTAATGGAAAACTTGTAGTACAAGCAGGAGCAAATCCAGAAATTTGGATAATTCTATTTAAGCAAGGCAATTTACTCTCAACTCACAGATTTGAAACTTGCTAATAATTACAAGTTTGCATTTTTTTGACTAAGTTAATTTTTTAAATCTCAAATCTCTAAGACTTCTTAAAAATTTAAAATATTGTCATCGTCTTTCTCTTCTGTTCTCTCTCTAAAACAAAAAATATATTTATTTTTTTTGTGGTATTTATGTCTAAAATAACACATCTTCCACAAACTCAGAAAGGTTAGGAAGAATTTTAAGTTTTTTAGTTTTTTGAAGCAAATGAAAAAATTCAATATACAATTGGTATCGGAGAACAAATCTAACGTATGGTTTAAAATTATTTTTAGTTTTTGATGCGTTTTTGTTTGCAATTTATTATTACTAAATTTTTTTGTGACGACTGGTCACTGGTTGTTATTGGTGAATAGTATTATATTTAATCAAGTCAACTCAAAGATTGAATATTTGCTAAATTTTCCTAAATTTCTGCCCGCAATCGTGAATATTTTAATTTTTAGTGTATATGTTCTAAATTGGGAACCAAATTTTGAAATAATTTTAAAATCAACCTAATGGTTGTAATGCTGGGGAAATTAAATTTAGGATGCGGGTCTCAGTTTGAATGGTGAAGCTCATAGCAATAACGTTCATTTTTCTGTGATTGATATTGGTTTTGATGTGAACAACAGAGCAGGCTCAAAGAAAAGTTTGAAAATTTTAGAGCTTAGTCTTGTTAAATGAAAGTAGGAGAGAAAGGAAGGGGGGTTAAATTTGGAAAAAAATTTGGACACAAAGAGTAAATTGGTGATGTTTCAAAATAGAATGATGGTGTAAAGAGAAATTTGGGTGTCAAGAGTAAATTGTTATGCATAAATAGAATTTCCCCGGGAATTTGAACTAGTGTGGGCAAAATTATATGTGACTTTTTAAAAAAATAAAATGTGAAAAATCCCAATTTTGGTACTATCCAATTTCTCTACATATGATTCTAAAAATTAAAATTATAAATTTCAGCTAAATATCTAATCTTTCTACTTGGATTTCCAAATCTAAACTGCTACAATCTTCAATTAAAAACTTTAAAAACAAATAAAATATTGTCATAGTCTCTAATTTCATATTCTTTTGTAAACTTGTAATGAAAAGAATCGAAAGGAATTTAAATATGTGAACTTTACATTTAAAATTCACCCAAAAAAATCAAATATCATCTCCCAATTTGCAAGATTTGGATTGAAATCAATTTAAAAAAATAAGCAGCCAATATACAAAATAGAACGTCATTAGAGTTTTACTTGGAGCAATCTTTTCTAAAATACGAATTGGAGAAAAGATCTACTAGAGAATGACTCCAATTAAATAAGAGATCAAACTCTAAACTTGCAATAGATCAAATATCAAATCTTAGATTCATCAAAAATTAAATTCTGAGATCAAACTTAGATTCGAGAGAGAAGATAGATAAAGAGAGGGCAAGAAAGAAGGTGGCATCGCTGAATTATTTTTTAAGAGACGTTATAAATTATTTAGAAAGAGATTTCGGTTTTGATTAGATTTATTTTGAAAGGATAAAATTGTTAATTGAAAAAAATAGGGGGAGTAAATTTGTATGGGAAATTCTATTTGCACACGACATTTTACTCTTGGCACCCTGGTTACTCTTTACACCAAACTCCTATTTTTAAATACTATCATTTTACTCTCTGCGCCCAATTTTTTTTCCAAAAATACCCCTCCTCGTTTTCTCTAACTCCTCACCCCGTCTAATTCCATTTTTATTTATTTTTGTTTGAGTCGGATGTTAGTTTAAGAGTAAAAAAATATTTTGGTCGGGTATTAATACCCGACCAGCAAGCGAAGTCTCCCCCACAAAAGAAAACTAATTAACGATAAATTTTAAACAAATACGCATAAAACCTAAAATAAAATTTAAATCGTATTTTAGATTTGTTCTCTGACACCAATTGCATGTTGAAATTTTCCATTTGCATAAGAAAATTCGAACTCAAATTTCAAACCCAAATTTCACTTGTCATGGTGAAATCGAAGAATTTAAAATTCTTCTAATTTTTTCAGGAACATTAATATAAAAAATTTTAAGGGGTTAAGAAATCAAATCGATGATTTTGTAGGAGATGTATTTTTATTAAATACCAAAAAAAATATTTAGCATTTTAGAGAGAAAATAGAGGAGGAAAACGATGAGTCATAGTTATAAATTTTAAGAAGTCTTAGTTTAGAATTTATAAAAGTAATTTAGTCCAAAAAATAATGACAAAGTTATAATTATTTATAAATTTCAAAACCGTATTCAAGAATAAAATGTTGTGTGCAAATAGAATTTCCTATGGAATGCAAAGGTCTGCATGTTTTTTCTATTTTATTTTTTCGGGGACAACTGACACCGAACCAAACTTGGGTCTGCCTTTGAGTCCAAACCCCTCCACACACACACATACAGTTGCATACTAAACCCCCATCCCACACACGAACGCGTGCCCACGCACACTCACGCACCCGCCCGCACACATGCACACATGTGCACCTATATAAATTGTTTTCATAAGGAATTTCATCGGTATTTGAAATCCATAGTTTTTTTTTAAATTTTACCATAATGCTACCTTATGGAATCGAGTCAAATATACATGCCATTGTCCTATGACCTAGTCAGCATAACCAAATATTATATGACAAAACTTTTAAAAATGAAAAATTATTATCAGATAAGAACGTAATCAGCATGAACGATTATTATAAGGAAAAATGTTAATGCAAAAAATTCTACCGAAGAGGTGAGCTAAAATTGTCTAGAAGTATTTGCTTTGCTTTCAATGCAGATTGCTTTGTTTCCTTATCTGATTCTATACGTTTCTTCTGTCGCCCGTTACCATCGCCTTCGTCATTCATGTTCCATTTATAAGTAGCCTTGCAGCGAAAGATACATCCAGCATATCAATATCTATTTACGTACCTTGTTTTCAGCATTGGCATATTCTTTTATTTTCCCTTTTTTCCCCTGAAAACTAAAATTTAATATTTATATTTAGGAGGAGAGTCGGAGACCAAGCAATACGTGAAACGGCTGCATCTTGAAGCAACAAGTTGTCCCATGCATTCATGACGCCATGACTAGGAGAGGCAACTAGGCCAGCCCTATTACTCTAGTAAATAACAATAATTTTATGAATATTCTGGTACAATCATTTATCAAAAGGGAACATGAAGCTCTTTTAGATCTCGGAAATTGCATCTATGCTGAATTTAGTGTCAATTTCTTTTTTAATATATATAATCAAAGAGTCCGTAAGAAAGTCATATTCCATTTTGTTGCGAAATCTGTTTTTTACAATATTCATGGCTGAAAATGATCTTTTTGTAGTTGCAGTAGATAAGGAAGAGTAAGCACAAGCACGGTCACTCTATAAACAAGTGAATAGATTATTAATTTTTTAGTCCTTACCAATTATTGACAGAGTTCAGAGATACTTGACAAACTCTTATAGTCTAGATGTCAAAGCACATCAAGTTCGTAATGATGAAGTTGCATTTTAAAATGCATTCTGTCACACTCTATAAAGTTTTGTAGATAAAATATCGCTGCTAGCTGATAAATATCATTTATTCTGAAAGACTCTGATGCATAAAGAGGATTTAACACTAAGCTAAGAATTAACAATTGTGTAGCATACTCACTAAATCGACCATTTAGTTCCTGTAATTGGGAATATATTACTGCATAAAAAATATTCACTTGATAATAGTGCTCAATTTTGAAGTTGTCTTGTTGATGACGAGCTCGACCTTGTCAAGCAGTATATCGAGCACTCATATCTGGGATATCTATATTGCATGTCTCACAAAATAATTTCACACTGCTAAGTAAATCATCCTATTTATTATCTCTGAACCCTTGAATAAGTGCTTTAGTAGATGAAATAAGTTGCATAGCATTTGAAATGTCTTAAGATTTAGATTCCAAAGCTTGATAAAATATGTCAGTAATCTCCATAATTCCTTTCAAAAAATGTAAGATGAATAAAAACTCAAATAAGGTTCATGCCTCATATGCGGAGTTTGTATGCCCTTTTTGAGAAGGAGTAGCTCTATGATCTATAATATTAAATAAAATTGTACATGTTGCACTAAATTTTTTTATCAAACTTGAAACTGACTTTAAATTAGAGCTCTAATGAGTATCTCCAGTTCGCTGTAAGGTGCCAATTTGATTAAGCCCCTTTCCTGTCTTCAATTCATCAGTTGAGATCATATTTGCAATATCACTAGCTTGAGCTATTTTCAATTCATCATTCCGTTTGCATGAAGCACCAACAATATTGATTATAGAAGTCAATTTAGTAAAAAATTAATGAATAGGAAATAACTTCTTTCGAAGTTGCTACTAATAGCCAATTGTAATTGATGTGCAAAACAATGAATATAGTAGGCTTATGGTCAATGATTCAAAACCAAAGCTTTCAATTCATGAAATTCACACTTCATATTACTTGCTCCATCGTAACCTTGGCCTCTACTATTTTGAATATTTAGATTGTTATGTGACAATACATTATATAGAGCATTTTTTTAAAGTCACTGCCATAGTATCCATTATATGAACGAGCCCAAAAAATCTTTCTCACATAAAACTATTTTTATCAACAAACCTTAATACAATTGTCATTTGCTCTTTATTTGATTCATCACGAGCTTCATCAATAATTACACAGAACATCCCATCACCAATTTTATCATGAATTTCCTTTTTTACCTTAGTAGAAAAGATATGCAAAATTTCTTTTTGAATTAATGATGATGTATAAGAGGTATTTTTGGCTGCTTTATCCAATACTTCAGTAATCTTGTCATTATATGAACGCAACAAATTCAGCATTTCAAGAAAATTTTTACAATTTATAGAGCCAGAACTTTCATCACGACCACGAAAAGCATAACTCTGAAATGCAAGCCATCTTACTATATCAATTAATACTTTTAGAATCGATTATCTTTAATTTGTTCAGATGTGACATTTTTCACCACCTTTTGAATATGTTGAGACTGATTCATCAAGTTCTTACATGATTTTTTAGCAATATTTTGAAAAGAGAGAATCTTTCCCTACATGATTTACAAAAGCGCAATCTTTTTTTCATTTCGAACTTTCTTCCAACTCTTAAATCCATTACCCAGAGCCAAATGGTTTATTAATAAGAAAACAAGACAAACAAATCCTACATCTTTGTAGGTGAATATTCTAGCAATGATGAAAATAGTTTGAACTATAAAGACTAAAAACTGCGAGGATGAGTTACTGATCCGAATTTTGGATACTTTGAGAGTATAGACTGGTTGGACCATTCTTTATATAGGCTCGCGGAATTTCATCTTGTTGATTAACATGATAATTTCAAATCTGAGTACATAATCCTGAATCGAATTCTAAAGAATTGACATTAATTTTTTGAGATTTTGTTGGAGGATTTTCAGAAATTGAGACTTCAATATCAGAGGTTGGTATGGCTAGATTGCTAGCATCAATTTTTAGACAATTTACATCTTTTCTTGGAAAAAACAAAAACTATCTATTGTAGTTGTAGACGATTTTCCCATTTAGAGTATAAAATCTACACAGAAAACAACAAAACTTTTAAATTAAAAAATATATATTATTTATTATTAGTAATCATAAGTGCAAAAAGAAAAATAAATTAAATATCAAGTCTTAGTCTAATTGACATATTAATTAGATGACTTTGTAATTTATCTAACTAAAAAAATAGTTACTATTTAAGTTTAGCTTTAAATTTTACTTATACATTTCATCAAACAAGTAAATAACAATAGTAAGTAGACAATATATTTAATTTAATACTAGATATTTACCTTAGTGACCAGAGGAGATGCCGAAAGAGAATCGTAATAATTACTTATAATAAAAAAAGAATTCTAATGGATCACTGAGCAACCTGTCAATCCAATTTTTAGAAAATAAAATAAACAATAATATCATATTTAAGAGAAAATATCCAAATTAGAACTAAATAACCTGTAACACCCCGTTTTCCTATACAATATTTTTATGTTTATTTATTTTTAAATGCATTGTCATAAATATTAAAGAGATTATTTATATAATATTATTTAACAATGTTATCTTTTATCTATCTTTTGATTTGAGTTTATCTAAAATACTTGTTAGTTTGATCGTAACAAATCTGACTGAATCTGGATTGGATTAGGAAGATTTATCGTACATCTAAACTTATTCTAAATTAACCTTAATTTGTAAATATTTATAAAAAAATAAAAACAAGAAACGGGAACTAAAAACACGTTTTTCTCTTCTACCACAGGGCATAAAAGAACAAAAGATAAATAGTGAAGGAAAAAAAAGAGAAGAAAAGAGGAAAAAGAAAAAAGAGAAAAGAAAGGGAAAGAGAAAGAGAGAAAAAGGATAATCTGATTCGAATAACTAGCGGTCAATTTTCAACGTGGATTTTTTTTTGAGGCAAGTGCTTTTCTCTTATTTTCACTTCTCTATAATTATTAAATTTTAACCTCAATTCTTTTCATCTATTTCATTGATATGAGAGTTTAATTAGATTAATGTTTACTTGGGTTTGGGGTGGTTAATATATCTAGAGTATTCTTAATTATTTTAATTATGATTATTTTCTACAAACTTTTTTATAAATTCTTAGTTTTGCTGGTTATTTCTCATGGATGACAAAAAAAATTTATTAAATTGTAAATTATGAAATTCCACTGTCAAAATATCAGCTAAAATTTTATCCTTTCTTATTTGAATCTCATCTGATCTTACTAGAATAATTCAGATTCAAGTTTAAGTTTAAACTACGTGATCATTTATTATTTATCAGATCTTACTACCTTGAAAAAAAAAATTCAAGGTTTAAGCTTAAAAAAATGGAAAAAAGGGGAAAGAAACTATGTTCTGTTCATTTGAAAAGAACATAGAAACAAAATAAAAACAAAATTTAAAAAATAATAAATGAAACAATGTTCTACTCTTTGAAAAGAACATAAAAACCAACACACAAAAAAAAAACGAAATTAAAAAAAAACGACAACTATGTTCTGTTTAAATGAACTGAACATGTTCTGTTCATTTGAACATAGCTTAGAACGAAAAAAAAACATTGAAAAAAATATCAATTAATTAATTTATCTATATATTTGTTTTAATATTTCTCCTCATAGTGTCAAGATTCCATGTGTACAATTTTATTATTTGTTAATAGCTTTGCCATTCATTATCTTGATAGCTCTATATAATTATTTTTTTTATTTCTTGAGGTGCCACCGGCGTACTTATTAGTAGTTTTTGTAATAGGTTATTACCTTCTATAATCATAAAAAGAAAAAATATTTAATAATTTTATTTTGTATACTTTTCTGGTATATATGGCTTGCAAATTACCTTAACTATTTAGGAGTTATATTGCTGATCATTATTTGTATCCAAACTAATTCAATAACATTTTCTCTATAGTATCATGATGATAATTTTGTCATTTCTAAATATGCAAATACTTTTTTAATCTAACTTTTTTTTAATATACTTTCATTGACCTATTAAGCATAAGCTTTTCTTTATATATATATATATATATATATATATATATATATATATATATATATATATATATATATATATATATATATATATATATATATATATATATATTACAAAAAGAAATTCTAAAAAAAAAATGAACGTATTTCTTTAAAATAGATATGTATGTTTCTTCCTAAGAAAAGACACAAACACACACAACTACATGTGTGCACTTACACACATGCACAAAATTTATAAATGTGATATGTCCATTGTACTTTATTTGAATTTTCAAACTTTGATGGATTAAATTTTCAAACATATACGTGTTTATTTTACATTGTCAATTGCGTGTTTGTTTATAGAATTGTAATTCTTAGAATATGAAACAAAATTGAGGGGTTATGGGGAAACTCGAAAAAAGAACTGTACACATATTTTAGGAATTTTACATTTTTGAGGTTGTACAACCGAATTTTGGGACCCAATCATGGGGTTCTGGGTGATTACTGGATCACTATCAGTTTATAGTACTGCGCTCCTGGAGCTCATCAGAGTTCATGTTAATCTAGTTGATTAGGTTGGTGTGCTTTTTCGTGATGTCCTTTCGGATAACTAGTTCCTTTACCTTTATAAAATGAATAAACTTTTTGAAAATCTTGTATCTAGTTATTCTAACACCTTCTTTAGTATTTTTTTAAAAATGGTTCCAAATATCAAATTTAGAAGTTTCAAATGAAACTAGCACACCGTGTGGAGAAGAAAAAATATTAGTACGTTCAATAGAAATATTAGAAAGTATAATGTGATCTGTGAATTATGAGATTATCATAACATTATGATCTAGAGAATGGAATAACGGAATATCAGTTAGAGATTCTTGTAAACTTTGGTGTTCAAAAATTAAAAAACATTAAAAACATGGCCAAATCCTTGGCTAAAAGTAGTGCAGAGGAGTTCGCATCTAGTTTAAGTTTAAATAAAAAATAATTATCAAATTTAAAAAATAAATGTGTACCTCAACTTTGAAAAAAGAAAGAGGTTCTTCTACCTTGAAAATTGAGAAACAAAGACAGTTTTGAGATGTCAAAATAGAAAGTTATAGAAATGATTTTGTGAGTCTTGATTTTGCTTTCCTCGAGAGTCTTGATCTTGATTTTGTTGAGATCTTCTGAAAATTAGAAAATATGAGACAGAGAAAGGGATGAGTGAAAATTTATGGAGAAAAAAGGTGAAATGTTGGGGGTGTAATTTATATGCATGGGAGGGGAGAATGGAATTTTTGTTTTCCAAAATACTCCCCCAACCGCTAAAAGAGCCATTAGGGGTGTTTTTGAAAAAAAAAAAAGGAATAAAACCATCTCCCTGGGGATGGCTTTTGCAAAATAAAATTGTAAGACCCTCAATAACAATAACTATAGTCGTTGATTCCTAAAGGCGTGTCATACCCCACGTTAGGCATGTGCCAACTCATGTTGTGTTGGCACATGTCGGTGGCCTGCAAAATCAGACCCTTCAGTGGAAATTGCTTTTGCCTTTATTACCTTGGAAGATTAAATTACAATACTCTCAAAAATTACAATAAAAGAATTAAAGAAAACAAATGTAAGGACTTATGTAATGTCTCTCTCTTTCTTACAAGAAATTGTGGGTTCTTGATGTAGTGGTGGAATTTAGCATGTGGATTCCGTTGACGATCCGATACTCGAAGATTACTATTGATGGAGAAGAAGAGGATGCCAATCCTAGTTCTCTACTGATAATACTTAAATGTGTTCCTTGTGCATAGCTTGATCAACTAAAGATCCCCTAAAGTCTCCTCTTGAAGCCTATTTATAGGCATGGATTAGTTATAGGAGTTTCCTTGTAAATAAAACTTAAAATCTATCTCTTTTTAATTGAAGATCAAATTAAGTATTTAACTCGGATTCAAAATCTCTAACTTTGAGCATTTGGATGTGATTAGATTTCTTAAATCCTGTTTAAAACTAAATTAGAATCATGTAGATTTTCCTAAGATTCAGGAGACACTGGGCTGTTAGCTCCGCGTCAGATCTGAGCGCGAGGCTATCCGTTAGCCTCGCACAGCTACTGAACACGAGGCTAGCAGATAGCTTCGCGTGGCTTCTGAATGCGAGGCCAGCAGATAGTCTCATGTGGCTTCTGAATGCGAGGCTAGCAGATAGCCTCCCACAAGGAATTTCTTTTTCTTGTAAAATTTCTCAATTCAACGGGACTCCCTCTAAAGTTTTCGAAATCTCGTTATTAATTTGTAATGAGTTTCGAAATACTTTGGATCTATCAATCAATGTTCTTCGTGCGAGGTCATAAAGCATTTATGTGAAGCTACATAACTTCGCATTTCACTCTTGTTTATGCAAAGCTACTCCACTGGTCCGCGGAGCTATCTAGCTTCATGTTTTGCTCTTGAGATCCGTACCCATGATCTCAGCCATTGAATTCGAATGGGCACGTCTCTCTCTCTCTCTCTCTCTCTCTCTCTCTCTCTCTCTCTCTTAAAGAACAAACCTTTTTCTTATTTCTCAAGCTTTCAAGAATTCAAAGCATAATTTTGATCCCATCTTCCTAAGCCCCTTTCTTTAACTTCTTTCAAATTTCTTTGAATTTCTCTTCGCAATGGCACCTAAGAGGAGCATCCTTAGCCGAGCTTCCTCATCATCTCACTCGTCATCCTCTTCCTCTAGCAGTACCGGTGGTGACGATGAGGTAGTGTACGTTGCCCCGATTGGAGGTAAGATCTCTCTCCATTTAATCTTGGATTGTTTGTGTGGACTCACCTTAGACTCATGTTGTCCTAATCACGGCATAAATCGCCTTTCCTTTGGTGCTTCAATGACCACAAGGTTGTGCCCTAGGCAGCTGAATACGCAAGGTTATGGCCTGGTGTTTCATATTCCATGTGAGGCTAATGATAGCCTCACATTGCTTATTCTTCACGAAGTTATCTATAGCCTATAATAAGTGTCATATATTGCATATTTATAGCCCCCATATTATCTATTTTTGTATATAAATAATATTACTTGGGTATTTTTAGTATGTTTTTTAGATTAAACCTATTTCTATAAGGAGATGGTATAAACTCAGAGACCGATTAGGAAACCAAGTCCAAAAAGAACTAAAATGTGAATAAATATACAGGAACATGAAGTTATAGAGAACCAAAGTCAAATACAATTAGCTAGAAGAGAAGAACAAGGCCAGAGCTTTATGTAGAAGAAACCAGAAGCCAAAATTTTACTATTTTACCACTAATTGATGGCAATAGCTGCCATTTGGTGGTATTTCCGGGTCTAAAATTTTTGAAATTTTTACAGAGTTTTCAATATAATTTTGTAGCTATTTAATTGTACTAAGATTGTGATTTGGTACTCTGAGGCCAATATATTGGTCTTATCTTTGTAAATTAAGGTTTTGATATAATTTTTAGATACACTTTGATTAAATAAAAATTAACGTTTGCCGAAGAGGTGACAGCCACCATATCGAGCTCCACAGGTAATTCCATTGTTGCTCAGTGCTTTCTAGTGAGTAGAAATATTTTATTTGCTTTTTAGATATATTTAATTGCTCTCTAGTTTAGATTTTTAATAGCTTTCATAAATAAAAAAAAGGATTTTAAATTAGTAACATGAGTAGCTAACTTAATTTAGCTCTAGAATGTAGATGAAACTAGAAATCAATCATGTAATTGCTTTTTATTATTTTCTTTCTAAAATGAAATAATAAAAACATGATTTTTCTATAAAAAAATTAAAATACAACAACTCGTAGATTAATACTTTGATAGGTTATACTTTAGTTAAGTTTCTTGATAATCTATACTTAGTTAGGGTTTGGAGTTATTAAATTTCATCTTCTTCATATAATTATCTAATGATTTAGTTTATTTTTGTGAAAAAATAGTATGTTTGATGAGTTATGCTTGCACGCCAATTGATAGCTCATGCTTAGAATACTTTAAATAAAGATTAAAATTAAAAGATTAGTTTTTATGATAGGAAAAAGATAATAAAAGTAATACTTGGTTGTGAACTTTTAGATTCTATATCCGAGATTAATTAGAATAACTACAAACATTAACTTAGAACCCATAGTTAGATCGTTAGAATAATAAGATTAGCAACATAATAAAACACCTTATATCCTCGTGTGAATGACATATTTGCGCTACAATTGATACTATGCACTTCCAGTAGATTTATCACATCAAGTTTTTAACGTCATTACAGTGAATCGACGATGTTTTCTTTCTTTTTCTAATATTTTACGGGTTAACAGTGTGTATTGAGTACATAGGGACCTGGAAGTTCAGATACAAAAAGCAAAAAGAGACGAGAGAAGCCTTAGGAGTACACTGCAAAATGCAGGGAACCAAACTCTTTGATTTTGCTGCCAAACAGTGGTAATAACTGCCATTTAGCGGCAACTTTGGTGAGAATCTCTCCCTATTTTTCTCCAGTTCTGTATTTTGGGTCTTTGACTCTGTAAAAACTGCCCAAAGTGTAGTTCCAATAATGTAGCCATGCCCATAATCTCACTCCTATTATTGCACAGGCTACACCATATTTTTCATCTCTTTCTTCACATCCATCTGCATCACCTCCATTACCATCACACACTTATTTGGAAGAACATGTTTCTAAGCCAAGAGCACTATATCCCAATCGGCTTAGAAAGCCTTCATCGCAAGTAGAGAAAATTCTTGAATCATTTCAACAGGTGAAAGTTAATATTCCACTCCTTGATATTATACAACAGGTTCCTAGTTATGCCAAGTTTCTCAAGGATTGTGTACTAAGAACCGAGCAAAAAACATTCTTGAGAAAGTTTTTTTTTTACAAATATATTACAAATCCTCTCTAACTCTTTGCCTGTCAAATACAAAGTCCAAGTTCCTTCACAATCCCATGCACCATTGGAAACACTACATTTAACAGGGTGCATATACTATCAAGAAATTTAACTCAAGTATAACCTATCAAAGTATTAATCTACGATTTGTTATATTTTAATTTTTTCATAGAAAAATCTTGTCTGATGATTTAGTTTATTTTTATGAAAAGTAGTATTTTTGATGAGTTATGCTTGCATGCTACTTGATAACTCATACATAGAACACTTTAAATAAATATTAAAACTAAAAGATCATTTTTTATGATAGGAAGAAGATAATAAACGTAATATTTAGTTGTGAACTTGTGGATTCTATATCCTAAGCTGATTAGAATAACTACAAATATCAACTTAAAACCCATAGTTAGCTCATTAGAATAATAGGATTAGTAAGATAGTAAAACACCTTAGATCTTCATAGGAATGACCTGTTTGCGCTACAACTGATATTGTGCACTTGCAGTAGATTTATCACATCATGTTTTTATGTTTAGAAACTTTGCAAGGCTACTTTTTAGCTTTGCGTTTAGAAATTTCGCAAGACTACTTTTTAGCTTAGCATTTAGCTATGACGCGAGACTAGTTTCTAGCTTCGTGTTTTGGTAGTTAGTTATTTAGACAGTTGGATGTTTTCAGACTTACTTTTTGCAAGGCACTCACTTTAATTTCTTTTCATGCAATGAGCTATTTTGTGGATCCCATGTCAAAGAAACATCACTTTGTCTTTGTTGGGGACCTGATAGAACAACGAAGTTTAGATATGATGCCTCTATTCCCGTGTATTATCCAGGTAACACAAGGAAAGATTGATAAGATGTAGCCCTGCAACCTTCAAGGAGAATGTTACTGACGCTTCCTTCGAAGCCTTAAACAACAAAGCTATGGAGAAGCCAATATTCCTTTTTGGAGATAGGATACTGATTTTGGATGAAGTCCTATTTGAAGAAGGAAGCAAGTGGCTTCATTAGATTGAGGATATACATATATTTTTGCCGGATATGGAGTAAAGCTACCCTTTGGTCTATCTTCGAAGACTATCAACTCCACTCCAAATGGATTAGGATATCACCTAGGAACATGATGGAGTAACAGTGGGGAAATTTGGCTCCCACAGACCTTATCAGGATTGTCTAGGGAAGTTTGTCACCGGCCTTCTCCCAGGGAGGGTAAATGAGGAGCACCCAGTGGAGAAGGCTACAATTCGCACAAAAACTTTTCTCAGCAAGTTTGTACCTAAGGATGGCAAGTATCCTTCTAACAATTTCAAAACCCAAGGATGGATTCGATCCACGAGCAAGATGTGATGGGCCCGGCTAGTGAGATACGTGCTTGATACTCATGAACAAGTCCTAAAAGAGATAGGCTTGTATCGGGCAATTAGAAACGTCCAGTATGGTATCCCCTAGAGCCCATATCATTTATTTAGCCTCTTGGAGGTGTACAATTCTATAACTGGTACATTCTTCACTCCAGTTGGCGAGGTAAGACTTGCTTTTCATGATATGTATAAGGTATCAACGTTGCAAATGGAAAAAGTCCCCTACGAGGAGTGCATCCCCACCATTGAAGAGTTAAACATGTTGAGGTCCAAAAACATGCGCATATACGAGACCTATTGTGAGATGATGTGTTATTTCCATATACTTGCTAATATTTCAGGAACCAGGGGCCATGGAGTTGATCACAATGTGTGGGCTTCTTACTTATTTTGAAATTTAAAGGACAGCCTTGGGCTACAAGCACCAGTGGTTTTGTGAGATTTTTTTTGAAGTCCTCAAAAGCTTGTTGACAAGCTTCATCCCAAATGAACGACACCCCTTTCTTTGTTAACTTGTTGAAGGGTTGATATCGCCCTGAAAGATTAGCAATAAATCTCTGAATGTATATTAGTCTCCCTTACAATCCCTGAAATTCTTTGAGATTCTTTGGTGGCTGAATCTCTTGAATTGCTTTTACCTTTTCTGGATCTAAATGGATACCCTTAGATGTAACAATGAAACCAAGGAATTTGCCACTGGAGACACCAAGAAAAGATTTAGTCGGGTTCATTTTTAGTTGGTGTTTTCTCATAATATCAAACACCATTTTTAAATCTCAGAGATGATCATTTTTATTGTGATTCTTGATGGAAAGGTCGTCCACGTAGTATTCTGCCGTTTTACGGAGATGCTCACGGAAAATTATGCTCATAGCACTTGATATGTTGCACATGCATTCTTTAAACCGAATGGCATAACCATATAATAGTACACGCTTAATAGTGTCATGAAAGCAGTGTGTTTCTCGTCTTCAGGGTACATTTTGATTTGATTGTACCCAGAGAATCTATCTATGAAAGACAACCTTTCGAATCCGCAAATGTTATCAATCATGACATCCATTATTAGAAGTGAAAATTCGTCTTTAGGACATGCCGCATTGAGATCTCGAAAATCAATGCAGATTCAGATTTTTCCATTCTTCTTGGGAACTAAAACGATGTTTGCTACCTAATCAGGATGTTGTTCTTCTCGAATGAATCCAGATTGTATAAGCTTATTAACTTCATCCTCGATCGATTCCATTAACTCTGGGCAGAATTTTCTTTGTTGTTTCTTTACTGGTTTTGCATCTGGCTTAATATTAAGCCAATGCATAGCAACTTGAGTATCAAATCCTAACATGTCTTCATAATACCAGGCAAAGACGTCTATGTATTCTCGAGCGAGAGTTATAAGGTCTTCTCTTTCATTAGGAGACAAACTCTCGTTTATAAATATGGGCTTATGATTAGTTTCATCACCCATATTTACTTGAATCACCTTATCCTTGGTAGGTGGTTCGCGTTGGTCGAAGAGCATGTTCCATTGGGCATCAAGGTGCTTAACTAATGCTTCATCTTAGAGAAGAGTCAGTTTATCATCTTCATCTGGAATCGGGCTGATAGACGTCATGTTCGCAGTCAGCTCCTTAGATAATATTCCAAGACTGATATCTGAATCCCAATCGGAATCTTCTACAGTTTGGCAGATCATTTCTTCGATATTCGAAGGATTAGGTGTTGTGACATATCCCAACCCCCTGCTAGTTTTGTGATAATAATTCGGCTCTTTTTCTTCGAGTACGAATGAGGGAAGTAAACTTCGACGTCTTTTGCCGAAATTTAACCCAGGTTTATGTATGAAGTCATATCCCATTTTCTCTATCATTCAAAATAACTTTGGTCTGTAATGATAGAATTGAGGGGCTTCCTAAGTTTCATCTTCACTATCATAGGATGGAGCCATATGTAGTTGAACCCTTTCAAAAAGAATAGGTTTTTGATCGACTCAACGGGCAGGCACCTTGAACACCGCCCCATCTGTATCCTTGATGCTTGATCGTAGCATCATTGATGATCTAATTGGCAGGTGTATGGTTGCTAAAGTCTCAAATTCTGAGAGACTATCTGCATCTGTACTAGTAACTAAAGGTATAGAATCAGTAGCAACAGCAGGCAAATAAGCAAATTCTAGATTTTCATTGATTTCCCACTCGCTTGCATCATCGGTAGTGTCATTTACATCAAGTCTTCAAGACTGATTACAAGCAGTTCATACCCTTCTTTGGCAATGAACGCCTCAAACTCAGTGTCAGCTTCATTCCCACTATCATACCCATCATGTAGTGGTGGATCGATCTCAGCACGCTCAGTATATAAGAGGGCGCCAACAAAGTACTTTTTAACCCTCTTAAATGGTTGCTTGTCAGCAATTTGAGTATTCACTTCTCCATCTTTATCCATATACTTCATACATTGATGTAGAGTGGACGGGACAATCATGTTAGCATGAATCCATAGTCGCCCTAGAAGAAGGTTGTAAGTAGTGTTTGTTTCAATCATATAGCAAGTCACATCGCTTTTGAGATCTCAAATTTGACATCTGAGTCTGATTTTTCCCAAAGGATGATTACCGTTGTCGTTGAAACCAAATATGGTAGTATTAGTTGAAGTCAATCTTGTTGGCAGTGAAAATTTCTAAGTTAAAAGGATTTTCCACAACAGAACGCGGAGCTAACTCAGTAGCTCCGCGTTTGGCTATATTAGCCTCGTGTTTGAATAAAACATGGAGCTATTCAATAGCTCCGTGTTAGTTCCGCGTTCTGATCACTTAGCTCCACGTCTTGATGCGATTAGCTCCGCGTAAGCAGATAACCAGAATCTTAAATTGATTGAGATTATGATTCGGGCTTATCCAAATACCCAAATTAAGTCCGATCAGAACTCTAAATCAAGATATTTAAATCAAAACTAAGATATTTGATTGGAATCCTTGATGAGAGCAAATTCTATTTAGATAGAAACTCTCAAATCATCCTAAGCCTATAAATACACTCTTGGGGAAGCCCTAGGGGTCTTTTTTCGGTCTTCTTTTTCTTCTTTTCGGCATCTTGGAGAATTCAAGTTACGCATAGAGTCTTGAGTTCATGAAAGACCAGAGAAGATCGTCTACAGTCGGCCGTCATCTTTAAGAGAGAAGATTTCGACGTCAGATCGTCCAAAAGAGCTACTTGACATATCCCATCGCCACAGATCCCACACTATTTTGTAAAAGAGAGCGATTAAGATATAAAATCCTCTCGTTTGATCTTTCTTTCTCTTGTTCTCTTCCGTTGTAATTCGAGTTTATTCAATGGAAGGAAGGCGAAGAAATTCCGCTGCGAACAAACTGGCGACCACAGTGGGAGCCGTCTCTTTCACTGATGAAGAGATTGTGGCGCAATCTGACGTTGATATGATCGGATCTGACATAGACATGCTGGTTGTTGAAATTGACCAGCAGAAGTACGAGGAGTACCTCTCCTCTGAATCATCAGGTAGTCTGAACGACACACGACACTATCGTCGCGTGCGCTCCAATACCCGAGCAACGGGTAAAAAGGTATCCACTGAGGAACGGTGATCCTTAGAGACTGCGGCCATAGAGCCGGTGTTCGGGCAGGAAATCCTAGCAGAGGATGACCTCCCTATTGCCGAAGAAGACCTGGGAACTGGATTGACCAGAACCCAACTCCGAAACAGAAACCGGAGAGCAAGGCGAAAAGCTCTCAAAGCCTGCCTTGGATGCGGAGCTAACATCAAAGAAAGCGAGGCTATGGTCCCTCGCAAACTAGCTCGCGCTAATCGCAAGACCAGTCATTATTGCGTTAAACGCGAAGTTACCACTTGCTTTAATCGCAAGGAAAAGCCAGCGTGTGATACTCCACGCGAGGCTATCACTGAGCTTGGCGATAAACGCGAAGCCAGTAAGTTTTGCGCTACTCGCAAAATTTCTGACACTCGCGAGAAACGCGAGTATAAAATCTCCTTAAAGCCAGCATGTGATTTACCATGCGAGGCTACTACTGGGCTTAGCGAGGAACGCGAAGCCAGTAGTACTTGCGAGAAACGCAAGACTTTTGACACTCGCGAGAATCGCGAGGATAAAAGTTCTTTAAAGCCAGCATGTGATTTTCCATGCGAGGCTACTACTGAGCTTAGCGATAAATGCGAAGCCAGTAGCACTTGCGAGAAACGCAAGATTTCTTACACTCGCGAGGAACGCGAGGATAAAACTTCCTTACAACCAGCGTATGATTCTCCACGCGAGGTTAATACTGAGCTTAGCGAGAAACGCGAAGCCAGTAGTACTTGCGAGAAACGCAAGATTCCTCACCTCCGTGCATATCGCGAAGATGATTGGCAGATTGTCGTCAATCGTAAAAATCGTGCTAGACGCGAAGTTATGACTTGCGTTAATCGCAAGGGTAAGCCAGCGTGCAAGAATTTTCTTCCACGCGGGGCTATTATTCCAGAAAATAAACTTTTGAAGGCATGCCAAGCCAGCGTAAAATGCGAGGCTAGCGTAGCAAAACACGAAGCTATTTTTTAGCCCCGCCTTCCAAAACGCGAAGCTAATTTTCAGCCCCGCCTTCCAAAACGCGAAGCTGTTTTTAAGCTCCGTGTAGATCAATCCGACTACAGAATTAGGGCTGATCGTCGCGTCAGTGGACCAGAACTGGACTCCAGTGATCCTAAGAAACTTCAGTGGGTTCCTAGACCCTCTCAAAAGTTGGATGGGTCCCACGACTCCATGGCTAAGGTCACTAACCTCAGGAAGTATCTATCCAAGAAGAGAGGCATAGAACAAGTTCAAATTGAACTTGTCTGTCACTGCCAGCAGCTTATGATAGCGGTATCCACTGTAATGGACAACTGTGGCTGCAGCAAGAGCAGAGTATCGGTGTTCGACCGATTAACCGAGTCGGACAAGAACCCTACTAAGAAGACAAATAACCGCTTCCCTAAAAGAATGGAGAGCTGTAACCTCTAATATGGTGGGAAAAGGGAAGAAGATTATAGAGACGGATGATGATTCAGAATCGAGTGATGAAGAACCTCATCATATCACTCGACTTAAATCAGGAGCCATCCCGCCTCGAAACTATATGAGGCTTATAAGAGGTTCTTATGACGATGACAGCGATAACTCAGCTATAGCTTCACCTCGTTCCTCTGCATCATCTCGGCTACAAAAGTCAGCATCATATATGGCCGATAAATCTGACGACATCAATAAGAGATTTGAAGCTCAAGAAAGAATGATTCGAAAGCAACAAAAGACGATTGAAGATCTTAAAATGATGCTCTCAAAATTTGTTGAGGATAATGCCAAAAAGGGCAAAGAAACTCTGTTCAATAAAATGAATGAAGAGGAAAAAGAAGAGAAAACCTACTCGATGCACGAGGATGAGGATAGATTCTCTTTTCATGATCCACATGGAAAGAAAATAAAAAAATTGCAAAGTCAACTTGAAGCACTGATGCATAAAAAGGAGTTGAAAGAGTCAGGGGTCTCAAGACCATACCCACCTGAATGGGATATGGTACCATACCCTCAAAAGTATAAACCGCTCAAATTAGAGCCATATGACGGGAAGGGATCTCCCAGTCAACACATTTATTACTTCTTGTCCCAAGCAGGACATTTGATGGGTAATGATCCGATAATGACCAAGGTATTCGCAAATACCTTGCGAGAGCCTGCCTTTACTTGGTTTATGCAGCTGCCCCTAGGTACTATTAATACCTGGTTTGATGTTGAGAAATTATTTCTCTCACGTTTCTTTGAGGATGATTCCGAAATTACGGTTCATTCCCTCCTTGCAACTAAACAAGGGGAACAAGAAACAGTGAAAGACTTCATAGAAAGGTTCCAGGAGAAGTCCGTGCATTGTAAATACGGAATGGTCCAGGAAACTCTAGTGGAGACATGTCGGCATAATCTCAAGACTAATGTGCTCCTAAAAATGGGGCCCGTAAAGTCTAAGACATGGAGAGATCTGCTCAAGCAAGGAGAACAAGCCGAAAACTTGATCTGTTGAGTTGAAGAGTCTCGTGGATCTAGAAACACTGGGAATAATAGGCTATACATCCAAAATAATAATAATAAGAATAAAGGAAAAGTGGTGATGGCATCAGAAACTGCTCCGCAAAAGACGAATCCTCCACCAAATTCGAAGCCCCAAAATCAGAAGGGCATGAGACAAAATAGGCCTCAACAAGAGAGGACCTATACTTTTAAGGCAGAGCAAACGCTTACACTCTTCCACCTACTCATGAGAAAGGGAATGTTGAAACTCCCGGAGAATTGGAAACCGGAGGACGCTGGTAAAACTAACGACCCCAACTACCACCGGAATGTTGGACACCCTACTAAGTATTGTTACCCTCTAAAGAACAGAATCTAAGCACTAATAGAAGCTGGAGTTCTGACGCTTAAAGAGGAACAAAAGAAGGTCACTGCCAACATGACAACTATAGTGGTTGGAACCCATAAGTTTCCCGCAGGGGTGACCCCAATTCCAAAGGGTAAGTTGGTTACGAAGAACCTTGACTCTCATAAGAAGGCTCAAGAAGGACTTGTCCCCATAACAACTCAGAAGGGGGAATTCATGTGGGTCCACCCCGATTTGCTATAGGACGAACAGTGGACAACCACAGGGGGCCGAAAGAAAAAGCGGACTAGTAATGTTGTCTCCGCGGAAATAAAAGATGAATACATTGCAGGGGCATTTACAGACTCTAAAGAGGAGCCCGAAGCCATGGCCACTCATCAAGATGGGGCGGGCCCTTCCGGCACTCGGTCTGGAAAAACATATCTCAAGGACTACACCAGAGTAGATCCGAAAGATATATATGCGGAACTCGCCAAGGCTACAAAGCAGAAAGATCTTCGCTTCCAGAAAAACCTTGGAAAAGATGAAGGAGTCAAAGATACTACCTTCAAGTTTGATATAATAGCTCAGCTGGCAAATATTCCAGCTCGAGTCACACTATATGAGTTGCTACGATTATCAAAGTTAACTCGTGAGGCGTTGAGAGAGGCCTTGGCAGATTCTGAGTCATTCCTAACTCAGATTGTCGAGCCGGCCAACGAGGAATAGGACTCTTGCCCCCATTGTCATCAAGTGAGGAGGCAGATTCCGCAAATCATCTTCTCTCCGGAGGATATGTAGGTAAGGAATATAAAGCATAACAGGCCTTTATATTTCACCGGATATGTCGGATCCACGAAGGTGGACCGAATTCAAATCGATCAGGGGTCTGCACTAAGTATCGTTCCCAGAAGGTTGATGCAGCTATTGGGGATTTTCTTCCATCGTCTGATACCAACCAACACAACAATATATGGGTTTAATGCCAATAATAGTTGTCTCCTCGGAAAGATCCGACTCCGATGTCAAATCGGGGATTTAAGGACGGAGGTCAAATGCTACGTTATTGATGCAGATACCTCCTACAATATTTTACTGGGACGGCCTTGGATCTACGCTTACATGATAGTCCCGTCGACTCTCCACCAATGCATGAAATATTGCGATGAAGAAGGAGAAGTCCGGACACTAGTTGCAGATAAGCAACCATTTAAAGGGCTGGAAAATTACTTCACAGATGCTTCACTCTATAAGCCAGCCCACGAAGTCTCCAATGATGATCTTAGTAAGCCTCAAAAGCCTGACGAAAGCGGCAATGAGGCGGATACTTAGTACGAGCTTCCTGAAGAAGACGATGGGGTGATTATGAAATCAACCCTCACTTAGATTTTAGTTTGAGTCTTGATAATAATGTAGCTGATATAATAGAGGAAGAGTGGATTATCAATGAAAACATAAAGTTAGTCTACGAGCATGCTCTAGCTACTGAATCTGAACCCTCTTGTACTTCCACTGAAGTGGATGGCCTATCCGAACTTGAAGTTCTGGCGGCATACCATTTGCCCCTCAGGTCATCCCTCCTCTCTCAATTAAAGATAACTAAGGGACAAGGTCACTTCTTTGAAGTGCCTCCTCGACAGGGATCCCAAAAGCCGATCATGTTTGGCAAAGTAATTACGTCGCCTCGACAAAAACAAAGCAGTGAAAGTGATGAACAAATATCAGCTCAATTTCACTTGTATGAACAGAAATTCCGGCAAATGATGGAGAAAATGGGTTATAATTTTACCCAGAAATCGGGATTAAACTTTGGAAAAGGGTGACGGAATCTTATACCGTCATTTAGACCGAGAGGAAAGAGCCCGGACTATTATCAAAAGACTCGCAAGGGGTTGGGCTATGTATCGACTCCTCCCTCACCACCGTGTCAAAATGAAGAAAGATCTTCATCCGATGAGGATTTAAACCCACTTGACCATGACTCGGATCAAAGTACTGGCGCTTGGTTTCAATCCTTGACAGCCAATATGGTTTCAGCCGCACCAGAAAGCGACGAGGAACCAATTGATTTTCAAGATGATTCCTGGGCTAAGCATATGGACAATCTCTGGGATTTCCGCTTTGAACAGCGTGACCCGCCCATAGAAGACAAATTGGTACAAATTAATATGGAAACGGAAGAAAACCTCAAACCCATCTTCATAAGCGACACGCTAACTCCCTTGGAAAAGGAGGAACTTATATCTTTTATCAAAGAGTATATAGACGTGTTCGCATGGAGTTATGAAGACATGCCCGGGCTTGACCCTCAAATTGCCACACACTGGTTAAATATTAAAGAAGACGCCAAACCAGTTAAACAACAGCAAAGGCGTTTTCGACCGGAATTAATGGAGGCAATAGTTGCCGAGGTCAACAAGCTTATAAAATCTGGATTCATCCGTGAAGAGCAACATCCTGATTGGGTGGCTAACATAGTGCCGGTTCGTAAGAAGAACGACAAAATTCTGATATGCATCGATTTTCGAGATCTGAACGCTGCATGTCCTAAGGATGAATTTTCACTCTCCATCACCGATGTGCTGATTGATAATACTTGCGGTTATGAGAGGATGTCCTTTATGGATGGCTTCTCAGGTTATAACCAGATTAAAATGCACCCTGATAATGAAAAGCACACGGCTTTCAGAACACCGCTGGGGGTATATTGTTATAAGGTGATGCCTTTCGGATTGAAGAATGCCGGTGCCACCTACCAACGAGCGATGAGTGTCATATTCAAAGAACACCTGCGTAAAATAGTAGAGTGCTATGTGGATGACTTAGCGGTAAAAAGCAGGAATAAAGAAGATCATCTGCATGACCTAAGGACAGTCTTCGATCTTATGCGAAAACACCATCTGAAGATAAATCCTACTAAGTCTTTTATAGGGGTGTCCAGCGAGAAATTCCTTGGGTTCATAATAACCTCAAAAGAAATTTTCCTTGACCCCGAAAACGTAAAAGCGATTAGTGAAATGCCACCGCCCCGCAATCTTAAGGAATTAAGGGGGTTATAAGGAAAGTTAGCCTATATCCGGCTCTTCATCTCCAATTTATCAGGGCGATGCCAACCGTTCTCCAGACTCATGAAAAAGGGGGTTTCTTTCATATGGGATGAGGTATGTCAACAGGCGTTTGACGATCTCAGAGAATATCTTACTAAATCTCCTATCCTCATGGCACCCGTACCTAGACAGCTATTTCTTATATATGTAAGGGCCATGGATGATGCTTTAGGAGCATTACTTGCTCAATATAATGAGCATGGCCATGAACATGCCCTCTATTACTTAAGCAGGACAATGATCGAAGCCGAGCGTCGGTATACCCCGATCGAAAAAGAATGTTTAGCCCTAGTGTTCGCTGTCCAGAAAATGCAACACTATCTTTCAGGGCAAACGATACATGTCATCTCATGAGTTAATCCCTTAAAAATTCTGATGACAAAACCAGGATCCTTAAATGGCCGATTGGCGAAATGGTCATTATTGCTATCGCCATATGATGTACACTTCGTCCCTCAAAAAGCCATGAAGGGACAGGCGATTGCCGATTTCCTTGCAGACCATCCAATTTGGTCCAAATCCAAACAGACGTCAAAGGTCAACACAGTTAGCAAAGAACAACCATGGCAAATATTCTTTGATGGTGCTGCCAAACAATCTGCTGCTGGAGTGGGGGTTGTGATAATATCCCCATATGAACATATATTGCCTAACAGTTACTCATTAACCGAACCGTGCACGAATAATGTGGCGGAATACAACGCGCTCATTATCGGCTTAAAAATGGCTCTGCAACTGAGGGTGAACTATCTAGTGGTATATGAAGACTCTAAGCTCATCGTCAATCAGATGACGGATGAATATGAAGTCAGACATGAAACCCTCATCCCCTATCATCAGCTAGCCATTGAGCTGGCAGGATATTTTGAACAATTTTACATATATCATATATCACGAAATGAGAACGTCTATGCAGATGCTCTTGCTGCGTTAGCTACAACATTGGCAATCCCGCCAGGTGAAGCTAAAAGCATCACTATTGGTAGCAGAGAACTTCTCCACCCAGATACGGTATCCCAAACTAAAGAGGTGTGCCAGACAGAGTTAATTCTGGAACCCATGATTGGCGATTTCCATTTATAGATTACGCCCTATATGGGATACTACCAGACGATCCAAAAGAGGCCGCCTCGATAAAGAGGAAGGCCCCGAGATTCTACTTTGATAGTACACTTCAGACTTTGTACAGAAAGTCAAATGATGGTCTTCTGCTACGCTGCATATCAAAAGCAGAAGCAGATGAAGTGCTGAGGAAAACATATGATGGAGTGTGTGGAGCTCACCAGCCCGGTCCAAAACTCGGAGACCGCATAAGAAGGCTGGGATACTACTGGCCAAATATGATTACAGAGGCAATGGCATACGCCAGACGGTGCCATGCATGCCAATTTTATTCATCAACCCCCAGAATACTTGCACAATACCATTGCTAATTGGCCATTTGAGGTATGGGGAATGGATATTGTGGGGCCAATAACGCCCCCGTCATCCAGAGGACATCGGTTTATTCTTGCAATAACCGATTATTTTTCAAGATGGGCCGAAGCCGTGCCCATGAGAGAAGTAAAAACGACAGATGTGATTAATTTCATCAAGCATCATGTCATTTACCATTTTGGCGTTCCTCGAAGGATCATCCATGATAATGGACCTCAATTCATCAGCCAGGGATTCTCAAGATTCTGCGATAAGTTCAGAATCAAAGATATTGCTTCAACGCCATATAACCCCGCGGCTAATGGGTTAGCCGAAGCTTTCAACAAGACAATCATTAAACTCCTTCGGAAGTTTGTCTCCTCTAACAAAAGGGACTGGGATAAAAAGCTGGGAGAGTGTCTTTGGGCTTATCGCACCACCATTCGCACCCTGACAAAAGCTACCATGTTCTCCTTGGTTTACAGATGTGAGGCCGTCTTGCCTCTTGAAATCCAGATACCATCTTTAAGAGTGGCCTTAGCCACAAAGATCATGACAGAAGAGCGCCATCAACAAAAATTATAAGAACTAGAGGCGTTAGATGAAAAGCGTCTCAGGGCTCAACAACAGATTGAGTTGTATCAAACCCGAATCTCAAAAATGTTCAATAAGAACGTTAAACCAAGGACCTTTAAACAAGGAGACTTGGTTCTGGCTATTAAAAGGCAAATGGTTCTAACCCACAATGGTTCTAACCCACAAGACTAAGGGTAAATTTGAACCCAAGTGGGAAGGACCGTTCGTTGTGGAGATGGTATACTCTAGTGGAGCCTATCGCTTAAGGAATCAGAATGGCGATAGAATGATGATGCAGATTAACGGCAAATTTCTGAAGAAATACTATGCCTAAACTAAACTAGAATGATGACAGAGTAACTGTCACATCTGGTTCAGATCCCAAGGAGTATAACCCTCCACTAGTTCAAGTTACGCAGATGAGCACTTGAACTTTTTTCTTACTAGGCATGCGCAATTTGGCGCCTCTGCCAAAATCTGATGATCCTAACCCGATCATCTTGGTGTGCCCAGTTCAAGTTACGCATAAGAGCCTTGAACCGCCTCCACTTGTTCAAGTTACGCAGATGAGCACTTGGACTTCTTGCTTAAAACTAGGCATGCACAATTAGGCTCCTCTGCCAAAATCTGATGATCCTAACCCAATCATCTTGGTATGTGCAGTTCAAGTTACGCATGAGAGCCTTGAACCGCCTCCACTTGTTCAAGTTACACAGATGAGCACTTGGACTTCTTGCTTAAAACTAGGCATGCGCAATTAGGCGCCTCTGCCGAAATCTGATGATCCTAACCCGATCATCTTGGTGTGCCCAGTTCAAGTTACGCATGAGAGCCTTGAACCGCCTCCACTTGTTCAAGTTATGCAGATGAGCACTTGAACTTCTTTCTTACCAGGCATGCGCAATTAGGCGCCCCTGCCAAAATCTGATGATCCTAACCCGATCATCTTGGTGTACCCAGTTCAAGTTACGCATGAGAGCATTGAACCGCCTCCACTTGTTCAAGTTACACAGATGAGCACTTGGACTTCTTGCTTAAAACTAGGCATGCGCAATTAGGCACCTCTGCCGAAATCTAATAATCCTAACCCGATCATGTTAGTATGTGCAGTTCAAATTACACATAAGAGTCTTGAACCGTCTCCACTTGTTCAAGTTACGCAGATGAGCACTTTGACTTCTTACTTAAAACTAGGCATGCGCAATTAGGCGCCTTTGTCGAAATCTGATGATCCTAACCCGATCATCTTGGTGTGCCCAGTTCAAGTTACGCATGAGAGCCTTGAACCGCCTCCACTTGTTCAAGTTATGCAGATGAGCACTTGAACTTCTTTCTTACCAGGCGTGCGCAATTAGGCGGCCCTGCCAAAATCTGATGATCCTAACCCGATCATCTTGGTGTACCCAGTTCAAGTTACGCATGAGAGCATTGAACCGCCTCCACTTGTTCAAGTTACGCAGATGAGCACTTGGACTTCTTTCTTAAAACTAGGCATGCGCAATTAGGCGCCTCTGTCGAAATCTGATGATCCTAACCCGATCATCTTAGTATGTGCAGTTCAAATTATACATGAGAGCCTTGAACCGCCTCCACTTGTTCAAGTTACGCAGATGAGCACTTGGACTTCTTGCTTAAAACTAGGCATGCGCAATTAGGCGCCTCTGCCGAAATCTGATGATCCTAACCTGATCATCTTGGTGTGCCCAGTTCAAGTTACGCATGAGAGCCTTGAACCGCCTCCACTTGTTCAAGTTATGCAGATGAGCACTTGAACTTCTTTCTTACCAGGCGTGCGCAATTAGGCGCCCCTGCCAAAATCTGATGATCCTAACCCGATCATCTTGGTGTACCCAGTTCAAGTTACGCATGAGAGCATTGAACCGCCTCCACTTGTTCAAGTTACACAGATGAGCACTTGGACTTCTTGCTTAAAACTAGGCATGCGTAATTAGGCGCCTCTGCAGAAATCTGATGATCCTAACCCGATCATCTTGGTATGTGCAGTTCAAGTTACGCAGGAGAGCCTTGAACCGCCTCCACTTGTTCAAGTTACGCAGATGAGCACTTGAACTTCTTTCTTACCAGGCATGCACAATTAGGCGCCCCTGCCAAAATCTGATAAATTCTTACCTGATTACCTCGGTATTAGCAGTCTAAGTTACGCAGATGAGCCTTGGACTATTTTACCTAAAACAACTAAATCATTTTGATGACAAGTTATCTGTTGTGCAAACAAATTTGTTAGCCAACAGGTAAAAGAATCAAAAGATTACCTTTATTTATCAATGAAGAATGAAGTTACAAAAGTTCTCTCTTTTATTACAAGTTCTTACAAAAAGAATGAAGAATAAAAGAATAGAAGAAAGTTATGGATCTCCTAGAAGCCTCAACTTATTCGTCGCCTCGTCAAGTACTCGACGACGAGTCTCCTCCACGGAGTGTTGACCCTGCCGGCTTAAATCATCGTCATTTATTGTCAGTTGCTGGGCCAACCGCTGACGAGATTCTTCAATAGTGCGGCTTCTTATTGCGCCTTCTTGTTCGAGTTGTCCACGTTGGAGGATCAACTCTTCCCGTTTCTTAACGGATTCTCCTAGCCGAGACTCGCTGGCCTCCAGAATAGCTTGGGCCATAGCAATAGTATCTCTGGCTCTGAGGATAGAGGCCTGACTCCCCTCAATCTCGAAGTCTACTACCTCTAACCCCCTGAGGATTGATTCCTGGCTAGCTCGTAATTCTGCCAACTCCTGAGACCAGACTTCGTCTTGGCGCCTCAATTCCTCTTGACGAGCCACCAACTCTACCCGAAGACGTGCCAACTCGATCTCAGTGATCGCTTCCACATCCACTTGTGAACTGTGTTGAGCGTATCCACCTGATCTTCTAAAGTTTCGAGACGGGCCCGGTAGGGAGCTGCTCGGTCTTGTCCCCCAATCCTTTCAATATTATCCAGATAGCTGGACAACATTGGACGTCCAAGATTAAAGAAATCTCTTCCATCAAGAATCATCCCGATACACCTCCTTAGTAGCCGCATAAAGTCATTTACACTGTGGTTGAAGAATTCTTCAAGAGGGTCCATAGTGTCTGTGTTTAGAGCAGGCAGTGCTAAGGAAGATGTCGTTGGGGGAGGAATAGTGTCCGTTGGGGTCGAGGAAGAAGAAGCCCGTTCCTGTACCAGATTCATAACATGCGGGGCCAGTAAAACCAGTATGAACTTGGCAAAACTGGAAACCCGAGGAGAAGCATCATTAGTACAGATCACTCGAGCAGCGCCACCAGCAGGGGTAGACGATGGTGTGTTTTCACCCGAAGCTCCTCCCGTGGCAGAAGTGGCTTCGAATGAGAACTTCAGATTTTCTTCATCTCCCGTTGCCAGATGACTTGGAGCTAGAGGAGTCATAGATGTCTCAACAGCCATTATTGTCGATGATGTTAAAATCGCTGGCTGAAGAGTAGAGGGCACACCAACTACTACCGGAAAAGTTTCCTTAGAACAGACCATTGGTGTCGGAGACGGCAGACTCGGGGATGGCGTAGCTTCTCTTGCTGCAGCCTCGACAACCACCTCTGTCCTATCATCACTCCCGAGTTCATCGATAGGGGGAACTAAAGAAGGAACGGAGGGAGGAGTTGTCGTGAAGTAGTCTACGTCAAATTCATTTGCAAAACTACCTAATCCACCCGCTGAGCCAGTGGTGCCCGAATAATCCACCATCTCCTTAGACTCTCCCCTGGTAGTCGAATGCATCGGCGAGTGGGGCTGACCACCTGTAAAAAGCAAACAAATAGTGTTACATATAACGAGGAAATATGAACAAGAAGATAGAATAAAAGAGCCATACCAGGAGAAACAAGTCCAGTGGTCGGACTTGAAGGGGGAGCCATCGCTGTTTCCAGGAGTGCGCCCGCTTCACTACCCAGGAGTTGCGTCGCGGAATGATCAACAGATTCTGCTATTGGGGGAGTCAGGACCTCAGTAGCTCTTGGAGCTTCAGCAGGTCTACTCTCCTCTGCTAGCGCCGGAGGCAGAGTTGAAGCCAACAAATCTGAAGCAAACTTGGTTGCCGCCTCTTGAGGGACTAAGAGGGTCCCCGGGGCTAATTTCTGTTTCTTTTTCTCCGATTCGCCTCTTACAGGTTTACGGCGTTTAATGGTTGGACTCCGGGGACGGGGAACCAAGTCTTGAGGAGCACTGCCAGCATCAGCGTCATCCTCATCACCATCATTTCATCATCATCAGAGTCGTCAATATCTGATGGATCGACCGTTGCGCCAAGAAATTCGTCTATTCCTCTTACCCTTATTCTTTTAGCCCCCTTGCGGCTAAAATAAAAGGCCTCTATTTCCTTACAACAACTCCGGTTGATGGAAAAATTAGGCACGTCAGCATTTGCGACACTATACCACGTGCAGAAGCTAAGAGTCATAGCTAACTCTGGCGACTTTTGAGGCAGGAGGAATTCAGCTTCGGTTCCACCAGCTACAAAGTGGAACCAGCCGCGGGCACCCTCGTACAAGTTCTCTTCATAAGCCAGATCCTTGTTCGGATTGCCCACATAAAGTTGGGAATATCCAAACTGGCGAGCGTAGCGGCTTAGTGTGTATGGTTCAACATAACACTTGGTATCTTGACGATACACCAAGTGTCCGGGTCGGATATTAAGGAGCCACCAGAACACTCCTGAAGATAAGATGGTAAAATTATCCGCTCCCAAAGTATCCTTGAACTTCGACCCATATTCCCAACCAGGAAAATCCGGGAAACATCGGAAGATCTCATAATTTTGGTGATGGCGAAGCGTCTTCCGGATTTGCGACATATAATGACTTTTCCATGTAGAGCGTTCATATAGCTCCACAAGGAGAGGCTTGTCAGCAGAGTGGTGTTTGGCCGCACTCATTAAAGAGGGGCAGTGCATAACGAGCCACGCCATCAAGTAAGTGTAAGGCATCTCCACCCTGGGGTTTGGAGCCTTCGCCTTGGCAGTCTCCTTTGACTTGCCTTTTCCTTGCCCTTTTCCCTTGTCGGCAGAAATAAAACCATTACAGAGCTCTCGTAGTCCCCTTTGTAGGTTGCACACCATCGCGGGAAGGAGTCCGAAGGGTCGGCCATATGCAAGAAGAACTGCGGGATATACCACGTTCATTGCAATTGCCTCCTTCGGCAAAGATGGCACGACGCATCTTTTTAGCCACAGCATCAAGAACCCAGCAATGAGACCTCTATTGGATATGGGAAACTGAGCTTGGTAGTGGTAGCTCTTGAAGACTGTGCCAAGGTTGAATCTACCTTCATTGGATTCAGCCGTATAAAATATAACACGAGTCTTAGCGATACGGCGATCGATCTCCTTAACATCAACAGGGGCATAGCCATGAACTATTGCCGAACTATCTTTGGAGTTTAAGTTGGCAAAAAGGTAATCAGCCCATTTCTTGTGATCAATACCCCTGATTATGCACACCTGCCATATCGGCACAGATGCGGTAATGACACATCATCTCCCAGTAAGTGGTGTAGATGCGCTCGTCCCTCACCTTCAGCATATTCAGCTCTTCGGTGGTAGGGATATACTCTTCATGCGGGACTTCGCCCATTGACAACCTGGACACTTCAAACATCTCGTGGAGAGCAAGTCTCAGCTCACCCACTGGTGTAAAGAAAGTGCCAGTCTCAGAGTTGTACATCTCCAGGAGACCGAAAAAGTGGTAGGCACTCTGAGGAATCCCGAATTGAACGTTTCTGATAGCCTTGTATAAGCCAATTTCTCTCAGAACTAGTTCATGGGAATCTAGCATATATTGGACAAGGCAAGCCCACCACATATTGCCAGAAGAGTAGACCCAGCCAGGCATCCTGAAATCATTAGCTTGGTATTGACCTCCCTGCATCATAAACTCGCTTAGGAAAGTTCGTGCGCGAATTGGGACCTCTCCTACTGGGTGCTCCTTAGTGATTCTTCTAGAAAGCAACCCAGTGATACATCTTATAGGACCATCTTGGTAAGCCCCGTGCGTCCCCAATTTGCCCGTAGGGACACAATCGTATTCTTGGCTCAGTCCCCACTCCAATTCACGGTGCATGGCTAGCCTTTGAAGATAGACTAGAGGGTAGCTACGCTCCATGCTGGGCATAAACATTAGCAAATCGCCAGATTGGTAAAGCCACATACACTCTTCTTCAAAGAGGATCTGGTCTGATTGCCCCATTGCGTCTCCAAAAAAGAACGCTGGTTTCTCCAACACTTCCCGGTTCATAGCTTCAAAAGGAGCATCCGTTATGATTTCTCGTGAGGTAACAGGGCTGTATCTGATCAGCTTTTCTCTGCGCTCTCTCAAACCAGGCTTGTAGGCAGCAAGAACAGTGGTAAAGCGAAACTGGGTGACTGAGTCTGCACCCCGCCATAGCCAAAATGATTTCCTTGGGAGATTGGATCCACTGAGTAGTCAACTGCAAAAGAGGAATTAAGAATTAGGAAAATTTCTACAACTCAGAAAATTTTTCTAAGTATGAAAACGCGGAGCTCGGTATAACTCCGCGCGAAGTTAAGAAGATAGCCTCGCGTTTTGGCAAAACGTGAGGATGATAAAATAACTGCGTGTTTACAAACGCGAAGCTAAAATTCTAACCTCGCGTCCGAACGTGATAGTTAGCAAAAATAACTTCGCGTTTAAAATGCGGAGATAACGCGATAGCTTCGCGTGGAGGAAGATCAAAGATCTTTTCCTTCTTCTCCAAGCCAGTTGGCCGGAGTACGGCGATCTCGCCCATAAAAGAGATGATTGGCCGGTTAAAACCGAGCCAAATCACTCTAAAAATGTTCTACAAAGCCCTAAAAGTGAGGTTCTTACCTCCGATAGGTGAGGCGTGAACTGGCTCGCTGCTGCCACGGCCGCTGCCACCACTGCTTGCACCGGCCGCCGACGGCGAGGATGCATGAGAGGAAGCGTGAGTCTTGGGTGCCATTGATCTTGAAGAAAACGGAGAGAAATCGACGAAAAACTTGGAGAATCGATCGGGTCGCCTGGTCGCCTGAATCACCTGAGCTCTAGTCGCCTGAGTTCTTGAAATCTCTTCGAATGGAGTAAGGAAGAAAGAGTTTAAAACTCCATTTAAATGAAGAAAACCGCCTCTTGGTATTCGGTATGAAAATCGGAGCGACTGATTGATCAGTTACTCCCTAAAACGCGAAGCTATTTAGCTTCGCGTGGTCATCTAAAACGCGAAGCTATTAGCTTCGCGCAACTATGCAAAACGCGAAGCCAACTTGGTATTTTAGCTACGCGTTTCTATTAAGCTTGGACTTGGCAAGCGTTATTTGGCGCCTCTGCCAAAATTTGATAATCATCACTCGATTATCTTGGCATGTGCAATTCAAGTTATGCATAAAAGCCTTGAATTGCCTCCATCAAACTAAGGCATGCGCAATTAAGCGCCTCTGTCTAAGTTAAATGATATCCGATCATTTCAGGTAGTAACAAATCTAAGTTACGCAAATGAGCCTTAGATTATTTTACCAAAATAATGAATTATCTATTTGTTGAGCAAGCAAAATTCTTGAAGCCAACAGATAAAGAGTCAAAAGAGTTATCTTTATTCATGAAGCAAAATGTTACAGAAGAAGAGGGAGTTACAGCTCTCCCAAAAGCTTCAACCTATTCATCGACTCATCAATAACCAGACTACGAGTTTCCTCCATGGAGTGTTGAAATTCCCTGATTCACATGCAAAAGATCTCCTCTGCAAATCTCAACTATGATCTGTTTAAAGTTCTTAGTGGATTATCTGAAGATACTGCTACAAGAATCCTAATAAAAATGCACAAGTTGGATTCGACATGCTACAAGCCCTTAGATGATCATCTCTATCGCTTTGGAAAGTAACAGAGATTGTCATCTAACAGAAATGGTCCTCAAGAAAACTTAATGAGCTGCCGCAGAGTTTTTGTAACTCCTTCAAAAGTTTATCTTTTGGAACCAAAACTTGAAACCTGCAACTATGTTGTAAAACATATGCTTCTGGCTTCCTTAGGGTTACTTTTGCTGATGAAGATCGGAGGAGCCACATGCACTCCTCTTCAAAAAGGATCTGGTCTAAATACTTAACTGCAAAAGAAGAATCAAGAGTTAGAGAAAACTCAAAAAATCTTCTAAGTATGAAAACGCGGAACTAAGGATAAACTCCGCGCGCAGTTGAGGAAATAGCCTCACGTTGAAACGCGACTGCTAGTCAAAATAGCCTCGCGTTGAAACGCGACTGCTAGTCAAAATAGCCTCGCGTTGAAACGCGACTGCTAGTTAAAATAGCCCCGTGTTTCAAACGCGATGATGATGCGATAACTTCGCGTAGAAGAAGACCAGAGTTTTTCTCCGTCTTCTCCTTTCTTCTCAAGTCTTACGGCCGGAAAACGGCAATCTCGCCGGTTCAAAAATGGCTGGTCGGTTAAAACCGAGCCAAAACACTCCAAAATTGATCTAAGGAGTCTAAAAGTTGGGAATTTCTACCTCCAACTGGTGCAGCAAGGATTGGCTCGCCATTGTGGCCGCTCCCTCGGCCGCTGTCGCCACTGCTAATGCCGGCCGCCGATGGTGAGGAGACGCGCGATGCCGTACTCTTCTTAGATGACATTCTAGTGATGAAAATCTATGGAAAAATTGAACGAAGTTCGATCAATGACCGATCGTTCGCATGAGTCGCCCGGTTGCCGGAGCTCCAGACTCTTGAGTTCTTCGGATGAAATGAAGAAGAAAAAGAGCTTGAGGCTCTCTTTTAAAATTATCCGCCTCTTGGTATTCGGCGCGAAAGACAAAGCAAAGTAATTACTGAGCTATTAACTGAGTAATTACTGAGCAAATTAATGAGTAGTTACTCACTAAAATGCACAGCTATTTAGCTCTGCACAAGTGAACAAAACGCGAGATAAACTTGGTATTTTAACTCTGCGTTTAAGGATCCAAAGTATTTCAAAATTTGCTAAGTTCTAAGCTATTTTGAAAACTTTGGAGGGGTTTCTGTTGGCAGTGAAAATTTCTAAGTTAAAAGGATTTTCCACAACAGAACGCGGAGCTAACTCAGTAGCTCTGCGTTTGGCTATATTAGCCTCGCGTTTGAACAAAACGCGGAGCCATTCAATAGCTCCGCGTTAGTTCCGCGTTCTGGTCACTTAGCTCCGCGTCTTATGCGATTAGCTCCGCGTGAGCAGATAACCCGAATCTTAAATTGATTGAGATTATGATTTGGGCTTATACAAATACCCAAATTAAGTCCGATCAGAACTCTAAATCAAGAGATTTAATTCAAAACTAAGATATTTGATTGGAATCCTTGATGAGAGTAAATTCTATTTAGATAGAAACTCTCAAATCATCCTAAGGTTATAAATACCATCTTGGGGAAGCCCTAGGGGTCTTTTTTCGGTCTTCTTTTTCTTCTTTTCGGCATCTTGGAGAATTCAAGTTACTCATAGAGCCTTGAGTTTGTGAAAGACCAGAGAAGATTGTCTACAGTCGGCCGTCATCTTCAAGAGAGAAGATTTCGACGTCAGATCGTTCAAATGAGCTGCTTGACAGATCCCATCGCCACAGATCCCACACTATTTTGTAAAAGAGAGCGATTGAGATATAAAATCCTCTCGTATATTCTTTCTTTCTCTTGTTCTCTTCCGTTGTAATTCGAGTTTATTCAATGGAAGGAAGGCGAAGAAATTCCGCTGCGAACAAATCTGTGTAGAGAGATTTCTAAGAACTACATAAGCCTCCGCGGCATAATGCTCAGCACAGATCCTGGATTAATCTGAGTCCAACCCATTTTTGTTAAGCCTATGTACCCTGTATAGTACAAAGACCTATTGTGCTTGATATTTTTCAACTACATGTCCTATGGCATGAAAGCAATGTAAGGGGCACGCCTCGACACTGAGTTGCAGTGCGGGCACGCCTCCTCAATCTCTTCTAGGAGATGGGTTAGGAAAACCTCCAAGTCTGGTAAAACTTCCCTTAGAATATCTCTTGTAGACTTGGATAAGCGCAATAACTCATATAGAGTTATTCTTACCGGTATATTTGCCAACTGCACTATAATATCAAATATGAAAGAAGAGTCTTGCTCTATAGAAGCATCCTTCTGCATAGCCCGATTATATTTGAGCTCCTTCTGTTTTTCTTTGTCCGAAATTTGCTTGGTGGTCCTCTCATTAGCCTTCTTCGTTGATTCAGAAGGGCCAACTTCTGTATTTGCATGGTCCTTCAGATATTATCTTCTAGACCTGGCGCCTGAAAGGGATGTGGGTTCATGCTCTATTACTAGAGCGGTTGTCTCTGTTTCAGAATCTATTAACAGAGGCGCGTCATCTAGGTCCTTCTCAATTATTGTTGAGATAGCATTGCACATGTGCTATCTTCTTTTTGCTTTGGCCTTATTTTTGGACACCACTGTTATCCATTGTTCATCTTTGAAAAGGTCCAGATGCACCCAAAGAATCTCATACTTTTTAATTGTAAAAGGGGTTAAACCTTTCTCTTACTGGTTGTGGGGGTCTAAATTAACCACCCTGAGCTCACCTTTTGGAATAAGCATGAGTCCAAGTGGTACTTCTATACCACCCACATTAAAGGTAGTCGAGTTACCTGTAATCCTTTTTTGTTCAGTTTTGAGTTAAACCGCTCCAGTATCGATCAATGCCTGAATCTTGTCTTTCAGAATGAAGCAGTTTTTAGTAGGGTGACCTACAAATCCGGTGATATAAACAGTAGTTTGAATTGTTAGTATTTCCAACTTCTTCAGGTCTCTTGCTCTCTGGCAATTTGAGTATACTGCGCTAGATGAGCAAATTAAACAAGCTAGCAGTATGTTCATCTTTAAATGAATACTGCTTCTAAGGTTTGGATGGCCTCACAGCATTACTTTTAGCTAGCACTTCCTTTGGCTTCAGTGTATTTTCCACCGCCATTATATCTTTCCCTTTGGAATGGGAGAAATGGTATGGAGCTTTATTTGTAGTGCCTTTTCTCGCGGTTTTCTGCTCTTCGAGGTGTCGAAGTATGTCTTTGGCTTGCTCACCTTACTTTAGCAAGTCTTTCTAAGACTTGGATTCAACCAAATCCATTTTTACTAGAACATCGGTCAGTAAATTGTGTCTGCAAGTCTCTACAAGAGTTTCCTGCGTCATGCCATGTGGACATCACACGGAAAGTTCTCGGAATCGCTTGATGAAGGCTTTTACTGTTTTGCCTTCTCCTTGCTTTGCTGCTAGCAAGGATGGCACAGAGACTTCAGTATCATTTTTGAAAAATCGGGCTAAGAACTCACATTCTACATCAGCCCATGATTTAATTATCGCATGGCAGAGTTGCATAAACCAAGTAAATGCAGGTCCTTGTAGGGTACTCGCAAATATCTTGGTTAAAGTTGGATCATTCCCCCATTAGGTGTCATGTTTGTGATAGAAAGAAGAAGATATGTTGCTATGGCAAGCCTCTGACGTCGAATGACTGAAGATTCAAAGGTTTCTAGTTCGTAGGATAGGGCATAGTTTTCCATTCTATGAGATAGGAACATACTATCCCAACGTCATGTAGCTCTTTGCGATAAAGAAGTGTGTAATACCCCAAAATTTGAGCTACCTATATTACTCTCTTGAGACTAGTTGTGCTGAATAAGTCAACCGAAGTTAATTTTGGACACCGAAATAACTTTCGGTTAACGTAACTTTAAATCCACAAACCCAAATGACATTCGGTCTTCACGATTATTAGTTTTGTAATATTTATGATTTTCAGAGATTTTTCTTATGAGGCCGAAAAATACTTCCAAAATTGCTAATTTAATAATATTATAATTATCTTTCTAATTACTTCGAAATTTCGGTTCATTTATTCCAGACATCGAAATAACAAACGGATAATTTTCTAGTACTCCTCTCGTCGAGTACTACGTCCTGCATAAATTTGGTAGCATTTGGAAAACGTTCACGGAAACCGTAAATAATAAAATATTAAATAAATAGGGAATTTACTTTATACACACCACAAATTTCTAAGTGCACACATCAATAATTTGGACGGCTCAACAATTTGGACGGCTCAATTATTATGAATAATTAGTGCAATAATTAACTTAATTAATAAAAGATTAGTACAATAATTATCTCATAATTTCATACTTTAACTAATAATTTTCCTTTCTAATTACTTCGGAATTTCGGTTCATTTATTCCAGATATCGAAATAACAAATGTATAATTTTCTACTACTCCTCTCGTCGAGTACTACGTCCTGCATAAATTTGATAGCATTTGGAAAACGTTTACGAAAACCGTAAATAATAAAATATTAAATAAATTGATAATTACTCAATATGCCCACCTACTAAGTGAGCACACCTCCATTATTATGAGAACATGGGACGGCCGTGAGAATGTGGGGCGGCGGCGAGAATGTGAGAACATGGGACGGCGGTGGATTGATAAGTGGGGCGGTGGGATAATAAAATCCATCAAATCACCTATATAATCTCCCTCTCCCTAATCTCTCTAATCACCCCACTCTTCCGAAACTCTCTCTAATCTCCATCACTCTTCATTCTCTCCACCGAATACAAAACACTCTTCCTAATCTCCCTCTCTCTGATCTCTCATTCATTCTCTCCCTCTCATACTCTTGCTGCACCCCGGTAGAAAAAGAAAAAAAGAGAGAGAGGAAGAAGAGAAACCAATTGAGGATTCGAACGGAGGATTCAAAATCAAGCCAAGGCAAGTAACACTGCTATTTTCGCTCCTTCCTTATATAATTTGTATTTATTTTCATGATTAATATTGAGAATTAAACTAGACCATTGGGTCAATTTTGATACATACAAGTATTGTTATATTTGATTTTACATTCAAGTAACACTGCTATTTTCGCTCCTTCCTTATATAATTTGTATTTATTTTCATGATTAATATTGAGAATTAAACTAGACCATTGGGTCAATTTTGATACATACAAGTATTGTTATATTTGATTTTACATGCAAGTAACACTGCTATTTTCGCTCCTTCCTTATATAATTTGTATTTATTTTCATGATTAATATTGAGAATTAAACTAGACCACTGGGTCAATTTTGATACATACAAGTATTGTTATATTTGATTTTACATACAAGTAACACTGCTATTTTCGCTCCTTCCTTATATAATTTGTATTTATTTTCATAATTAATATTGAGAATTAAAGTAGACCATTGGGTCAATTTTGATACATACAAGTATTGTTATATTTGATTTTACATGCAAGTAACACTGCTATATTATTTTAATTGATATATAATTTATATGTGTATATGTGATGCTTACGGTATACGTACACATACGTGATTCATTTGCAGATTTACTTGGTTTATATTTTGATATACTGATTGATTATTATGTCAAATTTATTATGTTATTTACTTACCTTTTTATTTTAAAAAAAAATTAAAAAGAAAAGAAAAAGAAAAACTACTAACATATGTACATGAGTGAATTGGATACTTGATACATGATGTGACTACTTGACAGAAAGTATTTTGACACGTGTATACATGAACATGATTATTCCTAAATTCTTATTCTGTACATGCACACGATTTGACTTGACAAGTTATGTATTTCATTAATTCATATATATCATGCATTATTGACATGGGATTGGGGAAGCTCAATGATGGATAAGAGCTGTATTGTACAAGGATCATGTTAGCTAGCTTCTTGATTTAGGTGCTGAGCTGCAGCAGCACCACGTGGTACTGGCCACCGTCTGATACATGAGTCACTATATGAGTGATGTCCGTTACTGTATCACAGTACGGGGTTTGTCTTGAACACCTAGCGGTGTGTCATGGTTCAGCGCCATGGGTCTGAGGCCGGGTCCCGGGTATGCACGGGCACTTGTACAATATAGAATCTTGCACGCTATCCTATCAATCATTTAGTTTCAAAATGCTAACAAATCATTCAAGTTTCAAATGTTAATTATTTAGTTTCAAATGCTAACAAAGACTTGATTTAGACTTGACATTTTTACAAGATATGCATCTTTACATGATATTTACATGTTATTTGCAAATGACATATATAATCTTGCTGTTATATTTTCTTCATGTGACTGTTCATCGCTATCATGATTTAATTGCACTTTCCCAATGAAAGCATTTTATTCATTTGCATCTTTAGTACTGTACTAGTACACATATATTTTTCTGGTGTTACTTGCTGGATTTAATCCCCTAGGTTTCTAAACCTAGGTTTAGAGAACCAAGAAGGAGAACCTGCCCCGACTAAGGATTCGTACTTCATCGGTCAGACCGAGCAATATTAAGTAGTGAAGTACTTTCCGAAGAATCTCTTATATATTGCTTGTATTTCTTTTATCTGGACACTGCCTTCCTCCTTTACTTTTTATTGTATTTATATTTAGGGCAGTGTGCCATTTTATGTAATGAACTTTTTGTCATTTCAGTTTCAGACATGTTATTTATTCATCTGATTATGGCAGTAGTTACGGTTATTCCAAGATCTTATGACTGTTGGGTTGTCTAGTAGAAGAAATAAGTAGTGTTCTCCGTTTTCAGAAGCAGCCCAAAAAGGGGGGCGTTACAAAGTGCTTGCAATTGGCTCTCCATCTTTTTAATCTTTTCAACATGAGGGTTGATGATAACCTTCACCTCCTCATCCTCTTCTAAGTGAGGAGGTGGTTCTTCATACTCGTCTTCGTTCTCTTCATCTACATTGACAGATTGTTTTCCTTCCCGCCGATTGGAAGAGAACGACAAGGATTAGCCCTTTTTTGTTTGAACCAATAACTCGGTCAGGAGTTGTTTTATTTCTTCTATGATCTCATCTTACTGTTTGAGACATTATTCTTGTCTCTCAAGCCTCTTGGAGACCTCTTCTGGAAGGTTAGTCATGTTCACTATAGCCGTGGACTCTCTGTTTGAATCTGAAGAAGATGAAGTCACAATGGCAAAATGTCTGTCTTCCTTCTCATCGGATCCTACAGCCAACCATTTATAATTTAATGGTATAGCAACTCCTCTCCTGGTCCGAGTATGCTGATACACACCCTCGGGCTCAACAAACACTCCTTTTAATTTTGAAATGAATTCTTTATCTAAAGAGTCACTCTCAGCAACTTGTTTACCCTTGCTAACCATATGGGATGAGGCAACGGACAAATCAGTTCCGGAGTGTCTTCTTTTTGGTTGAGTAATCCGATAAAAAATGGATGGTTTTGATTTGCAATTATAGTTTGATAAAATGGCTGAAATCAACCGTTCACATTGACATTGAGAAGTGGGTTGGAGGGCGCTCCTCTTTTGAGTGAGATATTCTCTTAAGTCTTGAGACTTATTTTCATTCATATTTACAATTTGACGTCTTTTGCGTCACAAATTATGTTCATAATACTGATTAGTCTTCAGGATCTCAGAGTTAGGCAATTTTTCAGTATTAGAACAATCTCCAACTCTTTTGTGGAGTCCTCTAGAGTGCGTGCTGGCCTGTTCAGTTACGCGGGCCCCGCGCACCTCTAAATTATGCTTCAGAAGATTTTGATGAGTTTTATTCTGAGTATGTTCATCATCTGAAGAAAATTATGACGATGTGTGTTCAGAGTGGGTGCTATCAGGAGAGCGCATAAGCACATCTTTATATGTATCTGCAGAGGAACAAGAAATAATCCCTGATAACGTGACCAAAAAAATAGGTGCGCACAAGGGAAGGGGCTGCACCTGCGGGGTTGCACCCGCGGGGTGTCCTGTTGGTTGTACTCACAGGGGGCATCTGCGATTGCACCCGCGGGGTGCATCTGCGGGTTGCCCCTGCGGGGTGCCATCCGCGGGTTGCACCTGTTGGGTGCACCCGCGGGTTGCACCCGTGAGGTTGCACCGCTGTTTTCTTGCGGGGAGTTCTCCATGTTGCCACCATGCGTATTATTTGCACAGGTTTTATCCAACTGTGATTTTTTGATTGACTCTTTTGTAATGTTGAGGCATGTCCGTTGGGCCTTACGTCTTCTCCGACAGTCTTGATTTCTCTTTTGTGATCATGTTAATGTCAATTTTGACTTTGGAATAGGCAATGACATTGTATCTCTTTTTACAGACGATAACGCCTTATTCTTATTGACAGACGATGACATCTTGTCAGTTTTCATCAGAGATGACGCCTCATAAGTTTTGACAGGCAATGACGCCTTGTCAGTTTTTGTTGGCAATGATACCTTACTTATTTTAACTGGCGATAACGCCTTGTCAGTTTTTTTGTGGACGATGACACCTCACTTGTTTTGACAGGCGATGACGCCTTATTAATTTTGGTGGGCGATGACGCCTCACCTTTCTTGATCGTTACCTGGCGATGACACCTAGGTTTCGAGTCAGAGGAGTTTGAAGCAAAGAATTCTTCAAATCTTTGTTCGTTGACTTTGACAACCAAGGTTTTAACCACCGATCCGATGGATATACGGTCGGACTGTGCCACCAAGTTCTCTATTATTAACAGAGGGACTCCCACTGTGATTGCCAATTCTTGTCCGCCCGAAAAATTAAAACTTCCTTCCATTGCTAATTTTGATTTTTAAATATAGTAATAAAAGAAAAATCATAATAGAAAATCGAGATTACAAGAATAGGGAATGATTAATTTTGATTCGCTTTTAATTTGATGTGGGATCTAATAGTGGTGGAGCCTTACTATTGTACTCCGTTGATGGTCCGATCTGGATTGGGAAGAAGATGGTCGCTCTTTGAAAAACTCTGCTCTGGAGATTCAGGAATAAGACGCTTTCTCCTTTCTCTGGACTTTTTATCCCCTCTCTTGAAAAATCTCTCCCTTTTATGGACTCCGCCCTCTCTTTTATATATCAAGGGGGTAACTGTTCGGATAAAATTTGGGCCAAATCCAGTAACAAAAAAACCAAGATCAAGGGTATCTGTTCCCTGAAAATCCGAACCGAATCCAGGTAACAAAAATACCAAGGCAGCACAACCCCATCTCGCGAGTGGTATCCGTGGGTGCATCCCACGGGTGGCACCCGCAGGATGCTCCCGCGGGTGTAACCTACGGGAGGCTCCCGCTGGTGGCACCCGCGGGGTGCTCCCACGGGTGCATCCCGTGGGTGCACCCTTCTTCTCTCTTCTAGACTCCACCCTCTCTTTTATATATCGAGGGGTAACTGGTCAGATAAGATCCGAGCCAAATCCAATAATAGAAAAATTGAGATCAAGGGTATCTGTTCCTTGAAAATTCGGATCGAATCCACGTAATCGAAACACCAAGGCGGTGCAATCCCATCCCACAGGTGGCACCCGTAGGCTGCTCCTGCGAGTGCAACCCACGGGAGGCTCCCGCGGGTGGCACCCATGGGTTGCCTTCCGCGGGTGTATCCCATGGGTGACACCAGCGAGCCCGTGGGTGCACCCTTCTTTTCTTTTATTCTTTTTTTTTTCTTTTCTTTCTTCATTTCTATTGTAATTTTTTTTGTGTCTAAATTGTTATTATAGGACTAAAACGCGATTTCAAGAGACTTGTGTTTTGTTGTATCCGAAAAGAGTTTCAATCTATCCCACTTAGGTTAAACATGACCCTCAGGGATTCGTGTTTACTCTATAGAAGATTTCCTCCTCCTCAATTTAGGAATTTGGCTAGCACTTTGAGCATTAATACAACACCATTCTTATGAATTATATCTGTGAACTATGTAACTTCAACTCATGAACACCATAATATTTAATTATTAATATCGATCAATAATTCTCAAAACCTTGGCCTAACATGCTCAAATTTTAATAGACCCAAAATGATCCAGAATCATCCATAAAAGGAATTATGTGCACATAATACAAATCAAATGAAGATTTCAAGAAAGAACAAAGAAATAAAGTGTTACTTGCCTCAATTCCTCTTCAATCTCCTTTTATTTAACAATTTTCTTTTCTTGCCTTTCTCTTTTCTGAGGCCCGCATACCCGAAAAACCAAGGGTTAGAGAGAGAGAATGGTGGTTTTGTTTGCTCCTTTTTGCTAGAAATCTCTTTGATAGAATGAGCTTATACATGACTAAAGGCAATTTGATAATTTGTCCTCTAGCTTAGTCCCTAAGTTTTTGCATATATGACAAGTGTCCAACTAGAGTGCTACTTCTCACCCTCCACTGACAACTCATCAATACTAAATGCCAAAGGGTGCCTTTAGAAACTTAGTTAAGTTTAGGGATGTATAGAAAAAAACTTTAATTTCAATAATTTGTTATTTAATAAACTTAAGAATGTTATTTAGAGCAGCAAGAAAATTTAGGGTATTACATAGGAACGCTACCTAAATATTACTGTATAACCCAACAGTCATAGAATCTCAGAATAAGCGTAACTACTGTCACATCAAGATGAACAAATAGCATGTTTAAAACTAAAAGAATTCCATTCAAATAAAGAGTTGATTATATAAAACTGCACACTACTCTGAATATTTATAGCTCAAAATACAAGTATAGTAGTATCCGAGCAAAAAAAGTATAAACAAGATGTATAAGGTCGTCCAGGAGATACTTTATTAATTACTGCTCAATCTGCTCAGTGAAGTAGGGGTCATTGGTTGGAGAAACATATATATATATATATATATATATATGGGAATTGTGTACTGATTAATATCTTATTTTGTATTTTTTTCTCTCATATTTTATCTATTTTTATATATAAATAATTGTTACTCGAGTATATTTAGTGTGTTTTTATAGGTAATAAAGGATTCATAAGGAAGAGAAGAAGAAGATGTAAATTGTCAAGAATATGAGCATAGAAACTCAATTTTGGTGAAAATAGAAACTCAAGTGCAGCAGTAGCAATTTCAAGAGCATTTTGGTCCAAGATAAATCTTGAACTGGAAATATTCATATAGGAAAAATTTGTAGAGCTCAAAATTATCTTCGAAATGAGTATAAGAACAGATCAATCCGAGTTTGAATGTAAAAAATTATGGTTATTTTACTGAAGCACTGCAGAGTGGAAAATCTAATCCAGCAGGCTACGGGTGTGCTGAACTTAATTTCGGATTTTTGACCAAAAAATTAGTATTTTATGCCATCTAATCTCAACCATTGATTTTTAATACCTATGGATTGGATTAAAATTATATATCTTGAGATTAGTTTATTTTGAATTAGGATTATATCTTTTATATTGAGTTTAAGTAGGAGTAGGATTGTGTTTGGGTTATAAATATCCCACGAATCCTTGTAAATTTAGGAGAGCTTTTTTGATGTAATTTTGTATTCATTTTAATTAATAAGTATTAGAGTTTTGCCAGATGGGTGACGGCCCCATACCGAACTCCAGAAGTAATTCCATTGTTTTTCTTTGTTTTTTAGATAGATTTAATCGCTTTCTAGTGTAGATCTTTAATTGATTTTTAGAAAAAATAGGATTTTTAATTGCTTTCATAAATAAAAATAGGATCTTTTTAATTAGGAGTATGAGTAGCTAATTTAGTTTAGCTCTAGGATGTAGATGAAACTAGAAATTCACCATGTAGTTGCTCTCTAGTGTTTTCTTTCTAAATAAAATAATAAAGATAAGATTAAAATATAACAACTCATTTATTAATGCTTTGATAGGTTATACTTCAATTAGATTTTTTGATAGCCTATACTTAGTTAGGATTTGGGGTTGTTACTTTTCATCTTTGTCATAGAGTTATCTAATGATTTAGTTTATTTTTATGAAAAGTTGTATCTTTGATGTATTATGCTTGCACACTACTTGATAACACATGCTCAGGATACTTAAATAAAGATTAAAACTAAAATATCAATTTTTATGATAGGAAGAAGATAATATAAGTAATTCATGGCTCGAAACAAGTGGATTCTATATTCTAGGCTAATTTGTGTAACTCTCATTTATCTTAGAACCCGTAGTTAATCCGCTAGGGTTAAAAAATTAGTGAGAACGCGAAAACACCCTAGATTTCTGTAGGAATGACATGTTAGCGCTACAACCGATACTGTGCACTTACAGTAGATTTATCATATCAAGTTTTTGGTGTAGTTGCCAGGTATCAACAGTATTTTCTTGCTTTTTCTAACATTTTATGGGTTAACAGTATGTATTGAGTGTGCAGGGACCTAAAAGTTTAGATACAGGAAGAAAAAAGGTATGAGAAATGTTTACAAAGTACACTACAAAAACCAAAGAGCAAAAATCTCTGGTTTCGCTACTAAATCGTGATAACTACTGCCATTTAGCGGTACTTTTAATGAGTCTCTCCCCCATTTTTCTCTCTGATTCTGTATTTTGGATCTCTGGTTCTGTAAAAAAAATACAAAAAAATTAAAAAATTTTATTTTATTTTTATTTTTTCTATTCCATCTCTTTCCCTCTCCAACTTTAAAAAAAAAATTAAGGAAAATATGTTTCAAAATCAAACTGATTGTCATCATTGTCATAATCTATATCATAATTATCATCAGTGTCTATGGATAGAAAGTTCGTTAGGACTAGATCATGATCAAATTTACACCACATATCATGAACCTACGAGTGCTTCCTATATACAAAATTATAACTGTGAATAGATGAATTATTCTAATCAAGAGTCATATCAAGAGAGTTCTCCATCTGGTCCTTTTTTCATAGACTATTCATCTCCATATTCTAAATTCAATCATGAACAATATATTCAATTGAACATGTTAAATGAAAGATTAAAAAGACTAGAATCAAGGTATGCATGTCATGAGAATTTACCGATAACTACTTCACGTATGTTATCAAATATGTTTACGAATCCATCATATCCTTCTTCAAATTTCACTCATGATCTCAAGATGCAATCATTTGAGAAAAATAAGAAAAATTACAATCGTGAGTCTGAGGAACGAAGGCATAGAATAGAGGAATGTATAGAAACTTTACTAAAATCATCTTCTCAAACTACATCTTATATGGAAATTTTTTTCAAAATAATTTCTCATACTAAACTTTTTAAAGATCAACCATCTAATTATTTGAACATATATAACTCCAATGAGCAACCACTTCAATCATCTTTTGAAGTAGATATGATTTAAAATGAGTCAAATAAGTTTATATGTGATGAGTTCATACATCGACATTACGATCAAGTTACCTTGGACTATTGTAAAAATAATTATGAAGAAATTTGTGATAAAGAAAAAAATTTGCTTTCTGATTTAGCTCATGATGAACTTGCTAGTGACATATTATCTTTTGATTCTTTTGATGAAAATTGTAAAAAAAATTTGTGAAGAAGAATTTTTATTCCTTCTCAATGATTTGACTAATGTAAGTCTACTAGCATGGCATTTTTTTTGAGAATTTTGATGACAGGATTGAAGAAAATTTACATGGCAAGCCCAGAGCACTAGAAAAAAGATGGAAGAAACTGCAAAAGGAAGAGGTCATGATACCTAATGATTTGAAAGAGCGATTCAAAATCGAGCTCATGATTCATCAAAGTGAGTATATTATTTTACATGTTGATAAGACTAAAATACTTACTGTCATGAAAAATACTCGTGGGTCAAATATGGATGATAAAGTTACGATTTTCAATTTCAAAATTTTACTATTGAATAAAAGAAAGAAGGATACGAATAAATTGAGAAAAATCAAAAATAAAATGGAGAGATTAAATACAAAATTAATAAAAAGGCTAAGTTCATCCATATCAAAATATAAAAGGACACACTATGAGAATGAGTCAAGAGGTAGAAATCAATTTGAATTTTCTAGTAAGTGTATAATATTTATATAATAGTTTTCTTATTTATTTTACTACCCTTTATTTGTGTACGAAAGCATACACTAGTTTAGGTGTGGGGGAGTGGGTTAAGAGATTTTTCTTCATATTTTTCTAGGATTTTTAGTTTTTTTAGATTTTTTTTCTGGTTTCTTTAGTTTACACTTCGGGTAGTTTTTAGGGCAACTAACTAAAAAAATAAAAAAAGGTTAAAATATCTAAAAAAAATCTGAAAAAATGTAAAAAAAATTCAAAAAAATATTTTATTCAATAAATCAACCTAATTACAAATAAAAGAATAAATTTAGGTTTG
>JAYEPQ010000004.1:44188017-44190517 GCA_036321105.1 Dracaena cambodiana
TTCTTCAATTTTTTTTTATAATTACTATCACTAACTACTTAACTTATTTTAGATTAAATTTCATAAATTTTAGAGTTTATTTACCATTTCATCAAGTGCATACAAAATGTTGTATTCATTGAAAACCGTTAATTTTGTGTTAAATTGATGAAGGACTAAATCAAAACTAAAACCCAAGAAATTGGGTATGAGTGAACCCTAGGGCATCAAGATCATAATCCAAAAGAATTTTTTTAAAAAAAATTATTAGAGATAGTGGAAATGAACTACAGCTCAGATAATTTGCGTGAGCTGTCAGCTCATTTCCATTTTTCTCATATATATATATATATATAAAGAGAGAGAGAGAGAGAGAGAGATTACTGTGGGTGAGTCGCTAGCTCATAAAAAATTACATGAGCTAGAGGCAAAAAAATTTAGCAGTCCAATGATTTTTTTTCTATTTTTTCGAGAGTTAGAATATCTACCTCCTTAACTTTAATAAGATTAAATTTCAGGACCTTCGGAGTTCATTTATGCTTTCCTCAAGTGATACAAAAAGTTTATTCATTAAAAACCGTTAAAATTTGTGTCAACTTGATAGAGAACCAAATCAAAACTAAAAACTAAGAAATTGGATATGAGTGAACCCTTAAGGGTCAAGATCATAATCTATAAGAAACTTTTTAGGAAAGTTTATTGGAGATAGGAAAATTTACTATTGCTTAGATAACTTGCATGATCATTTCTAGTTAATTTCATATATATATATATATATATATATATATATATATATATATATATATATATATATATATATATATATATATATATATATAGGGATTACTGTAGGTGAGCCGCCAGCTCAGGAAAAGTTACGTGAGCTAGCAGAAAAACTATAATGATCTAATGATTTCTTTTCAATTTCTTTTTACAATTACTATCTTTACCTCTTTAACTTATTTTGGATTAAATTTCATAAATTTTGGAGTTCGTTTACACTTTCATCAAATGGATACAAATATTTATTTATTGAAACCATTCAAATTTGTACAACTTGAAGGAAAATATAATCAAAACTGAAACCCAAGAAATTGGGTATGAATGAACTCGAGGGGGTTAAGATCATAATCCAAAAGAAAATTTTTAAAATTGATTATTGGAGATAGTGGTAATGAACTGTAGCTCAGGTAATTTGCGTGAGCTGTCAGCTCATTTCCATTCTTCTCTATATATATATATATATATATATATATATATATATATATATATGTTTACTGTAGGTGAGCCGCCAGCTCAAAAAAAGTTACGTGAGCTAGTAACAAAACTATAACGATCCAATAATTCTTTTGCAATTTTTTTACAACTACAATCTCTACCTCCCTAACTTCTTTCAGATTAAATTTCATAAATTTTGGAGTTCATTTACCATTTCATCAAGTGCATAAAAAATATTTTATTCATTGAAAATCATTAATTTTCTAACATTTGATGGAGAAACAAATCAAAACTAAAATCCAAGAAATTGTGCATGAGTGAACCCTAGGAGATCGAGATCATAATCCAAAAGAAATTTTTTAAAAAAGATTATGGGAGATAGTGGAAATGAACTACACCTCAGGAAATTTGCGTGAGCTGTCAGCTCATTTCCATTTTTCTCATATATATATATATAATATATATATATATATATATATATATATATATATATATATATATATATATATATATAAACCCACTATCTTTTTTCTAGCTCTTTTCAGGATCATGATCTTTACCTTTTATATGATAAAATTCTATTAGTTTTTAAGCTTATTCGTCCTTTCATCAAGTAGATACAAAATATAGTATTCACCAAAAATTCATTAATTTTGTATCTAGTTGATAGAAGACCAAATTAAAACTAAAACCCAAGAATATGGGTATTAGTAAACCCTAGGTGGTCAAGATAATAATCCAAATGAAAATTTTTAAAATAATTATTAGAGATAGTGGAAATGGAATCATCTCAGATAACTTGCATGAGATGGTGGCTCATTTTCCATTATATATATATATATATATATATATATATATATATATATATATATATATATATATATATATATATATATATATATATATATATATATATATATATATATATATATATATATATATATATATATATATATCTAGGGATTACTGTAGGTGAGTCGCCAGCTCAAGAAAAGTTACGTGAGCTAGCGGCAAAACTATAATGATCCAATAATTTTTCTTCAACTTTTTTTATAATTACAATCTCTACCTCCGTAACTTCATTTAGATTAAATTTTATAAATTTTTAAGTTTATTTACTCTTTCATCAAGTGCATATAAAATGTTTAATTCATTAAAAACTATTATTTTTGTGTTAACTTGATGGATAACGAAATCAAAACTAAAACCCAAAAAATTGGGTATGAGTGAACCCTAAGGGGTCAAAATCATAATCCAAAAGAAAATTTTAAAAAAATATTATTAGAGATAGTGGAAATGAACT